>BMAU01007914.1:0-600000 GCA_019973935.1 Trichonephila clavipes | reverse complement strand
CCTCTACCCAGGACCCCATAGAAACTAACAATAGTTTCTCCGATTTAGAGCCGGATGTTGAGCAACCACTTTCGAACGAAAAAGAAGTAACTACTGAAGTAGTTACACCTAAGAAGACTCTTCCCCCACCCTATAATGCTTAAAATTAAAGACAATTTCAGAGAGCAAATTAAATGCATCTCTGAAAAATTCCCTAATTTACGAAACAGAATTTCTAACGATGTAGTAAAAATGTTCTCAAATGATCACGAAGAATATAGAAGCCTTATCCACTTTTTGGGGGCGGATAAGGAATTCGAATTCTACGTCATTAAACGTCAAAATGTTAAACCTATTAAAGCCGTTATTAAAGGCCACCCTAGTTCTTCAAAAACAGCAGATATCACTAACGACTTAGCGGAAATAGGATTCAAAATTGATAGCTGTACGCAACTCACTTCTAAACGAACCAAAAAACCCCTTCCGTACTTTCTCGTAATTCTCCCAAGAAATGATTATAAAGCAAGATATTTGACATTGCAAAATTGGGTTATTTACAGGTGAAAGTTGAAGGTTACCTCGTTAGAGGAATAACCCAATGCTTCAACTGTAATAACTTCTACCACACCGCCGTGAACTGTTACATGAAACCAAGATGTTTAAAGTGCGGAAAAGAGCACGCCACCAAGAATTGTGACATCAAAGAGCGACAACTAAACCCATTTTGTATAAATTGCCAGGACTTCGGTCACTCGGCATGTTATACAAAATGTCCCAAATTCCCCCAACCTAAGAAAGGTACAGCCTTTTCTGACTCGATTAAAAGAAAAAAAAATTCTAGTAAATGGACAAAGATTTCCTCAGCTAACGTCGTTAGCGGAGAAATCCCCAGTCGACCTCTCCCGAAACTGAAAATAAAACTGAAAAAAAAGGAAGACTACCCCTGTGGATTCCTTACCCAAGATAACAATAGTTCAGATTTTACTCAAGTTTTGGAACTTTTTAACATAATCTCTAGCCTTGTAAAGAAAAATCTCAAAATTCTCGACCTTCTCAAAATTTAAAACTGCAAACTCTGACGAAGAAAAAACCTGCCTACTGGCAGAAGCTATAATGAACAAAATTTAAACTTCCCCACTCTTATTTACTGTAACCTTAATTTTCTCCCCTAAATATTTTAAAATTCTCTCAATAATATTAATCAAATTTCTCCTTTTCAAAATTTTTTAAGTGATTTTCTATCCCAAAGTACATGATTTCACTCTTAAAAGCTCACTGCCATCCTCCAACCAATGATCACCTCCATAGCCGATGTCTCCTGCACTCTCATTGGACCTCCTCTTCTGAAGTCACGCCCTTCTCTTCAAGACCAAGTTTCCAAAACCATGAACATCAGAGTTCCAGATAGAGGTTTGAAGGCTGCTGGCGCAGCCTAGATACCTCAGTTCAAAGTCAACCGAAGTTTCATTAGAGAGCAGCCTCTAAGCTCTCAGTCCTGCCAAAAACCCCGAAAACCTTCCATCCAGACGAAGCACGTTAGCCACGCCTCCCAGATTCCATCGTCCAACCAATCGCCGTCATGGCACCAAGCAGAATGAGAAAACCCACTTTCGTCATGCCCCACATCAAAGTCTTGTCAAGACATGGGATTGAGGACTGTTTTACAGTCCAGATGCAGTTCGTTGGGGGTGGGTGTTGGAGCACATAGTCCTGTCGGACTCTAATCTCCTATCCTGGAATTGTAGATGACTGTAACGAATTTTACCAATGCCCATTTTAGAAAGGTATTAAATTAAGGGGGAAATTTATATAATAAGATCTATAATTTTGAATTTATTGGGTGATGCATTTAAAAATTAAAATAAAATGTGAATAAAAAGCTCTTTTAAGAGCTCGAAAATCAGACTTCAATTCGCCCAGAAGTGGGCGGAGTTACAGTGGCCAATCGGGTTGCAGCAAAGAACCAAGATCAGAAAGTGCGGGAAAAATTTCCGAGGGGTGGGTGTTTGGACTGAAAGATGAAAGGGAGCAATTTTATTGGTCGAGCCAAAGGTTCAGTTAATGGGGGTATAGAATCTTTACGAAAATGGGTAGCCAATCAGAACGAAACTGCGATTCAACAGAGTTGGATCGCAGTGAGAAAAAGAAAAAAGAATACTTTAGAATAAACTTAAGAAACAGATAAAATTCATTAAAATCGGGGTTGACCAAGATGTCTCTTGGTTTACGGATGAAGGGATAAGTTGGATAAGTCGGGATAGCTTGAATAGATTGATTGTCATGCCCATCTACGTTACTAAAGAAGTTAATTGCGAGTTTACGAATCGTTTGTCTGATATGGTCGGGATATTACATGCTGCTCTAATGTCAGCGTTTCTCATGTACCAATGTGCATCGAGAATCTGTCTTAGAATTACATTTTGGGAGTTTTCGATGAGATTGATATTGGTTCTTGCTGCATGTGCCCAAATTGGGGAAGCATACGTCAGAAGGGGTTTTAAGATCAGAGTGTAGATAAGCAGTTTAATACGCGCGTTTATTCAGTTTAGACTTTCGGCAGATAAGGGAATAAAGTTTACGCGTAGCATTTTTGAAATTATTTCTAACGTGTGTAATATGTTGTCTGAACGTGAGATTTTTATCAATTATAACACCAAGGTATTTGGTGTGCTGAGACCAGGGTATTTTTTGATTTTGAAGCGTGATTTCAGGGGGTGGGATTTTTGGGGGAAAATGATATCGCTTCAGTTTTTGTAGTGTTCAGGGGAATTTTCCAAACCGAGAACCAAATTTCAAGGTGAGCCAGGTGTTCATTTATGTTTTCTGTCAGTGAGTTGGGGTTGTAATGTCTGCTTATATATATATATATATATATATATATATATATATATATATATATATATATATATATATATATATATATATAATGGCTATATATATATATATATATATATAATGGCTGTGTCATCTGCATACATACAAATCATAGTGTTAGTACTTTTAATAATGTCGTTTACATATAAATTAAAGAGGACGGGCCCCAAAATAGATCCTTGAGCTGTGCCGGCTTTAGCAGATCTGATTTGAGAGTAAGTTCTATTTATTTTTACAGAGAATGATCTGTTGCTAATGTAAGAATTTAAAAGAAGAATTAGTGGGGGTGGGATTTTATAAGTAATTAGTTTGAAGAGAAGGCCAGTGTGCCAAACTCTATTAAAAGCTTTCTGAATATCTAGGAACACTGCTGCTGTATATTGATTTCTGTCAATTCCATCTTTAATATACTCCACAACGTGGAGTAGTTGATGAGTGGTGGGGAGACGAGGATGGAACCCGTGCTGCTCCGGAACAAGGATGTTTTCACTCTCAAGGTAATCATTGAGTCTGGTAGAGATAATTTTCTCTGCCAGCTTACTTAGTATTGGAAGTAACGAAATCGGTCTGTGTGATTCAGACAATTTGGGATTTTCCCCAGGTTTCAGAATAGGAATTACAACTGCAGTTTTCCATGCATTCAGAAAGTATCTGAGTCTGAACATGTTATTAATGATATTAGTAATTTTAAAAACTGTTAGAAGGGGTAAGTTTTTAATCATTTTATTAGTAATTCCGTCTCTTCCCGGACTTTTCTTAACTTTAATCTTTTTAATGTAACTAATTACTTCCGACGGAAGAGCGGGTGAAATAGGGTCAGTATTATTAGTATGATTAGTAATGTATGCATCGACGCTGTTTGTTATGATTTGATCTTTTTGTGGATTGTGTATGTCGTTCAACTGGAATTGATTCTCGAGCGATTGAGCAATTAGATCAGTTTTATTTGTGTCACTGAGAGCGATGCCGTTAGGGCCATTAAGAGCGGAAATCGGAGAGGCCTTTTTCCTGAATGCTCTAGCAGTTCCCCAAAGGGAGCCGTCTTCGGCATCCAAGGAAGTAAGGTGTTCCTCCCATACTTGTTGTCTGTAAAGTCCAACTTTTCTTTTAATTTTATTTTGAAGTCTATTAACCCTCTAACCGGATAGCACGGAAAATTCCGTCAGTGTAAAGATGCTTCGAAAATGAACTGCGCGGGTTTTTCTGCCTTCAAGTAACGTTTTCAAAAGCGGATTAGCCGCACTTTTCTGAAATCCTTTCCCCCTTTTAAGGTTTAACATCTTGAAAGATAATGAGGGACGGAGGAAGCAACACAGCAGGAGTTTTATGGCTCGCAGGGAACCCCGTGTTTTGACCCTGGGGCAATCGTAAAAAATCGGGGAGAAATTTCTTTAGAACCCAAGAAGTGTTTGTTTGCTAGCTTGTATTTTAAAAGTTTTCAAAAGTCCCAACTCATAAGTAAAATATGCTACAATTCCCTTTTGGTTTCATATTAATTTCTAACTGTAACAAGTTGGGGCATGTCAGGGCAATCTGCTATTTTATATAGTTAGACAAATTATATCTTTTTTAAGTATATTCTTTCGCTTCATTTTTTTATCTTAATCAATGCTTTCAGTTTTTGAAACATGATTATTTCATTATAAGATGCCGAAAAAATTAATAAAACACCAAACAATTTAAAATTTGAACCTTTTCAACTTTCCAACCACTAAAAATGAATAAATTTAAACTTCATCAAATAATTTGAAACATTTTCTTAGACTTTGATAAAAATAATAACGAAAAAAAAAACTAATTAAGATTTATTAGTTTTTTTTTAAATTTCAAAGCCTAAGTGTTCAGGGAAGTTTAAGTACAGTGCCTAGTTATATATTGTTAAAATACACCGAATTATATTTGAATTTTTTAAGCGCTTGAACTTCAGTTTACATCAAAGACAACATGAATGAAGATTTTCCCACATTTTTTTTATAACTTGAATGTTTGAATAAATGGTAATCAAAAATATACGGAAACATTTTTACAGTAGACATTTATGCATATAAATAAACATAAAATTCAATTTTAAATTCGAGCTATTCAAAAACATTCGAATTATTCTTCAAAAATATCTATTTATGCAAAATACCTCAACATTTATCTTTTTTTCAAGGCTAACTGAATAAGTAATTAAAATCTGGATATTTTATGAAATCTTGACCGTATAAAGCAAGAAATTTTATGTTAGAAATTCCATTTGAAATTTCGAAAAAAAAATGTATCGCAAAGTTAAAAATTATTTACCATAAGTTCTAGCAACTCTTTGAGTATAATATAAATTTCAAATTTTATTATATAGCTTCTTTGGTATTTTTTAAAATATTTTGAAGATTTCATACAATTCAGTTGAAAAATGCATGCTAAGAGCAAAAAATATACTAAAAAAACTGAGGAATATACAATAAAGTTTTACATAGAAGCAAAACTGAGAAGCTAAAGGGTAGGAATGAAAAATTTTGAGTATATCTGAAGTAGTTTTCGAAATATTTATTTTAAAGTTCAGAAAATTTGTGTGCGTTATGTTATACTTAATGGTTAAAATAATATGTTAATAACAGTCATGTAATCGTGTGATGACACATTCATATACTAATAAAAATTATAATGGTCATTGATGTGAATGTCAAGAATTTTATGTAATTTTAAATTCAGACATTAAGATATTGATGTAGAAAATATAAAACGACCATCTAAAATACATGAAAAATGCATTCTGCTATAAAATGATCTTGATAAACAAAATCCGGCATTTTCACTTACTATGGCAGAGCCGGCTTAGTCAGGGGCGATCTAGAAAAACAGAGAGAGAGAACCGCGGTTTTAATGGATGCCGCTCTAGCTTTTAAAGTTCCCAGGAAAAATTATATATATATAAATTACAAATGTAAAAATAAATCTTGTAATGTTCCATACATTTTTATAACAACGAATTGTGGAATTGGCTTCCAATACATTGTTGTTTTTGACAATATGTAAGGTAACCAACCCTACTTTAGATAGATTTGTACTACTTTTTCGTAACCGTATTCCTTTTAAAATTAATTCGTGCAGCCGAAATACACCTTTTGCACCCTTAAAAATTTATGTAAACTATAAAGGTTAATTTGAAATGTTCATAATTAACAATTTCCGTCTAAACAGTTTACATGAAAAAAGTTTGGGCTCCCTCATTCATTAGGGATTTATATAAGATTCTAACATTAAATTTTATTTTTCACCGAATAGGATCGAGTGGTAGTGTATAGTGCTTCCACACCACAGGTCTGGGGTTCTATTAACGGGCTGCGCAAGGTCGACTCTGCCTTTCATCCCCGCTACATTGGGTCGATAAATGAGTACCAAGCTTGCTTCGGGTCTTAAACACTGAAGGTCTCTCTTCAGACAGACCACCAAATCGGGACATCTGTTCATGCACCTTAGCGTCCAATGGTCACGTGTATTATGATGGGCACAGTAGTTCCTGGCCCTCATGGATTGTTGTGCCTCTGAGTTTGAGTTTTAAGTTTGAGGATTACCTCACTTTGGGGATACCCCTTAGATAAACATGTATTTCCACTCATTTGCAATTAAACATTTTTCTTTCAATTACGTTTATTTCAGAAGGAAGTTTGATTTTTCAAATGTATTTGCTTAATAACATGTATATTTGTGTATTATATTAAACATTTGATCAATCCAAAATTACATGTTTTTAGCTCCTCTAAAAGCTTTTAGGATTTTACAACTGATCTTACAATCCATATACGTTTTATAGTAGTATATTTAAAAATGATAAAGACATTTTTACGACTGTGTGAGCTATTATGCCTCGTTTATAAATATAAAAATTGCATCCAGCTACAGTTTTTTAAAATGTACAGAAATAAGTGGAGAAATAGGATACTTACATATTATGAATATTTTTGACTGCAGTAAGATATATTTATATTTCAGTTTCTTTACAATTTGAATAGAAGTTGTAAGCCATTTTGCGAATAGTTTGATATTGAGTATAATTCCATAGGCTGTTTAATATTGTAAAGTGTTTTACTTTTATACCAGCACACATTACAATAAGGCTCATTTGCAGTTATATGATCAGCTTCAGTGATATTTAAATTTTCAAAAATAGTCTACACGTACGAAAACATTCTTTCACAACCGCACAGCACATCTCTCATACTATATCTTCCCTACAGCAGGAAATATTTGTGTATACTGAAAAATTTAATACTGGATACATTTCCAAGTGTTAAATTTGTTTTTAAAATTTGGTATGAATACATTGTGGAACTGTCGGTTAACTTCACTGAACAAAATTGTTTTAAGTGTACTGTTTTGAAAGACAAAATTAATTAGGGAGAATTTTTCTCACAATAGAATTTGTAATGACAGAATTGTGTGAAAATGTAGTTATCGATGTGTGATATTTTTCCTTGTAATAAAAGAAACAGAAAGATAAGAAATTTAACTTGAGTAGAAAATGGTTAGAAGTACTGTCATGCGCATTTGAAGAAGTATATCCCCCATTAAAATTAAAAATTATTGACTGAATGTGTGTTATGTCCATCACAAATGCCGATGTAGAAAAGATATTTTTATTTAATACAAGGAGTTCGAAAAGGAGAGCACTAGGAATGAAAATTTATATTTTTTCCGAAAATATTCAGTTAACATAAAAATATCATTTATATGATTTAAATTTAAATAAATTAAAAGTATTGAAATCATTTTTTATGTTATTCTAAATTAAAAATATAATTGAATAGAGAAAGATCTGTTTTATTTCATAAATATGCACCATTTATGTCTTATTGTTTAAAAAAAATATAGGGCCTTTACTCTTTTTACCTCATAATTTTTTTAAAAAACAGGAAAGTGAGCGCGTTTTCTTACTCTCATATTCAAAAATGAATACAGGATGCTTTTTCTGGTTCAAATCGCAATACCAAAATATATTTTTTTAATTTTTAAAAAATGACAGAAAAATAAATTTTGTTTGAAGAAAATATAACTATTTTTCAACTTTTAACACGCCATTTATTTCATGTTTTTTTTTTACCCTGTGCATTTTGTTTTAATTTTACTGTGACTGAATCTATGGGGAAAACGACAGAGTAGAAAGAACTACGGTTTTCATACAAGATTGCCCAAGGCAACTTAACAGCTAGCTGTAAACGATTGCTATCCTGGTTCTCAATGATCAAATACTTCGAACCAAGTCATAAAATTGTCCCCTTTCGACCTCCCAAGTTTTAAAAGGGGGAAAGAATTGAAATCTGTTGCATTTTTGAAGGGAATAGCAAAATAAGAGTAAAACGCTTTCGGAATAACTTTTCAGGAGGAAGGTATCCAGTTAGAGGGTTAAGTTCGGTTTTGTGTTGGGGGTGTCTGGTAAATTGCCATAACTTTCTGGCTCGGTTTCTCTCTCTGAAGAGGTGTTTGAGCTCACCCTGCACAAATGGCGGCTCCGAATGGATCATTGGTTTCGATGCTTTAGCGTGTGCGGTGAGAATCTCACTTGTGAGATTTCTGACTTGGGACTCAATCTCTGGGGTTGAGCTTGTGACAAATCTATACGGAACTTTATCACTAACCTTCTGAGTCGTCCTTTTTAGGGAAATTTAATTCCCTACCTATTTCCAATCAACTCCAAAAAGCGGACAGGATTCCTTGTTATGCAGATTAGATAAAGTATTTAAGTCAAACGGAATAGTAAAGTTAGAGCAGTAGGAGATAGAGATTGAAGCAGAAAGTTATAGTGAAGTTAAATTGAAGATTTCTTGTTGGAGATAATTTAATCTCAAGAAGAGTTGAGATTCCGTTTGTAATTATTGATTTATAATTAAAGTCTCATTAAAGTTTTAAGAGTGAGATTAAAGTTAAATGTTCAATAGGAACATTATTAAATATAATTCTGGGATCTCTTATCGTGGTAATCTCTGCGTGATCGTTATTTAATTGTTAATTAATTGGATCATTAATTAAGTTAATTTAAAGGATATTACCTTTAAAACCTCATAATACTAGTTGTAATGATCCCTAAGGACCTCACTTTGAGAACTAGGATAATTAGGAGATGTAAATGAACCAGTAGCCATTTTTATAAATAACTTTCTTTATTTGAATAACGACTTATTAACAAATCCGAATAATAATATTATGAGGTTTTAATTATAATAATCTTCAAATTAACTCAATTAATTAATAATCTAATTAATCAATTCATTAAATAACGATCACGCAGAAATTACCACGATAAGAGATCCCAGAATTATATTCAATAATGTTCTTAATGAACATTTAACTTTAATCTCACTCTTAAAACTTTAATGAGACTTTAAATATAATTTTATATTTACCACTCGTAAATCCTTCTTGAGATTAAATTATCAACAATATTCCAATTCAAAATTACTATAACTCTATGTCACAATGTCTATCTCCTACTGTTCTAACTTTACTATTTCGTTCGACTTAAATAGTGAATCTAATCTACATAACAAGTAATCCTGTCCGCTTTCTGGAGTTGATTGGAAATAGGTTGGGAATTAAATTTCCCTAAAAAGGTCGGTTCAGAAGGTTAGTGATAAAGTTCCGTATAGATTCGTCACATAGTTAGATATATTTGTTAATAAGTCTTTGATTCTATTCGGATAAGATAACCAAATAAAGAAAGTTGTTTATAAAAATGGCTTCTGGTTCTTACATGACTCCTATTTATTCTCGTTCTCAAAGTGAGGTCCAAGGAGACCTTCACAAGCTGGCCTGTGGAAGATATAAATTTTCATTGTTGGCTAGAGTATTTGTGAAAACACTCCAGGTGGTACTAAGTTGGGGAGGGGGAAGTTCGAATTTGGCTGTTCTGGGGAAATTTAGTTTGATTGGATTATGATCAGAACTTAATTCAGAGATTGAGTCAATGGTACAAGGCCAGTTCAAATTTTTCATTAGTGTATAATCAATTATTGTGACTGAAGCAGTACCAAACCTAGTAGGGGTAGGGGGTGCTAATACATCAATGCCATTACTGACAACGTATCTGTATAGTCTATTGCCTCTGGTGTCACTAACAGGACAACCCCAGGAAATATGTTTGGCATTAAAATCCCCTACAAGAATGGTCATATTATTAAATGGTCATATTATCGAGGGCGGCACCAAGGTTTCTGAAATATTCGTTTACCGGTGGGATATAAGTCGAACCGATAGTCCAGATGCCCAAAGGAAAACGCCTATTCAACTATTGTTGCATCCCATTGGTTCCTGCCTTCATTTACCACACCTCCTCCCACCCAACTAAGAGCGCAACACCAAGCTCAATCACTGCCAGATATGGAGCGGAGGAGTCTGCCAAGACTCCAGTCTACAGTCAATTCTAAATGGTCTGTTTTGTCAGTCAATCTTTTAACATGTGAAGTTTGTGTGTTCACACATGTTATTAATAAAGATTATTTTTTACTACCCAGGTTTGTGGTCTCTCTTGATTCGAGAGAGTGGGGGGATGTACCTACATCTTTGGAACCTGCACCAGTGTCGGGTAGACATGTTGATAGTTGAGGGTTTGGGCCAGATGTGTGGAGAGATAGATGCCCCAACATATAAAAGATGATTTTAAGCAAAAATTAGCATTATAGGATTAAAAAAAACAGTTTGTTTTTCCAAAACTCGCAGTTTTCACTCACATTCTCTCTCACGCAATTTTTCTCTTCCTAATTAATTCATAAGATTTCATCTTCTTTCCTCGATTTTATTTTAAAATATGTCATCACTGAAGTTTCTTTTTGTTCGCAATTTTAATTGCTATGAAAGAAATTTTCACATGATTTCCAAAAGTAGGAAATTCGATTTGAATTCACAAGTGAAAAATAATTCTATTTTGTTAAAAAGAACTAAAATGTTTTGCTGTAATTTCACTGCTAAGTTCTTTCAAATTGTAAGCGAAAAACAAAAAAAAGAGTAATAGCTCTTTTGGATTATAACTGAAAAATATCTTCCGATTTTACTAGGACGGCCCGATAAGTACTTAACCTCACTGCCAGATGGTGCCATTATCGCAAGAAAAGTACACTATAGTGCAGTACCTTCCTGTAGACGGCTACTGACGAAATTTCAGCCGGATCGGACTTGTAGTTCCGCTTTGAGAGCGTGTGAAAGCAAGCGTGTCCGTTGATTAAAAAAAAATGGAAAAGGAGCAATATCGGTCGGAGATTCGATTCTTGTTTTTGGAAGGGAAATTGCGCGGTGAAATCAAAGAGCGCTTGGATGCAGTGTATGGGGACGCTTTTCCTTCGATGGCGACCGTCAAAAATTGGTGACCCAGGTGCCCCGAAAACAGCAACCACGGAAGATAACGTGACGAAAATCCACGATCTCGTTTTGGCATACCGCCGATTGAAACTGCGCGAGATAGCTGAGATAGTAGCACTGACGTAGCTAGCTTTGAGGGGGCCCTGTATCAAAATTCCCTCGGGGCCCTCTTTTAGATATGGCAGCCCTGTTAGTGGGACTGTAGTTACATATGTTGGACCCCTTTAGCTTGGGGGCCCCGTATCATTGATACGGTGGTAGCTACGCCCCTGGATAGTAGTCATCTCAAAAGACTGCGTGGCGCATATCCTACATGAAATTTTGGGTATGAGAAAGCTGTCGGCAAGATGGGTGCCGCGTTTGCTCACTCCAGATAACAAGCGCAACCGTGTGACCACTTCAGAGCAGTGTTTGGCGTTGTTTAAGCACAATCCAAAGGAGTTTTTACGTCGTTACGTGACCGTCGACGAAACATGGATCCACTGGTATGCACCAGAGACCAAGGAACAGTCGAAACAGTAGACTTTACCCGGTGAAGACTGTCCCATTGGCCGAAAAGGTGCCGGCCTCCGTTTTCTGGGATTCGCAAGGTGTGATATACATTGACAACCTGGAGAAGAACAAAACGGACACACAGGGCAGTACTATGTCGAGTTATTGGGCCGATTCGACACCGAATGAAAAAAAACCGGCCCCATTTGACGAAGAAAAAAGGGCTCTTCCCCCACGACAATGCACCGACTTATACCTCCGCACTCGCCACGGCTAAATTGATGAAATTGGGCTGCGAACTGCTGCCCCTTCCATCGTATTTTCCAGATTTGGCCCCGTGCGACTTCTTGTTTCCCAACTTGAAAAAGTCACTCGCCGGGCAGAAATTTCACTCGAGTGAAGAAGTAATCGCCGGCCACGGAGGCCTACTTTGCAGACCTCGAGAAAACTTTTTTTTTCAGACGGGTTAAAGAAGTTGGAGCATTGCTGGGTCACGTGTATCGAACTAAAAGCAGATTATATTGAAAAACAAATTGTATTTTTTCCCCCAATTTTTTTTTCATTTGTAGGCTAAGTACTTATTGGATCACCCTCGTAGTAGGAATTTTAGTTTAATTTTGATCCCATTGTATTCTTCTACCTATTATTTAATCCGAATTATGAAATTTATTTTGAAATCTGTTTCGATTTCGTCAGTTCTGTGGCGTATTTAACTCAGCTCCTATCAATGACTCACAGAGCTTATTGTCTTCATACTTTTAATTCGGAATGGATATATTTTTTTGATAATGAAAGCGCGAAGACATAAAACTATAAACTTTTCTACGAGAGGTATCTAGAAACGTCCAACGAACTACATTTCCCAGAAGAAAAAACATTTGTCTACCATAATTAATCGACAGTTCGATTCGGAATTGATAATTTAATTTCATGAGCAAAATAATTTATTGGAGAAAGTCACGCTCTGTTAAGGTAACTAATTTTCATTTAAAAGAAAGTTTCTCGGAAAGTTAATGAAACAGAAGTTCTTTCTGATCACTTACTGTTAGATAAATGAAACTTAAATAGAAAATTGAATCAAATACGATCAAATATGTAATTTATGATTACACCTACTATGAAGTAGCATTTATCGCAGAATTCATTGCGCAGGAGAAATTTTAAAGTGTTGACATTTTTGATTATGTAGCGTAAGGAACTGAAGAGCGATTACTACAAAAACATTTTTTAAAAAAAATCTAAGAATTCTATTTAAGTAGCTTCAATATTGAGGTTTAAGAGCTTAAATTCTTTTATGCGTATCATATAATATACTACTGTAAGTGTGGAACCAATTAGTACAACATTGTAATTTATAAACAAAAATAAATAGAAACAATGAAAAAAAAGGATTATTACTCTTTAATTAAAAATATTTTAAAATTTTTCTGTGGATTTATGAAAGTAAAATTTTTTTATAATACTTTGAAATACAAAATTAATAGAAATTTCGATTGCTAAAATTGCACTTCTAAATCAAACATTGTTAACTTAAATAAAGCATTTAAAACAAATTTCTAAGGTGCTTAGGCTGACTTAAGAGAAAGCTCATATATTTATATTATATATTATATATTTATATATTTATTTTAAGTCACAGTTAATGGTTTTCAAGGGTATATATATATATATATATAAATATAAATAAATATATATATATATATAAATATATATATATATATATATATATATATATATATATATATATATATATATATATATATGTATATATGTGTGTGTGTGTGTATACTTCAAGGTTGTTTTCAAAACTGTAATTTTCTAAAACCGAGGGTGTTTTTTTTGTTTGTTTTTGTTTTGACAGATAAAATTGTGCAAGCGATTTAAATTTTTAAAATTTTTTTAAAAAAGGATGATTTAAACTTTGGATATTATGAGTCAAAGCTTCTTCCTAAAATGTATTTGATAGATTAGTACTTGCCTGTTATTATGCTGCCGATAACTAAAGAAACTGAAAGACTTATGTTAGATGCCTTGTCTCCGAATTGTTCCAAAAGAGCACCACTACCGGCTGTAAAAATTATTCCAAAGACCTGAAAATAAAATATTGATAATATAATTTGTAATTAGACGCATTGAATCTCAAAGTAGATGAGAGTAGTTTATTTTTTAAAAAATCATTACCTGAGCTGATGCGTTCAGAAAACCAGATGATGTTGCTTCCGCTTCTGGGTAAGTGATCTCTGCGGCAAATTCAAAGCCTAACGGTAAGTAGCCTGTCATAAAAAATCTACAAAAAAGGTATCACATATATAATATTACAGCATAATTATAATTCACTTAATAAATCATAGCGATCGTTTTATGGGCAGATCTATATTTTCTCCTTTATATTTTGAGATGCATTGTACATCCTATGTTACGTATTAATTCGATATTGATAGAAAATGACTTTATTTGGTACATCTGTAAAGTTAATTCATATTGTCAGTATCTTACCTACAAATCTGAAAAGTATTTAGCGACCAAATCATATTTTATTTATACTCGAGTATGAAGTGATAACTATTTTTATTCAAGATTTATAGTGTTATATTACTCCACTTCCTTGAAAATCAAGTTGTTGTGGCAGGAAATTTCGTGAACAATAGGTACACAGCCTGCAAAAATATACGTGACTTCCATAAAAAAATATAACCGGTCGTTTTGACAGGTGCTATCAATCGTTAAGTTTTAAACTCGCTTAAGTTTAGTAAGCTCACTTGAAAAGTTAGTTTTGATTCCTTCAGTCGGTTTCTAGATTTAAAATGAGGCATGTGTGTGTTCTCTTATCCTGTATTTCATCATAAATTTTATGCTTTACTTAAATAAAATAAAAACATGTATGGGATAATAATTCTTTAACATTCTCAGGTTAACCATATGACATTTATTCTTCTGACTAATTGCAGTAACATTACAGAAAATACTTAAATACATCATAACTGAATAAGAATTGAAAATTGTTAACTGTTGTGTTTATACGTAAAGAGCGTTTCTGAAATTTATGTAAACAGGAATTTTGTAGTTATTTAGCTTAATCAAATTTACTTTTAAAAATGCTTTTTTTTAGTATTTATTTTAAACATAAGCGAAATATATATATATATATATATATATATTTCACGGACAAAACACTTTCTTTCCTAGACTCGATGCATATTTTTAATGCTTTCGTAAAGTTATTTTTTACGTTATTTTTGGATAATTTGTAGAGGGTTCTCACACATGTTTCTCTTAACTAACTTCTGGGGGTTTTGTATGCCGTTGTTTGACATGAGAACCTTGTCATGTGAAGGAGCCATGATATATGAAACAGATCTGAAGAGAGGTTAGGGAAGGTTACCAGAGAAGTGTGATTGGATGTCAGTAAAACGATTTGTGAAAATTCTGAAGTTATTTATAGTTTCTCAGAGAGATTGATTAGGAAGAAAGTCTTGAGTGGACCGGCGTGAAGACAGTAGCGCATCTTTCATGCTTAGCTAAGGACAGGCTAAAGAAATGTTTTTTATTTCCTTAAGATTTAGTTACGTAAACCACTCCACGCGCATAAATTAATTTTGATATTTTGATCAAGAACAAGACATAAATTTAAACTCCTACTATATCTGCTTGTGCTATTGATACAACATTGTATACGAGTTCTAATTCACCCCCACGTTCAATAAGATATAATTTAGTAGAGTTTTAAAAATAAAAGCAACTATCAAGAATTTTTAAGTTTTTAAAATTTAATTAACAAAAAATGAACATTGAACTGAATATTACTTTTGAATGACTTAATGTGGACAAAGGTTATGTAAATTCATAATTGGTCATTTCTCCCCCTTAAATGGGTATGAAACTATCAATTATTTTTAATAGCATCTGCTATATATTTTAAACAAACTTTTATCACTAAATCATTTATATTAAATTGAATTCATCATTCAAAATCCTTTGTGTGTATATATTCACTCTCAATCATAAATCTTCCAATAAAGGTCATGTGCACTGCTAACAATAACATGTACATGTATAAAAAATTTCTTTTTCTAGCACTATTGTAGTATATTCTATCCACGTACTTACAAAAAAGGCAGCGTTTCTGATTTAATGATTAAAAAAGAATCAAAAGATTTTTTTCCTCAGTTTTGATATATTTATAATTTAAACAATTCACGTCGAGCTGATGTCGTGCTTACCACCTTTAACGAGAGGAAGGAAATTTTTTTAAATAATATATTTCTATCTCTTAACTTTCCTCCAGTCATAAATTTCAACCGCCACATAATTGCAACAATTGAAAAAATGACAAGTAAGAAATGATTTAGCAAAATCAGATTGAAATCGTCAGATGAGCCTCAAAAACATTTGCTACTTATTTATATTTTTCTTCATACTAAACACACAAATAATGAATGTTTTCACAGAATCTTCAATTGCGCATGTTGCAAAAATCGCATTCAATCTGTAAATTTTCAGTGATATGAATAAAACGTGAGGTTTCTTTAACTGGGGATGAGCAAATATATAACCTTTTGAATTATTTCAAATTCAGCTCGAAAAATCCATATATTTTCATAAACATTTTACTTAATTTTCATCATTCAATTTAAATTTTTCTACAAAAAAATGCTATTTGTTTAATAAGATCACAAATACAGTTTTTATCTATCTAAAAGTACTTATTTTGATGCCGTTTGCCTTCATAGTCTGCTTAAATAATTTATATACTTTTAAGTATGGATCAGATGTAATTAAAATATATTTCGATCAGTTTGTTATATTAACACAATTATTATCTTATCAAAGAATTTTGAAGTAAATAGGAGTAATGATAAGATTTTTTACATATTTATCTTGAATTTAAAAGAAATTTATTTAAAAATTTTTAAATACGGACCTTTGTACGTAACAGTAAAAAAAGTGTTTTCATTAAAATATAAACAAAATTAGAGCAACTTTCCAGTGTTAAAATTGATTTCTGTGCTAGTTTTGAACTATGGTCTCTCGAAAGCAAACCACAAAAAAAAATAACTTACTAGAAAAACTTAAAAGATTAATTTATTAGTGATTTAAAAGATAATTCAACAGAGAGAGAGAGAGAGAAATAGTCTCATGATTGAAAAAAAAATTGTGCAATATTGGTTAATAATAAATATTATTTCAATATTTCTACAATATTGGTTAGATAAGGGTAAGAAGAGAGTTTTATATATACATGTTTATCATTTCACTCAACCTTTCGTTTTTCAAAAACCCGAATCTTTTTAATTGACTAGAGTTGTAACTGCTCCAGGAGTAATGACATCGTACCCATTTTCAACCAATAAGAGAACATGGAAAGTTGTAGAATGTTCTTTTCCAATATGAGTTTTGCAGAACTGAAAAAACAATGATTGTGTGAAGCACCCAAAATAACAAAGATAGACTGTTGCTTTATGGACCTGTTCGTTATCTGTTTTGTGCTTGCGTTCATTATGTATCATGTTTCTGCTTTGTCCTCGTCAATAAAAATGTGTAACTAAAAAGACCTTTTCACTGTGTCAACGACTGCAACAAGATGGATAAAGGAATCTCTTTACAAATTAAAACTCGACATGTAAAAAATGTTGCATTAAAGATTAATTAAGTTTTTATTATATATAAGGGTTGCCTAAATGAAAAGTGGACGTATGCGAAGGCATCAAAATGAGTGCAACTACAGCAGAGTCACCAAACAAGGACACGAAAGACGGTAGGAAGTGTACAGCGCAGGCCTACCACTAACAGCACTAATGCAGGTTCCTCTACCTCTAACAGGTCCCACTGTCAGGCCTGTTAGTGGTAGAGAAAATTAATCGAAAGTAAAGTCGTGCCATATAACGATGCATGCAAATCGGAACAACGAGCGGTAGTACGGTATCTGATTGCAGGAGGTGAGTTTAATGAGGACATCTATTGATGAATAGTAGTAGTCTTTGGTAAACTCTGTTTAGGTTGAACGTATTGAAACAGTTGTTGTAAAAGTTTTCGAGAAGGGTAGAAAACAAATTGGATCTTCATGACAATGTCCCCCAAGGCAACCTTAAAAAATCCTTTGGGAAATCAACACCCACCGTACAGTTCGGATTTGTCACCCTGTGACTTCTAGGCCTTTAGACCACCCAGGACAGTATTACGTTTCTATTTGGACGATGAAGTGAAGGAGGCTGGGCAGGACTTCCTCAAGAATCAACCACATTCTTTCTAGAGTGAAGACATAGCCCAGTTGCCGAAACGATGGGAACTGTATTACAACCCCCAGAGTGATTTAGTTTGATTTCCAATAAAATCCTTCTTTTTGTTGAACTTGTCCACTTTTCATCTGGGCAATTCGTATATTATGACAAAAAGATACATTTGTCAATATCACATTAATAAAATATTCTGTTTACCAAAAGGTAATTCTTTAAAAATCTTTTTTACAGACCAATTTTTAACAATTTTAATATGTTACGAATCAAACCATTAATTAATTTTGTTCGGTTAACTTTGTATTTAGGATGCATATTGGAAGATTGGTAATCGCTGAACTACTAAAAATTTTGTGTTACAAAAAAATAAGGTTTTCGAGAGACTCTCACAGCTTCTAGAGTTCCTGGGATTTAGGCTAATTAAAATTTTCTGAGAAATTTCGGAATATTTCCTAATTTAATCTACGACCATTTATTAAATTTGAAAATTTTTCGAATGCAAGCAAAGAATAAAATTTAAATAATAATGCATTTGTCTTTTCTTATGCAAAATGTTCTTAGTAAAGGAGTTTCTTGATAAAAGGAAGAAAAGAAAAGAAAAAAAAACTAAACGATCGCGCAGTACTGATAAGAGTCTTTTTTTCCCAAAACCAAAACCATGCTAAAAATGAATAGTAATCGAGTTTTTTTTTTTAAAAATAAAATTTATTCATGCACTTTATTTGTAAGCAATTTTCTTAAATAACTTCCCCCTGATTTCAAGAAATAAGACCCACACATTCGTTCTAGTTATTACAGTTTTCATTGAAAATGAATAAAAGTATTCTGATGAATTAAAACGTTCAGAAGATTACAAAAAGTAATTTTTGAGACGCATTTATTTTTTTCTCTGAAAATTTATTATTACTGTGTATGTTATGGAAATTGATAAACTAACTGTCAAAATGTGATTAATATACTCCTCTCAATCCTTGAATAATTTTATTTTAATATACTTCTAAAATAATAAAGAATATCTCAAAATTCTGAAAGCGATTTTTTATTTTACAGCCCGCAGTTAAAAACAGACGTTAGGAAAAATAAGAAACGTTATTCTGCACACTCAAGTGATAATAGATAATGCTTATTAATCATTAAGAAACAGAAATAAATGTTTAAAAAGTCACAAAGAAATTCGTTTCAAGTACCAATCTTTTTGAAATCTTCAATAACGCAAATAAAACTCACAGAGGTGTAGAGGGAAGGTAAAAAAAAATGTGAACTAAACGGAGAGAGTTCTTGGAAAAACTTTCACCATTTCATACTGTATAGAGAAGTATAAGGAAGTTTAAGACCGTTATTTATTAATTAAAATGCCAGTTGGTCAGTATGCAATATATTGGCCAGTGTTATAAGTAATCTTTTAGTAGTCCTTCTCAAAATATTTTATTTTCGTATGTGTTAAAAAAGACCGTGAATACTTTAAACATAAGAATATAGTAAAAAGTAAGTTTTATATAATAATAACATGAATATATATACATATATAACCATTAATTTCAAAATTATAAGAAATTTCCTAGTTTGTTTTAACTAAAAAAAATAATAAAGCTCATAGGAAATGTCATGTATTATGAAATGAAGAATAAATATTTGTCAGCAAGAGTTTAGTTGGAAGCAGCTATTAAATTTTATAAGAAAGATGGACAAATTGTGTGGGTGGCAATATAAAATTCATGTATAGACTAGGGTATCTCAAAATCCAAAAACTGAAGACTCCAAGACACGAATAGAACTTAATAATATTTCAATTGCTGAATCAGCGTCAACTTCTGTGAGAAACTTCGCAACTTCCTGTAAGGACTAAAAAATTCTCTCTGAAAACTACTCATGTCAAGGTTTGTGGCGAAGATCGGTCATTTGCTAAAAATATTTGGAGGGAACACCTCTTTATTTATAGGTAATGAAAACTACTTGTAGAAAAAAGCGACGATTTTTTTTTTTACCATTGAGGAACTGCGAGTCAACAAAGCTGAAGGCTTTTTCAAGAGAAAGAGAAGGGGAGAGGGATGAAAAATGAAGATTTAGTTCCTTCGTGGGGAAAAAATACTAACACATCTTTAGAAAACTTTTTTGAGAAATGGTACAAGCAGGGATTTTCTGTTTAGAATAGATAGATTTTTAAAAAAAAAATTGTGGAAAGAATTTTAAAAATTAGTCTCGAAAAAGTTCGAAAAGATTGATGTAAGATGTTTTGTGGTGGCCTTCCTAGAAGAGCAAATAAATTGGTTTCGAAGAATTTATAAAGTTTTTAGAATCTATTTATAACAAAGTAGCCGAAAAAATATATTTTCCTAACACAAAACTTTGTTGATCCTAAGTTAATAAACTATCATTTTTAAAGCTCTAAAAAGACATGTTTAAAAGCACCAAGAAAGATTTTTAACTCACGATATGAATATAAGTCCAAGGCAGAATATGCAATCTCAGAGTATTGTATCAACAGTATGGTAGAGTAATTCAGAAGAATATTTAAAAAAAACCGTAGAATTAAAAAAATTAATAAGGGATTTGTTAATTTTTTAAAAAAGGCTTTTTATGCAATATTTTTTAATTAGAAAAATAATGTAATGAAATAAAACAAGTTAAATGTGCTTCATGTGAAAATTTTAGAGAAATAAGTGATAAATGATTAGTAGTAGTAATTAATAATTTTAGCGATAACTTAATAGCATTAATGTAATTTCTTTTCCTCATAAAGTTAATTTTTCTATATATAACCTTCATCAAATGTTCTATTTCGAACGATTATCCTTTTACCGAGGACAACTGGTGACAACCGAACTGACCTTTAATGGGTGGACTGTAAAGGAACTGGTTTCTTTCTTTCTTTCTCACATTGAAGCTCAACGAATGAAAAAAAGTAAAGAGTTTTTAGATTTAAGGCATAAAAACTTCAGAATAATTTTGTTTTTGCAATGAACTGGTTACACGGTATTTAAATCTTTAATTTATTCAAATAACTTAGTTATAAATTTACATAAATCTCAGACCTTTTCTAATTTTGATTGTATGTGGAGAATATTATGTGTAGATTACTAAGTTACGATATTTTATGTCCAGTGAGATAAACCAGTGGTCTTCAAACTCTTTCGACTCACGAAACCCTTAAAAACTATACGGTGTTTCGGGGGAACTCTATTTCACACAACACACACTTAGAAAAATATATCTTAAAATAATATTTAAAGTAGATCACCATGTTATATATATATATATATATATATATATATATATATATATATATATATATATATATATATATATATATATATATATATATATAAAGACAAAAAAAAAAAAAAAGTAAAGTATTTGTCATTAAAAATATTTAATGTAACTTTAAGATTTGCTCACATTAATAATATTAATCCATGATCCTAGAGTCACCGATCTATACATTATATTTAGTAAGTGGTACATGTGCTTGTGTGTGTATTTCCTTACGTAATCTATTGAAGTCTGTTTATGGAAATTATCTGCAGTCGCATTTCATATTCTGCATTTAATTGGCTTATATACTTTATTTTTGTAGCCACTCACGTTGAGAAATATTTAGAAGGCATTAAATAGTTTATAGCTGTGCGAGAAATCCTGTGTATTTTTCATGAATTTGCAATGTAATACTTGGGAGCTGTTTTAGACTAAATTTATAAATTTTAATATCTAATCTGTTCACAAGGTTGTTCATTTTTTTTTCATTTTAGGCGCTATTTTCCCCACAAATGAAGAAAGATGTATTTTCCATTTGAAAACTATTCAGTTTTGCAAAACATTGTACTAAAGAGAATAAAATTAATTCGTGGAACCCAGGACAGAAAAAAAAGAATATTCACAAGGCTATATATATATATATATATATAAACACGTTTTAATATTCTTTTATAATATTGTAATAAAAGTTTAAGAGTATTACAAAATAAAGTTTTCGGTTTTAATGACTATGATGAGTTTTAGATACTTGCGGTTCTACGAACTTCATAGAGAATATGAATCCAATTTGCAAACACTTTTAGAATTTTTTTTCCCGGTTTTTTATTGAGCCTCGTGGAATCCGAGGTTCCGTGGAACAGTTTGATGGCCCCCGAGATGCCCTTTAACACGTGGCCTGGATTAACGCATTTAACACGTGCCTTAAAAATTTAAATGTATTGCTTAAAAATAATATATAATGTGTTATAAAAGAGTTTTACAAGACTATTTGGTATTTGTAGCACAAAAAAAAGTTTCTATTGAAATTTAAATATTTACCCTAGAAGAGATGCCACGAAGAACATAGACAATAAATTTCCGTATGGCAATACTATTGAAAATGTAATCATTCCAAGAGTAGATAAGAGGTAAACACCAAGAGTTGTTTCTCTGGAAAAAGAAAGCATTCATGTGTGTGTATTGGCTAAATAAACTCAGGAACATTGAAAATAGCGACCAAGAAGGAAGCTAAGTACAATCGCGAAACTTTGCAAATAAGTACAGCGTAATGTGATATGCAAATGATCCAAGTTTTGTGCCAATACGCATGCTCATACACGCCGAGGTGGCGCTACAATCAGGAAGAGGGTGCTATATAAGCCAGCGCAAATTCGAAGATTCATAAACATGACGATTACCCGCCGATTGTAGGAAGACTTTGGTAAGCGAAACATGCCGGGTAAAAACTGCAGGCTGGTCGACGCGCCGTGTTGCTGGCCAGGTGGATCGTTCGGAGTGTGCCGTTAGAAATTGTTGGGAGCAGTGGACAAGAGAAGGTACCCACGCGCGGAAAATTGGGTCTGGAGCGACCAGGAAGACCACGAGGAGAGAGGATCGAAGGATCGTGCGGCAAGCACTTGTGGACCCTACAGTGACTCTTTCAACGATACGAGCAGACGTAGGAGTAGCAATTGTTCCACAAACAATTTCCAGACAACTTGCAGAAGCAAATCTTAAATCCAAGCGCCCTTTCCGTGCACTCCCTTTAACATCGGAACATCGGCAACTGCGTCAACAGTGGTGCCAAGCCAGATCAATGTGGAATGTCACAGATTGGCAAAAGGCTGTGTTTAGTGATGAATCCCGGTTTGTTTTGGGGACAGATGATAACCGTGTATGGGTGTAGAGGCGCCCTGGTGAGCGGTACAATTCCCCCCCCACTGTACTACGTCACACTGCCCCCACAGCTGGTGTAATGGTCTGGGGGGACATAGCCTATGATAGCCGGTCCACTTTAATTGTGATGCGTGGAACCTTAACGGGCCAACGTTACGTTGATGATATTCTTCAACCCCATGTAGGACTGACCTTTCCTAAATGATCTCCCAGGGGCAATTTTCCAGCAGGATAATGCTTGTCCGCATAGAGCAAGAGTTGCTCAAGACTTCCTACGTCATTTTCAGACTCTTCCATGGCCGGCCCGCTCCCCCGATTTGTCCCCTGTAGAGCACGTGTGGGATCGGCTAAAACGGCAGATGTCATCGTGTCACTCTATACATGATTTAGAGTTGGCTGTTCAAGATTAGTGGGCCCATCTGCCTCAGGACAGCATAAGGTGTCTAATCAACTCAATGCCGGACCGTGTGGCGGCATGTATTGCAGCTGGAGGTGGTCCAACGCGCTATTGAAGTTGCCTAGTATTTGTGTCGTTGCACACCCTGTATTCGTTTAATTGTCTTGTTTTTGAGATCAAGTGAATCTCTCATCTGTGTCATTATGTGTATTAAATTTCATTTCAATCCGATGCTTTCTTCTTGGGTCGCTATTTTCAATGTTCCTGAGTGTATTTCAAATGATGCAAAATAATTCGAGATCAAGTATGAAAATATCGCTTACTTGAATCGGTGGGTTTTGTCAAGTAATATGCCGCATACAACGGACCCAACCATTCCTGATATAACGATTGTAAGTCCCATCAATCCAGCACTCTCTTCTGCTCCCTATGATGAAAATATTTAAAAGTAAAATTGGTTGTGTTCAATTAAATATTTTTTTATAATGAATGAACATGATTTATCAGCTAATAAGTAATTTAATTCATGTTTAGGATATATTTATGTAATATTAGTGTCGCTTTCTTTAAATACATTAGAATTTTATCGTACACATAGATTTAAAAAAATATATCGCATGCATATACATTTACTTATCGTTATCACGTTGGTTACCAACATTTTATACAGTAACAAAAATGAAATCTGTTAATGTATTGAAATTAACCAACATTTTCTTTATTCAGCTGCACGTAACTCGATTTTTCTTCTTTAGGCAGTTTCTATCGAAATGCTTTTTAAATATAAACTTTTTAAAATGGTATTTTATAATATAATCCTGTTTGCACTGAAATTGTATTAAGAAATAATTTAAATTTCTCGTTAAATAATAGGAATGTTAACAGGTATGATTAAGCTTTCAATTTTCATGTAAATAGATCATAAATCTTAATTATTGAAAAAAGGACATTTTAAATTTTTTAATTAAGAGCGATATAATGAATAAATATATATGCGTAGCTTTTAGTATAAAGTATCTTTAATGTAAAACCTTCTGATCTCTTCTGAAGACTTCATTATATGTATGTATGGTCATACTAGACTTTTCTTAAAAAATAGCATTAGAAGGAGCTTCACTACATTTTAGTTTGAATGTTTCACAAAATTTAATGTGGTCGACGAATAAGGAGCCCCCCAAAAATATTGCCTGAATTTCATTGCAAAATATTCTGGAAATTGAAGCTAATGTATATAATTGATAGAATCCATGAATTCAAATTTTCTCGGTTATAATTCTATATTTATAAAATCAAAAAGTAATTTATGAAATTACTTCTAAATCTTATTTTATAAGTTAAATTAAAATCTATCACTCACCTTGTTATAATGCAAAATCATTTGATTTAAAAATGTAGAAATAGCATAGAAAACTCCTACATTGATACCTGTCAAAGAAAAAGCAGTAGAAATCAGTTTTAAAGAACCCACGAGTGATGACTCAAACAAAATGAGCAAAATTCCAAAGCAAATTATAAAAATGAATTAATTATTTGAATCTTTCATTTGTCATTAGAACATAGATTCATTAAAAATAAAATAATTTCCTAAGCAATACAAATTAAAACTTTCTCTTATTAGACTAAAATATCTTGCAAAAAGAAGCTTTACGTAATGGTTTCTATATATGCAAATTACATTTACTTCCTCAAGATGACGTTTAAAAAGGGTTTTGAGGTAACCAGCTTTTGTTTACCATGTGAATATTAACGTCGCACTGTTCAGCTACTCGAGGGCTTTTGGTTACGAACCTCGTAATTTTGAACCCTTTTCTAACTACCACACCACACCAACAGGAGGACGCTTGAGCTTTCGACAGATTTAACATGCATCGCTTCCCTTACACGGCGGGTCTTCAGCGGTATTTGGCTCGAACTCATGACACGCCGACCGCGAGTCCGTTACTTTGACCACTAGGCTACGTGGCCATCGTGTTTACAATGTGATTGAGGCAAAAAACAATTATTTTTTCTAAAGATTTTTCACAGCAATTCTGTTACAGAATGTTTTATATATTACTTTTAGAAAAAAAAATGCGAAATAATTACTACTGTAATGAAATTGTACCGTATTTAACCATAAAAAATGTCACAAAACGAAACGAAAATCAAGATTTCTTAAAAAATTTTCAAAAAAAGAAAAAAGAAAGGTAACGTTACGGGTAGGTAGTTTCGGAATATTAATCATGTATATCTTTCAGTTTTACATTATTTCATTGAATAAGAGGATGTCTTTTAATTAATAATAATGTAAATTTTACTTGAAACTTACCATTTGAACTAATTGAAGTATTCTATTTATTTCAAAAAATCTTATAAATTTTGTTTAAAAACCAAAATTTTATTCTTACAAATGTTGATGTTTGAAATTTTGACTTTTTTGTAAATAGAGCAACTATTTATTTAGTGCTCATAATTGTTAGAAAATAAAGAAAGAAAGATTTAAATACATTTATTTATGCACAGAAAAATTCTTAGACTTATAAATATTTTGTTAAGTATCCTACAAAAAAAAACAACAAATTATGCATACATTAGCTTATCAACTTTGCACAGTCCATAGCCAACTCCCTAAAAAAATATTTTATGATGTATTTACATCATAACATGATATATTTACATCATATTTAGCAACTAAAAATATTAGATGCTCTTTTAACTCATTTGATTATATTGTTTCAAATTTTATTAGAAATTCTTTAAATTATGTACTT
The DNA here is from genome assembly GCA_019973935.1 of Trichonephila clavipes. Classification (NCBI taxonomy): domain Eukaryota; kingdom Metazoa; phylum Arthropoda; class Arachnida; order Araneae; family Nephilidae; genus Trichonephila; species Trichonephila clavipes. Next base: position 573,817 of record BMAU01007914.1, on the reverse strand, counting down.
GGAATATCTCGTAAAATAATCCTTATCTACTAAAAGAACCCCCTAAGACCTGGTTTTTAAAAATACCAGAAACCTGATAAGGGGTTGTGGTCAGTAGCGTAACGGAAAATAATTGGGCCCCCCCCCCGCAAGGTCAGATCTTGGGCCTCAAGCCGCATATATATATATATATATATACAAAGAATTGCAAAACCATAACATAATGTACCTTTATGCATCACGTAAAAATATTTAAATATTAAACTTATAACTGAATACAAAATCAACCTGTGTCTGAGTAAACAAAGTAAATAACGTTTAACATTAGAGAGTATTTATAGTATTTAGAAAAATGGAAAATCTAACAACAGTCGACCTGATTACCTGGTAACTTAAATAAAAATGATACACTAAGAAAAACACAAACACTGTAAAATAATATTTTTGTTTTCAGATCCTTATGATAGAAAAAAGGTATCACTTACCAAATTCTTCGTTTATGAGCCCCGGGCTGAGATTGACCTTAAGTTCGATAAAATTCTAGCACAAATTGTCAAAAAGTCAAACACAACTACTGTTACTAATAAGAAAGCATGGACACAAAAAAGAATGCACTCGCAGTACCACTCAGGTTGAACTACAAAAGTAACTAGTTCGTTGGGTTGTTCACGACACACACTACTAGCTAATATACAGCACTACACTAAAGTAAATCACAAAAAAAGAGATTGACGTCTCACATTTTTCTTAGCAAAGTCGGTTATTAATTCATCCAATTAAATTTTTCTTGCTTCTTGTTGTTCAATACTTATCAAAGACACAAATAGGAGAGCCTCTCTTCTGACATAGTACAACGTAGATAATTTTTTATTAATTTTAATTTAAGAAAATGACCCTTCCGCCATTGCAGAAGTAACTGGAAGAGTCAAAAACAATAAAACTACAATACATACATCTGGTAAACTTGGCGCAGGAAACTTATTTTGAATCATCAAAATATTACCTAAATCTTTTATCGTATATTTAGCTTAATTAAATCTTCACTAAAAACTGCTTTTAGAGACACAATTTGATTTGGAAATTCACTAGATAGGTCGAGGCTATATACTTTTTGAAGATTACTGGCTTCATTATATAAGAGATCATTTGTAGTGCTTACAATATTTTTGGAAGAAAGAAAACTGAATAATTTGTAAATGCCATTCATACTCTCAAAGCGATTTTTTAATTGAGTAGAAATAACATCAACATTGGCCTTAAAAACATCCACCTCAAACACTCGTTCTCTGTCTTGCAGTTTTTCATCAGCATTGAAATCATTGAAAAACTATCTAACTTTTCTGTCTCTTTTTTTCAAACTGCTTCTTCCTTTATATTAGCAAAATTGTCAGGAAGATTCTCGATAGACGTTAAGCAAGAATTGAACATGATCTTAGCATTTTCCAAACCTATTTTTGGTAATTGTGTGACAAACCTATACGGAACTTTATCACTAACCTTCTGAGACGTCTTTTTTAGGGAAATTTAATTCCCCTACCTATTTCCAATCAGTTCCAAAAAGAGGACAGGGATTCCTTATTATGCAGATTAGATAGAGTATTTAAGTCAAACGGAATAGTAAAGAAAAGCAGTAGGAGAGAGAGATTGAAGCAGAAAGATATAATAGTGAAGTTAGAGATTTATTATTGAATATTTCTAGGTGGATAAATCTCAGGAAGAGTTGAGATTCAGTGTGGTGAATATTGATTTATAATTAAAGTCTCATTAAAGCTTTATATTAGGAGTGAGATTAAAGTTAAATGTTCAATAGGAATATTATTGAATATAATTCTGGGATCTCTTATTGCGGTAATCTCTGCGTGATCGATATTCTAATTATTAATTAATTGGATCATTAAATATTTAAGTTAATTTAAAGGAAAGTCCCTTTTAAACCTCATATATCTATTATTTTATTTGTTATTAAAAGTCTTTGATTCTATTTGGGAAAGATAACCAAATAAAGAAAGTTATTCATTAAAATGGCTACTGGTTCTTATTTGACTCAAAATCATTCTCGTTCTCAAAGTGAGATCCAAGGGGATCTTCACAATTGTAATGCTTTTGAAGTTAAATTCATGTAAAATTTGACATTGGAAAATTAGCAAAAAAAACAAATTGAAACTTTTCCATATGTTTTTAATCGCTGAAGCTTCATGTTTCTCGTCTTGCTTAGTACTGGTTAGTAAAATATTTGAAAGTACTTTAAAAATCGAAATCTAATTGTAGCGAATTGATATTACAGAGTCAAATCGAGATGACCACCTTGTCGTGCATAATGATTTAATAGTCTGCTGAATGTTCTCGTTATTCTGCACAATTTTCAAATCACTCCACCTTTTAATGCTGAGCCCAAGAAATGTGTAAAGTTTTTGACGAAAGTCATAAAATTCTCTTACATGAGGCACATTATTACATGCATCGTTTAGAACAGGGGTGTCCAATCCAAATGACCTTGCGGGCCACTTCGGAAAAACATTATTATCTCGCGGGCTGCACATAAAAATATGTACCTTTATATCAGATTTGGAAACAAAAAAACATTTATTGGAGTGAAAATTTAAAACAGAATGAATTATTATTATTGTTTTCATTATTTTTCATGTATACAGGCATAGATAATATAATAATGTTTATATAATATAATAACGCAATGATCAAAAAATGTTTGAAATATTACAGTTGCCATTTTCTTGAAAATTACGGTGTTCCTATTGAATTGATCTTTCGTTACTCATTGTTGAAATTTGATTGTGCTGCAATTCACAAACGATTAAATATACATTGCCCTTTATCTTAACCATCCTGAATTTTTTTCAAACTTTAAAAAACACCTCTGACTTCCTCTTGCTTTTTGGACACTCCAAACAGAAAAGGAGGAGAAGAAACGAAAGTCGCACACACAGAGAATCCTGTACCATCCATAGGAAAGGATATGCATAAAATGCAATTCGAAATTTATTACAAAAGTAATTTACTATAGTAAAATCAATTGTAACTGTTTGATAAAATATAAATCTATTTTTATCTAAATGACATTTCTACTATCAAAAAGGATTTATTTTTAAAACAAGAACAGGTAACATGCAAAGACATTGTATATATATATATATATATATATAAATTTCCCCTCAAATAAATTTCAAAATGAAAAAAATTTAAAAATCTGATATTTAAAAACTTTTCTTAAAAAGAGTCGGTGGACCGCAATTTACGTATTGGCGGGCCGCGTGTTGGACACCCCTGGTTTAGAACAAGGTTGAGGCTGTGTGTTGAACAGTGAACGTAATTTGCTCTTGGTTGTTTGTCCTTAATTAATTTCTGTAATCCTCCATACGCTCCACTCATGTTGGCTGCCCCATCATATCCTTGTCCTCGACACTTCGCCAAATTACTGTCCAGTGTATTTAGAAAATTTAACACATCACTTTCCAAACTTTTTGCAGTCTGATTTGCCGCCTTAATAAAGCATAAGAACGTTTCGTTAATTCTGATATTATCTGGCTCATTATTATCATTAACATCAGTTGTTACATACCTTATTATAATACTTAATAGGTATTTTTTTTAAATATCCTGTGTCGTGTCCCGAATAATAGAGAAAAAAGAACATTTCCTTATATTTTTAACACAATATTTTCTTTTATTCTAGAGCCTATAATAGCAATAAGTTCATTTTGAGCTTTTGGGCTAAGATATTTTTGAATTCTTTTTTCTAACAAATGAACATTGAGAAGAGGGTCATATTTAGCCAAGAGGTCTATTGTATTCAAAAAATTTCTCCTATAAGTCGAATCTCGAGTTTCTCGATGTCCCCCGAAAAGGACGTTACAATGCACATCGCTAGTCATTGTAACGTCTATGATTATTCGTAAGATTTGGCTAACCTTATTATCTTCTTTAAAATTGCATTTCAATAATGAATCCATCGTTTTATTTTGTTTCCAGATGTCATATGTGCCACATGCTTGGATATGAATTATAGAATTTTCATGCTCTTTAATTTTTTTTATATTCCTTGCCAGTCATTCACACCTTTACACCAGGCTTCTTTAAAGTACATATTTGTTCTATCAGCAAAAAGCCAACATATCTGACAGTAAGCAACATGAAGTCGTGTTGAATAGCACATCCATTTTCTTTCGATCTTTTGTCCTGCCTTGGATATGAAACTATTATAAGATGATGAAAAGCTCCTTCCCTTGGCATCTTTTTGGAAATTACTTTCTGGTTGGTATGGGCCCAATTTTAAAATTTGTTCCCTTAAATCTGCATCTATGGCCGTACCTACATAATGCACAAAATCATTTCTAATCAATTTTGTTTCTTCGTTTTCATTTTCCGACTCCTTTTCTTTAGATAGAGTATCCTTATTAGTTGAAGTGTCCGAACCTGTGTTTTTTTCTTGTGGATTAATTATCACTTCCAGGATTTGTTCATCAAGTTCCCTGGCATTACTACTACTAGCACTTTCAAAAGATGATGAACTTGCGGATATTAAAAAGTTATCCAATTTTGCATATTTACTATTAATATTACACTCCTTTTCCTTTCGAATTTTTTGTTTTTTAGAATCACTCAAAGTTTTTTTAACTCCACTCATTTTAAGGCCGCGTTTCTTCTTGTCTTATTAACAAAATAACAGTGTAAGAACCAGAATAATTAATTCCGTTTACAAAAAGCAGTTCTAATATTACAAGAGAGAAGCGAGATCAAAATGTTTTAACAGCGAAGGAACACTCCCTATATTGAAGTGCATTGAATATAAAAATATATATGTTCTAAAAACAATTTTGTGAAACATTTCTCAGTATGCTTTATTTGATTGAATACTCATAAATCTACGGAAATTTCTGTGGGCATATGGGTTTCTAAATCATAAATCTAGACCATATAATCATTTAAAATGCTCTCTATGCGTTTTCAAGTATGGCAATACTATTTTTCATGAAAAAAGCATAACAGATGTACGTTATTTACGAGTTCGCTAAATGAAAATGAAATACATGTGGGGGGGGGAGCTAAAGACGACAATAAGTTACTTTGCAACTTCAGTAAAAAGTAACATGTCTTTTTTCCCAATGATGAATTATTTATCTTTCTAGCATTTTATCCAATTTTCCGTCTGACTTTTCTTTTTATCTGTTAGTAATTTAGGTTTGAAAAAAAAAACCTACTAAAGAAAAGTATCTCTTTCGTCGCGGGGATTACAGCAAATTAAAATGTTTTTTGATTTGGCTATTGGATCTAAGATATCTAATAAGCGATCAAAGTTTTGATTTTGAATGATGTTAGATCGCCAAGTTGAAAATCGCTTAAAAATTGGATTAAAAAAAAATGTAAAGCTAATTTTGTGAAATTCTACGTTAAGGGCGTCAGTCTAGCTTTGGGCCCCCTGGAAGCCTTGCCCCCCTGCAGTGCGGGGGTTGCGGGGGTGTACGTTACGCCACTGGTTGTGGTATTTATCATTTCAGACTCTGCTTGATAATGAATTATCAAAATTTTAAAAAAATGTCTCCTCTCCAACTATTTTTCAAAATTTCCTAAAAGACTATTATTTTATAAATTACAGCTCATAAATTATAAATTATATAATCATACATCTGTAATTTATATACTATAATGTATAGAATAACAGCTTGAAGATTCATTTTTAAAGGACGAGATAAAGGAACCAACGTTCCGTAAATTTGTAATTGTTCCATAAATTTCCAACACGTGTAAAAAATATTCTATTTTGAATCATGGACTATCTCCCTCTAGAACTCTCCCAAAATATTTATCTTATCTAGAGTTCAGAATTATAAAACGGTGTTTCGCTATATTTCTAAACAAGAAAATAGTTACAAATAATTTGTGGCTAAAATGAAAGTAACGTTTTCTGGTGTTTTTATAAATTGAAAAGAAATATGATTAAAAACATGCATTTAAATGTATTATCGTATTTTTTATTATTAACAATTTAAGTTATATTCCTAACTATAGCTTTTGTTATTTTTTGATAAAAGTTAAAAAAAATATTAAATTTCGAAAATAAGTGATACACTATAACTAGAGCTTAATTTTCAAAAGTAGCAATTATAAAAGAATCTATTGCAATATTTCATCTTAAATAATTCAGTTGTTAGCATAGCATTAATCATTAGAGATTCAACTTCCAATTAATCGTGTAAGCCAGTAATCATTGACATATTTCAAACGTTTATTTAAAAATAACAAGTGACATATGTGAGTGTAAGATATTCGTCCCGTTATTTATTTATTTTGAAAAGTAAAAATGGTTTTCGCGTTTAGAGCTTATGTATAATTAACATAAAAGACTGGAAACATAAATCCTTCGTGCAATCATGATCTCCTGTAATCTACACAGGCTTCTAAAAGTTAAAAAACGAGAAATTTTTCGAACTAACTTCTGAAACCACGCGGTTAAATTCAAGAAAAAATTAAGTCATATAATTATTATGCATCTATTTAGTATACAGATATCTTTTAATATGCATTATTCATTATACATTTATTTTACATTTAACTATCTTAATGATTTACGTATTTTTAATAACAGTTTTCCCCCCCAAAAATTACAAATTGAATAATTTTAAAATTTTTATAAAATTTGGAATTTAATAATAAGGAATATGTCTTCCCCTAGCCATACTGCATAATAGTAATCAGTTCAGTTTTTAATAATAAGTTATAGAACACATCATTCAGTATGGAAGACCATAGACGGTATAATTCATGTTACTCCTGCAGGGAGGATTAATCTCTACAATTGTTGAGACAAGGACGTCCAGAAAGCACCTTTGGAGCTTAAGTCAAGAAAGGGAAATGGTGTCTCCCTTCTCTTAATACTTTGGTCAAGAAAGTATATTTCTATAAGCACAGCCTTCTATATATATGAGGATGATTGTCCATCAGAATAAGATTATCACCAATACCAACAGTACATTAACAAGTTGATGAAAAATTTCCATATTTTTCACCCTTCACAGTGCCTCCTCTGAAGAGATTCAAATATGTTTAGAGATTTCAAGAAGATAAGAGATTCAAATAGATTCCAACCTACAGCATTATCTATCCTCCTCTATAAGCATGTCTTTCAAAAATGCTGGATTCATAGTGACTGGATGCTTAATCCTTCCAAGTCAGAGAGAGAGAGAGACAGACAGAAAGAGAACATGACCAAAATCACTTTCTAAAGTAAAACCTAGACTCAATTGCAAAATGTACAAACTGCCTTCATTCCTTGTCCAACAGACACGCTCTATAGCTTAATATAATAAGTCTTTTTTTTTTTGCATTCGGCTTAATGGGGCACATGTAATCGATCCTCTTGCATACAAACCTTCATTCTGAAGACGTTTTCGGACTGTGGTAGCCGAAATTCTTCCAATTACCCTTAAATGGGCTGCAGTGAGTGGAGGCCCTGTAATGTTTGTTCCTTCACATGAAACTGCTGGAAAACTATTATCAAGAGTAGTTGTGATCCGATGCTGACCTGAAAGAGACTTTCTGGAAACTGAATTTTTATATTTGGGCTGATTTCAAGGTTGTTGGATCAAATTGTGAGAGATATTAGAAAGTCTAGCACTATGAACTTGTGATAGACCCATTTTCAATCCTCCGATAGTCCTCCATCTTAAAAGAATCAGGTAAACGAGTTCTACATGAATTATTAAAATATCTTAACGTTAAAAGATTTAAGATAAAACAACTTTTGAAAACCATCGAAGTTTCAAAAGACTATTTTTAAGAAAATTTATACTTTACATAAAAAGTCAACTTTTTAAAAGACAGAGCAGTAGATATAAAGCTTTTAGTTTTCATTGTTATAATACGATGTATAAGATTTAATAAATTTAGTAAAAGGAATTTTTAATAAGACTTTTTGAGAAGCATGATCTGAAAATATATGTTGAACCTTAACTTTAGCTCTGTTGTACATATACAATTACAAAGAATAATATCGAATATTGCATAGATATGGAATGAAGTTCTAAGAGGCAAATACAAACACTGAAATGAGACATTTTAAACTATATTATTTATATTTTAGCTTTAAAACTAATTAAAATTTATGCTTCTGTCATCATTTTTGATAACTATTTTTAAACATGTCATGTATTGTTAAGTTTCTTCTTTTTACTTCATTTCTTAAATTATTATAGATTTTTTTTCCTTATGTTCTCGTATATCCCTACCCCTACTTTCAGAAATTCCTCTTTTCTACCCAGTAATATAGAGCCAAAAGGAGAAAGGAGATGAATTAAAACGTATTGACCCCTTAATTCATATTGCTAGTTTAAATTCTAGATTCAGTTTTTATATATTTGTTCTTTTCTGTTCTATTCTAGGTTGCTCATAATCTTGGATAGTAAATAAATTTCATTAAAAAAATTTGTTTATTCCATATTCCATTAATATTTTCTGTCGGCTATTTAGTATATATATATATATATATATATATATATATATATATATATATATATATATATATATATATATATAGAAGATTCATAAAATTGAATCACATGCGTTCGAAAAGGCTCTTAGAAGACATAACTTTGTAATCGCTTAAAATACTATAATTATATCTCTTCAGTTAGAATTTTCAAAAAGTTCAGAGACACGTGTAAGTTCAAGATTCAACATGAGCAGTATTTACTGGGCTCTTTCCATCGAAGTTGCAGTCTTCACAACTGTGTGACCTCAGAGTTACTTCAAGCTTCCCTCTTTCGGTGGGCTAAAAATACGAAGAAACATCATTGTGCAAGTCGGAGACCCTACCACGAGAAGTGAGAAAAAAAGCACGCTTTCCAAGAAACGCCTTTTCATTCTCTGCCTTAACTCATGATTCTGTTTGAGTTCCTACGTCTCATCGTAAAAGCTGACGCACACGGCCATGAATCTTTCGCAGAATCTTTCTCGGAATTTTGTCTTTTTTAAATTTGTTTTGAAAAATATATTGTATTTAATTCTTCGAGACAGGGCTGATCTTGTTTTTTTTTTAAAGAAAGAACTTCAAAATATTATAAATTCAACCAAGTTAGCTTTATTAGTAAGCTTACTTACGTCAACATTAAAAAGAAACAAAAAATAAAAAAATTTAACATATATATATATAAATTTTTATTTTTTATGTTTTTTTTCTTCTTTTTTTCAAATATTGTTCTAATCCTTAGCAAAAGTCTTGCTAAAACAATAAGATCTAGTACTTAAAGTAAAAGTTAGCAGTTATTAAACTGTTTATTTAAAAGCGCTAACACTAATTAAAGGGAATGCAATGGAATATAACTATTAGCTTTTTCAGGATAAAACCCCTACAAAAGATGTGACGTCTCAGAAAAAATTATTTCAGTAATATTTGCTTTTTTAATTAGTTTAACTATAATCACCGGCAATGATATAAAAATTAAATGCAATTGGGTAATTTATACACTACTGTAAATTTAAAGTATGCACTCAGTTTTTTTATATTTATTCATAACAATGCGCATTAATCTAAAAGATTCAAAATAATTTTTTAGGTAAAAAATATATACACAAAAAAAGTAACAAAGGATTTTATTAAAAAATTTAAAAAACATTGCATTGACTATCTTTTGCATGACTAATGATAGTGTTAATGAGCATGCAATATGCTTTTTGAAAATATAGGTATGACATTTTCTTTTACCCTTGAGTTACAATAAATTTCAATCATTGTGATCGGAATTAATTGAATACTTTATTAGAAGCTAACTCATCTGATAATAACCTTACATTTTCCCTTTGTTGAAATTTCTTTCAATATATTGAACATTTTTTACAATTCCAAACTACACAGCTGCAAAAGATGCACATGCATTTTGCAGAAATACAAGATTTTACGCCACAATTTTCGACGTGGAAGTAATTGTTAAAAAAATTCAATATGTAGATATATGAGGGAGTGAATATTAACGTCGCACTGTTCAGCTACACGAGGGCTTTTGGCGACGGACCTCGTAATTTTGAACCATGGTCAAGTGGCAAGTATGGCACCTGAGCTGGCACCCCTCTCCTAACTACCATCGCTCCCCTGCAAGGCTGGTCTTTAGTGGTACTGGGCTCGAACTCATGACATGCCTGCCATGATCCGATACCTTGACCACTGGGCTACCGCAGCCCCATATATATGTATAATAATTCATTTTAATTTTTTCTTGAGCACTTTTTAATTTGCAATGGTCCCGAGCCCTCCAGGACTTTGCATAAATATTTAACTGCTAGTTTAAAAAGAAAAGAATCAACTTTAACACTTCTGAATTATTTGTGTGTGTGCTCAGAGTTTTTAGATTAATAGTTATGTAATCTACATTATTCAATATTTTTCAACCAATCAGAGGAGTCTTTCACGAAAGTCAGATGATTTTTGGAGCTTCCGGTTGGTATTTTATTCATAAACTGCCTTTTTATGGAAAATTCAAGTCGCTTCTTGTCCTTATGATAGAGTTACGCTAAATCTTCTGTCGCCCTTTTTATGTTATATGTCTGTCATGTCTCTTACATATTAATAAAGTAACATTTTTTATTTTAAGAAGATATTTCCTCCTCCATTGGGCCACTATAGCAATCATCAATAGTATTTTAATATTAAAATGCTTCATCACAATGTCTTATTTAAATAATCTGTAAAGACACTCGCCCCGACGATATTATATATTATATAAATCGATTAATAATAAACCAGTAAACACAGAATGCATAACATGTCAAAAATTACGTAGTTAATTATAAAAACTGACATTTCTCGTTTGAAAACTAATTTTGGGTGAATTTTTGACATAAAAGCTAGGCATTAATGACAGATAATATCATTAGTGTTGAAGTACTGTAAGTATTCATTTACAAAAAATACAACTAAATACAGTGAAATGATAAAAGTGGAAAAGACTGCCTTTTCATGTAGTATTTCTTTGTCGCGATTTATTATAAATGACTGTATCAAAATTTTTCTACTTCTCAAAAAAACATTTCTTAAATAACACAAATAAATGTAGTGGTTCGGTTATGCGTCCTATTTGAAATAATTCGGGAGTTGCTCCAACAATCTGTAGATGATCTTATCGAGTAATGTTTAAAATGGCAGAATAAACAGTTCATAATTTTTTTTTGAAAGCTAAAGGTAGACAACAAGGTCATTTGTCATATTTAATGAAAAACTGCTGGTTTAAAATGAGGGATTAGAAAGGTGAAAAAATTTTAACTTCATCCTGACTTTATTATTTTTCTCAGTACAGGCTTAACGAGAGTAAAAAAACCAAACAAACATTTAAAACATTTTAATTAGATTAATTTCAGCGGTCGTTGAAAGGGACAGAAACAGAAATTCATAATAAATCAAAACGAAATGTAATTCAAACAATTTATTTGCAATTCTCTTATTCTGTTTGAATAATAAATTTAAATTAGAAAATCCATTAAGGTAACTGGGACTTTGATGGTTATTTGACGAATGGTTCAGCTAAAATCAATTTTAATAAGGCTTCAAGCCGATGAAAATGATCTATTTATTCATAAAAAAGCAATAACTTTCTTTCTATTTGCATCATTTAAAAAGATTAGTTTTATTAAATGTGCCATTTCAAAGAATACTTTTTAATACACTTATTTTAATTTATCAGTTTTTATGAGTTCCAGGAGGATTGTGTGCAGAAGCTTACCTGAGTGCCAAAAAATTACCAATCGACATATCTAGAATCTCTTTTGGGGGCTCTCACATTTACAGGTGTTCAAAAAAAAAAAAAGAATTTGCATCTTTTGTTGAATTTTATAAAAATTATAGAACGAAATATAAAAATACTTCTACGGAACAAAGATGCATATCTCTTGCACGTCGAATACGTAAGCGTATACGTGTGCGGGCGGATCTCGTCGACGAACAGGATTTATAAGCGCGTGTGCCAAAATCCGCATTTTGTTTGCTAGCATACTTCGTCGAATTTCTTGATGTTTATTTGCAGCAATCGGTTAAATTAAAATTCATACAGTAAAAATGAGCAATCACTAATATTTAGATGATGGAATGAGGGAGCAAATTGGGGGTAGGCTAGAAGCAGGTGTGACGAATCTGTACGGAACCTAGGCGTCTTTTGGGGGATTATAAATTCGCGTATATTTCCAATCAACTCCAAAAGGTGAACGGAATATGCAAAGTAGATAGGGTATTTAAGTCGAGCGTTGTAAGCTAGCAAGTATGAAGGCTATTGAGCCAGCAACAGTAACCTCAAATTTAGAGGATTCCAGGAGATTACGTTAGTGAAGACTTATTGCTGCTATTCTACGGAAGAACTAGAAAGCTGATATACCAGCGGTAAATATAATTTATGTACGCTTAAAATAAGCGTTAGTTTAGTAGAATTAGTTAAAGTTAATGAAAGCTAATAATTCGAGTACGTGTATTTCTCGGACCTCCTATTTCGGTAGACCTTACTTGATCTTGAGCATAATTATTAATTAATTTCATAATTCGTAATTTAATTTAATATAAAAGGTCAATCCCTTTTATTTGACGTAACATAGAAATATTAAATGTTATTAAGAGTTTTTTTGGGACTTGATATAATAAATACAAGTTATTATTATACAAAATGGCTCTTAGTGATTCTTTGCCTCAAATTAATCTTGGTGTCCAGGGTGAGACCCAAGGGGTCTTCACACAGGACAGTCCCAAATGCAGATTTGTAAAGAATTCAATTTAACGCCTAACAACGTGTTGTATTTATTGGAAACAGTTTAAGGCTACCGCGAATCCATCGAGAGAAAACCTGTGCAAGGTCGTCTAAGAGCCACGGCAACCAGAAAAGATCGTCATTTGTCCATTATAGCGAGGCATAACAGGGATGATACCGCTTCTCAGCTGTCTAGTAAGTTGTATGCGACCACAGAAATCCGAGTTTCAAGGGTGACTGTTTCCAGAAGACACTCTGAGAGAGGGCTGTTTGTAAGAAGACGTGTTGTTTGCGTCCCTATCAGTTTTGCGGTGAATCCGTTTAAAATGGCGCAGCGATAGATATTGGAGCAGGGATCAATGGACTACCTTTCTCTTCACTGATTAGCCTAACCAATGATTCTCACTGTACTTTCATATGGAGAGAAAAAAGGATCCGTTACCTGTCCTTCCATGCTCGAGAAATTGACCATTATAGTAGTGGAGGCTTGATGGTCTGAGCCGGTATGATCGTACATGATCTGGAAGACCGTACACATCTCCATGTCTTAGAGAGATGCACTGTGACTGCTGTGAGGTATTGGAATGAGGTCTTACAGTCTATGTTTGCCTTTTAAGGGGTGTAGTTGGCTCCGTTTTTCTCTTAATGGCTGACAACGGGAGGCCACATAGAGCTTATCTAGTCGAAAAATTTCTGGAAGATATTTGCCGAACTCTACAGAAAAGGCCTGGGACGCTCTGGAAAGGGCAAATCCAACCTCCCTTCGAGAAACATCTAGCATTGCTGAAACCTCCTATTATCCATTTTTTTGTTCCATTCCTTGTTTCCAATTCCGATGAGTGTTACGAATGATCCTGCATGTGTATTATAGCTGTTGAATGGTTACTTTTTTGTATTATAACAACCCTATGTACAAATTAAATTTCATTAAAATCTGTTCAATAGTTCTAGAAATAATTGCCCAAATCTGAAAATTCTCTTAAGTTTGTGTACATATTATGAAAGCAAAAGCATTGAAGATTATAAATAACTAGACGTAAGAATTGATAAATATAAAACGTTACTCTTACCATAAGTTATCAATAACAACATGTAATGCAAGTTTTTGCAAAGTTTCCAAATAGAGGTCCAATAACTGCTACGAGAGTCGTTAGTGAGGATAGCTGCTTGAGCCCTGCTAGGAGGAAGTGGAGGTTTCTCTTTAAAAACTGAAATAATATCAGGAAAACCATTTCGTTCATTAAGTAAACCATCAATACAAACTATCCAGCTAGAAAAGTGTTAAATAAGATAGAATGTAATTAAAGCCTGATATACTCACAGAAAACAATGGAAAGAAAGATGACACTCGTTATGGCAGCGATGCTGTAGAATAGAATGCTGAGACCTCTTTTTACATCATCTTTATTAGGTGAACTCGGAACAATTTGAGGAGGAAGTAAGAACCCCAATGCAATTCCTAACTGAAGCAATGTAAGCATAATAGTACATTTAATTTTCAATTTCAAAATATTAATTAAGAAACGTATTTTGAATAATTGATCCAAACATTTATTAATTAATTCTAATATTTTTAATTGGTAATATTTAGAACTACAAAATTGCTTACAAATATGTTTTTACTTGATCCATATAATAGCTTTATATATTCACTGTTAAGTATACTAGTGATATAGATATAGACAAGTAAATGAGTGCTTATCAATTTCGCACTCTAATTGATAGATATGGATTGAAATAAGCCTATAGTATGTTTCTAATGTAAATTTATATATCTTTGCTGTCTTATATGTTGATTTATATCTTTAGTAATATAAATTAGAAAACTGGTAACAGGTATATTATTGGAGCTATATTATATAAAAATCAAAACTTGTTTTAACTGATTTGTCCCTCAACTGATTTTATACATGAAGTTATTCAAACTATAATTTTTAGTAAACATTTTGCAGTTATTTTTTCATTGTTTTAAAGAAGTTTTTGCATTTATAATTGCCTTATAAAAGTCTTTAAAGTCTTCTAATAGTCTTAAGGTTACATTACTCTACAAATAGTACATTAATGAAATATCTTCAATTAAAATTATCTCAAAAATTTCAGCTCTTGCTTTTTGTACTATAATTACGATAAACGTCAGTTTTATTTCAAAATTTTATAAATAATACCGAATAATGCACTGAATATTTTATGTAGGCCGAGAAAATTTTTTAGTTTTAATGTGAACACAAAAAAAGAGAGAGTCCACATATATTTTTTAAAAAATTCTATTCCCGATGGAAAACTTTTTTTAGTTTTCTTTGAAACGGAAGCTATCGACGTATATGTTTGAAATGTAAATAATTGCTTAAAACGCAATTTAAAGGCTAAAAATGTCAAAAAAGACAGTATATCATACTATTTTGTAGCAAAAGCTGGCTACAGATATTTATTTTCATTTTCTGGCATTTTTCCAACAAACAGCATCTCATATTCTAATGGCTAACTCAAGGCCATTTTTGAAACGGACCCCCCCATTTTTTTGAATAAATAAACGTAGGAATTCTCTTCAACTGCGTATATTACTTAGAGATTTCTATATATTCGTAAGAAATTACAATCATTTAATAAGGAGTCTTAAAACAGTTGTAATATTTAAAATGTGGAGCTAAAAGGTAATTTATTATTTCATATAGTTAGTTCTTAAATAAGAATATTAAAAAGTGCAAAAACTAAATTATGTTGCATGAAGAATTTTAAAATATTGATGTAGAATTTTTGAAGATATTTTCAGATTGTCTCTTGAATGGCACTTTCTCTTGAAAATTTCTTTGATTGATCCGGATTGTATTGATTGTGTGACTTTCCTCCATTCTTTTCACCGTAGAAACCGAAACCAATTTTTTAAAGGTAGGCCCATAAAACTTGTAGTCAAGTGTCATTTTTACAACTGGTTCACCGACAATTAGGTATCGGTTCTGCTGAACCGGAGCGAACCGTCTAAATATCATTGAATATGTAAAAGAATTTATTTAAATTCTCCAAATCTTCATTTCTTCAATTCAATTTCAATTCTTCATTCCTCTTCCAAATACATCTAATTTTAAAATATTTATACTATTTTCAGTTGAGTTTCCATTAAGCAATAAGAAATTGGGACTCAGAGAATCTTGTTTCAGTTACTATACCCAAAATTTTTTAATTAAAACAGACTTTAAAGAATTAAAATGTAGAGCGGATTTTCACGCGTGGGTTTCCCTTTAATTGACCACTGGGGGGGCTTCTGCATGATGTTGTTTGATATTAAAATCTCGTCTTGTGAAGGAGCCTTGATATATGAAACGGATCAGAAGAGAGGGTTGGGGAGGTTTACCTTTGAAGTGTCAGTGGGTGTTTGTAAAACGACTAGAGTGAAGTGTGTGTGATATTTATATTTCTTTAAGATTATTCTAGGTAAATCACTTCACGTGTATAAGTAATTTTGATATGTTGATAAAGAATAAAAACAAATTAAAACTGTTATGCCTGCATACGCATCTGATACATTTTTATTTAAGAGTTAAAATGAGTTTAATTCACCACAAGAGAGGATTAAAGTCAGAAAAGATTAAGTCCTGAAATTAAAAAGCAGTTTGTTTAGTGTGTCTATAACGAATCATGACACTGTAAATTAAAATACTCATAATAATAATAATAATGAAAATGCGAAATATATTGCAAATCAAATATAGACAAAAAAATATCTTGAAAAATAGATAATATCACTCTTAATAAAATAAATGGCAAATATAGTAAGTTGAAATATATAGTTTTTACTATGCTATTCTTCCCATTATCCGAACTATCACAAGAGTCAACCAGAATCTGAATTCTTAAAGGGGTTGTGTAACCAGGGACGTGCGTCTTAAGACTTCTTGAGGCCAAGGCCCACCCGCGACCCTGAAAAGTAGACAGTTCATAGCATGCGTTGTCAAATACTCAAGCATACGGTAACCCGTAACAAATAAATGTGCGCGACTCACAATCTTAAAAACATAGGCACAAATCGACTGCCGTCTTTCGATTAAATAAGTAATGATGTTGTATAATGTTAGGCCTAGACTAGACATGGACGACAGTCATCCCATAATGTACTCTTACCACTGTTGCCAGTTGACGTAAAGTTCGAAGTTCCCAGTTTTTTTGGAGAATATACGAGGTGAGTAAATTAAATAATGAGACTTATTTTTTTCACTTGTTTCTTCTAATAAACTTACAATTCAACATTGTCTCCTACGAAATAACTGCCTTCTGAAGCCACACAGCGCTGGAGACGTTTCTTCCACTCCTCATAACGCTGGTGGAACTCGGATATTGGAATAGCCTTCAGCTGGTCGGTTACAGCCGTTTGAATGTTTTCCAGTGTCCCAAAATGATGTCCCTTGAGGTGATTCTTCAATTTTGGAATGAGGAAAAAGTCACAAGGACTCAAGTCGGGCGAATAAGGGGGCTGAGGAGCAACAGGAATGTTCTTACTGGCCAAGAAACGGTTCACTGAGAAAGGTTTTTCGGAACCATTTTTGCGCAGATCTTTCTCATCTTCAATTCATTGGTCAAAATCTGATGAACGGTGGTGTGATTCAAATTCAACTCTTCCCCAATCATTCTGACTGTCAAGCGATGATCTGAACGCACAAGATCCCGGACTCTAACGAAATTTTCAGCGGTTTTTTTTTTGAAACTAAGGGCCTTCCGCTGCGAGGTTCATCTTCAATTGACTCTCTTCCTTCTGAAAATGCCTTAAATCACCGAAAAACCTGGACCCGTGACAAAACATTGTCTCCGTAGGCTTGCTGAAGTTTTGCAAATGTTTCCCTTGCATTGTGTTCAAGTCTGAAGCAAAACTTGACAGCACATCGTTGCTCGTTGTCACTCATTTCAGAACACACAAGAAAAACCTGTTTCACTAAACAAATCACTACAGACAATTAACTTGACTCAGTGACTTCAAACTCATACTGATGACGCATCACATGTTTACCTCCCTCCCCTCCATGTCCCCCTTCCCCAGTGTTGCCAGATCAAACACTACGCTACCAGTATCATTACTTAATTTACATACCTCGTATACGAGAATAACAATCGATCATAAAAATCATTTGGATCATGATCTTATTGAGGTCGAATCGGGAACGAGACAAGGCCCTCTTCAACGCTGAAGCTCTGGACCCGGGCCCAGTTGGCCCATGCCTTATGGCGTCCTTGTGTGTAACATATATAGGTTGATTAATTACTTCCTAGTGTAGCACTTTGAAACTACTCGATGGCTATTAGCGAAGGACTTCATTATTTTGAGCTGAGGTCAAGTGATGAGGTGACACCATCTGACACCTCATTCTTCAAACCAGTGCGAAGACTTTGACGGAAGGACTCGACAAATTTCTCTAACGGCAGATGTAATAGATATGGGAGAATTTTCTACTGAAATATGATAAATATATCGTTGGGAAATTTTGTTTACAATCAAATCTATTTCCGTATTTCTTCAACTATCTACCGTATTCAGATATCTACATTATCACTACAAATTAAATGTTCAGTTGTTTCAAATATCTACACCATCACTACAGTTTAAAACAAAATATACATCGTTTGTTTACTGCATAGAATAATTGAATTCTTCTAATAACTTAAAATATAATGCACTGAATGTTTAAACGAAAAAGATAAAAAATTTTAAACAAGATGCCATGAAATGTTATTCATGAACTGAAAGGAAATGATAAGCAAGTTTGCGGAAGTTTTCTTAGATGATATATTTATTATTCGAAAGATACTTGTCACACACACAACACACACAATTCTCATTCTTAATTTATTATTTGAGTACTGTTTGTTTTGAATGGTATTTTTTTTTAGAATTATACCTCTTTTTTAGCAAGATGGTGCGGTTCAGACATAATTTATATCATATGATTTAGATCAGAGGTCACATGCGGCTCTTTGCATAGAAGGTTGCGGCTTTCCAGTCTTCTGCCTCTATGAATTATTAAAAAATAATTATGCCTACTAAAATAGTTCCCCTTTCTCTTTTTCGTTTATAATTTAGTGAAAAACTTGCTTGTATTGCATAGATATTTAAATATTTGACTCAGTTAAGATAGTTATTTAAGAAAATGTTATGACTGTATTATAAATTATCTTTCATTAACAAAGCTTGCTAAGAATTAGTGAAAATATTACAATTATCTCTAAAGCAGTAAAAGTGAAATTTATTGGTAAAAATGCCACCATATGGGAAGACATACCTTAAAGCAAGGGTGTCAAACTCAAAGGCTAACTTGGGCCTAATAAACAAGGTCTAATTTTAGGTGGGCCGCAAAAAAAAATCAGTATTCATAGGAATGTAAGTTTATTTCGACATAATACATTATAATAAACATTAATAAAAGATCAAGAAAAATTTAATGTTTACGTCCTGACACTTGACATCTCTTTTCTGCTATTATTTTTCTTATTTCGGAAGAAATTTTTAAATTTTATTATATATTATTGTGTGCCGATATATTGGTAGGGCCTCAAAAATGTTCTTTGTGGGTCGCGATATTACACCCCTACCTTAAAGTGATTTCCGGTAACGTTAACATGGATTTTCAACAAGACATGCACTTAACCCCCAATAAAAGAGATAAAAACATATTCTATATTTTATGACAAACTTTAAAGTTAATAAAAGGAGTGTTGAAATATATAACTTTTGTATGCAAAAACAACCAAAATAAATTTTAACTATTAATGCAATCATAACATTCTAGAATAAACCCCTTACGGTATTATTGGTACAGAATGTCTGTCACGAAGCTTGAAATTTAAATTCACAATATTATGAAATTTTCACAATGGTTGTTGCATTGGGCCATAAAAATAAAATTATCTTCAATGGTTCTTAGTTTTTGAAAAAATGTAAAATATTACTTTGTGTGTGTGTGTGTGTGGATAAAATTATATTCAAATATAATAATAATAAAAAAATCGAGAATCATGATCACGACCACTACCACAATCCTCCTCCCTCCATTGCAAACGTATGCAAAAAAAAAAAAGTTTAATTTCTTTGATGGGGTCTCTGTTTAGGCTCTTTGATAATTTAATTGTCTTCCGTGTCAAAATTTGCCGATCCTTGATCTAGATGATATTTTAGCTCTTTTTACCACTCTTAGATATACATATTATTCTGAAATTTTCTACATTAAAAGTAGAAGTAACATTTTACTGAAATTACATTTACTGAAACTACATTTACTGAAATTACATTTACTGAAATTACATTTACTGAAACTACATTTACTGAAATTACATTTTACTGAATATTAAATTCCCAGAGAGACTATATTTTTTCTCCACTAGAGATCTTCAGTTTTTTTAAACATTTTTTAAAATTAATTAAAATTAGAATTCCAACATTTTTTAGTTTTTTACACATTACTTAAATCAATGGCAGAAATGTTAATTTTCACTGAGAAATACCGGGAATATATTATTTAAATTATTTTTAAGATTTAGTCATATACAGTTGGACCTCCATTTTGTGAACCTCTATTTAGTGAATTTTTTTATTTTACGAACTTTCTCCTGGAACCAAGAACATTTTACGATTTGTTTCGTAAAATTTTCTTGGTTGCTTGATTTGCTTTACAAATTATAAAATGTTCAAATTCAGCGTATTTCTGGACAATGTTTTATTTTCTTGTTTTCCTTGCAGATTTCTATTTGATGGGTAAAATTTATAAAATAATTGGATATTAATTTACAGAAAAAATATGGATAGTTCCTTTTTATCATAATATATAGTGCTTAGGAATTTGAAATTTGTTTTATGTGGTTTCTAAAGTCCATTAAAAGAGGAATCTTTGTTTAACGAATTTTCCTCATAACGAACTTTTTTTCGGGATTTAGCGACTTCGTTCAATAGAGGTATGACTGAATTTCTCTCTAAAATTCTACTTCCAGATCTTTCTTCACAAGAATTAAAAACACCTTTTGTATTATCAAAAACAAGAAGAATGCAACTGTCTGACTCATCCTGATTTCAACAGAGAACTTTCTATTGCTGGCAGAGCAATGGACGAAAAGAAAAACATCTCTACGATACGTTTTGCTATTAAAAAAGGTAGATAAAATGATGACGCTCACACGTCTATTCTGGTCTATTTTCCTGCCTATTGTAGTGGTTACGAAACTAGGAAAGATGACGGAGCTATTCCCAGTCATCTTCACTCCCTAGTCTGCGTCGAACTCGGTGAAAGAACTATTTTGGTCTCAGCCTTCATTTGGAAGATTTACGTACAACTCAAGTCAACGCATTTGATTTTTAACGTCTTAATAGTAAAGCGGACAAAGATTGCGAGAAAACAAAATCACTGAAACGATATTATCTTTTTAGTTTTTTTTTGTGAATGAATAATTTCTATTTTAAGGTATCCGACTACGCGTTCGGAACCGTGATTTTGCAAAAGCGTATAAATGGATAATATTTATGATATTTAGTGTCACTTAGATTAGAAAATGTATATAAAATTGTTTTAAGAATATTATTACAATAAAAAAATTATTTAAGTACAATATTTTGACAAAAAATGAACATAGAATGACCCATTTTCAAAATGTTCTCCTTTTGTGAAAAATGCTTCTATTATAATAATATTTTGCCTGTATATAGCTCAGACCTCTCTACAAAGGCTCAACTATAATTTTTTGAAATGTATAACTTAGAAGTGGGTTTATCCCCATTTTACGAAACAGAGGGGAGCAATTTTAAGGAAAAAAAAACGCCGATAATTATTTCAATGGGTGGTAACTCTGAAAATAATATGAATTTTTCAAAAATCCCAGTTCAGACTCTCTGGAAGTGTTTACTTTATATAAGCGAAATATTTTTTATTAGAAGAATTTTTTGTAAAAGAACATTCTGAAAAAAAGATGTTAATTTCTTGCCAAAATACTGTACTTAAATAATTTTGTTTTGCCCAAATGTCCTTAAAACAATTTTATACACGTATTCAAATCTAAGTGGCACTAAATATCACTTTGAACTCATTGCACTAAGACACTTTGAACTTCATTGCATATTATTTTTGAAACAAATACACTTTTTACTTTTACACATTTTTTTACACGAGTACTTCTTAAATCATTGTCTAGTGCCGCAACTTCGAGTTGTTGCAACAAATCGAAGCTTTGTGTCGATATTCGGAACTTCTTCAATCGAAATTATTTCTCGCTCATATATACTGAACTGAGATCAAGGAATCCAATTGTTTTATTCGGACATCTCTTGTTCCTATTCGGAAAAATCTTTCCCCAAAGCAGCTATAAGCGGTTCAAAACTGACTAAAAGCAGCTAGAACCGATTCAAAGAATTTCCGAGTATTTCATACGTTAACGATCAAGTAATCGTTATTCTATAGAACACCAATAGTTAAATCATAGAATTCAATAATTTTATATACTTAAACTGACTTGTCTAGTTATTTCATGAAATACCTAGTTATTTTATGAAAAAACGGATTTCACACTTAAACGGTAACATATAAGAAAAAATTATATGAGAAAATTGTTTTAAGTTAGTTTCTTTCATTCAATTACAAAGTATTAAGTCATATGAAGTGATGTTTAAAATTGTTCAACGGGCTCTTTCTAATTTATGTTGATTATAAATTTAATTTAATATATTACATTATTTAAATAACTATTTACTACAGTCTTTAGTTTTAAAGTCTCCCATTCATTGTTGCCCAAGTTTAGTCTACTAAAAGAAAAATTTAATTTTGCATGAGAGGTATTTTTTTTATTGACGCAGGAATATTAATACCAAAAGTAAAAATTCCAATAAACAAGTCATAGAAGAAATTTAACTGCATGAATTACGTGTTATTTAAACATGTTTACATCTATTTCTAGATATATCTGTGTTCTACTTCGCACATTTATTTACTTAATTTATTTTATAGTTTTATTATTTTTTGCTTGGTTAAATTTATTCATGAATATTTGCATTGTAATTTAAACATATTTTCAGTAAAATTTACTATTTAAAATTACAAAAGGGTGTTTTTAATCATAGTTTTTAAGTTAATACTCAACACTATAATCTTTTTCAAAAACTATTTTCAGTGAAACCAATAGTAAGCTGTTGCTTTTTCAAATCGCTACTTATGTTTATAGCTTCAACAAAAGTAAAAGAAGTCTAGGTGTGTAAAGAATAATATAAATCGAATATAATAGAGTGAAGTGAGAGTATTTATTCATATCGCACTATAAAAAAACGCGAGAGCTATTGATGACGGATCTCGTAATTTTGAACCTCGGTCATGTGACGAGGATGACACATGAGCTGGTACCCCCCTCTCCGAGCTTCCACACTATGCCAACGGGTGGATTTTGAGCTTCAACAGATTTGACGGGGATTAGCCCCTCATACAGTGGATCTTGAGTAGCAATAGGGCTCGAATTCATGACACGCCAGCTACGAGTCCAAGACTAGGTCTATACTAGGCTACGGCAGCCACCATAAGAATCGTAGAGAAATATTTGCTATTCTCTCCAATTCTAAGTTATTTTAGTGTATTCGAATACTTATTTACCAATATTTTTTTAAAAAATAGTTTTTTTACGAAGGTAGAGAAATTTGAGTTTAATGACCCGTAAATCTGGCATAATTTCAATTTAGTTCTTGGCATAAGTAAGAGAGGTATATTTTTCTGACCATTTTATAAACACAGTGAAAAATGCTAGACATTTTTTTCTTAACATTATTTAAATCTGTCAAGAGATTTTTCTTAAGATAAGGAAGACGAGATCAACCACAGAAAATAAATGAAGCTATTACATGAAGTTCATATTCCTTCTTTTTTATGATCATTTTCAACATATCTTTCTTTGATATTAAAACATAATTTAATGACTCTTAGTAAATGCGTAGTAATTTCAATTTTGCAAATTGAACTGATTCCTTAATAAATGCTTCAAATACATTATTACACCAGAATTAAATGTTCTAATATAAGAGAGCAAAATCAGCATGTGTGGATTTCATTTGCTTGAAATGAAAGATTATATATAAATCACACTATCAATAAAAATAAAATTTGAAATTACTCCAATATTTAAATTGTAAAATAATTTTAAGACGACAATCAATTTTTGTACTTCATTACAGATTTCGGTAAGATGCCAGAATAAAATCTGGGACTAGAGGATAAGAGACAGTAGATTTAGAACGAGGGAAAGCAACAATCAAAGTTACAATAAAGAAGAAACTGGACTCATTGTAGTACAGTAAATGGGATTATGTGTGTAGCTTTATTATTTTAAAATTCTTAATTATGATAGGTAAGAGAGAGTTTCAATAGTTTTTTAATATTAAAAAAATTAAAAGTGAGAAAGATTCTTTTGTGTAATATATACTACTATTTGGGAAAATTACAGAAAAAGAAGAAAAAATGTCCTCATAAATAAACGGTATTTATTCCACATATTACTTCTAGAGGCTTATGCAAACGACCACATTTACAGATCAATAAAGCAAAAATATTGCTAAGACTAATATCCTTCGCAGCCGCCATGCCCAGTGATAAAAGCTTGTACACAGTATGGCATCGAATCATACGGATTCTGCATATCAAACCTTCCCTCTTCCCTATGAGCGAGTCACCTACCGATACAATCCAGATATGATCAATGGGCGACATATAGAGGGAACGTGTTGGGCATGGAAAGAATGCAATTTCTGGTGAACTGTAAAAAGCAAAAAAATTTCAAGAAACAAGTGAACGGCCATAGTTAAGTTTCATAGAAATGTAGCTACGGAAAATGTGTTGCAGAAGAAGTAGGACCTCGAGCTCCACAATTTCCTTAATATAGCATCGCTATTCATGAACCCCTATTTTGGAATAGGTGGTTATATCTACTGTAGAGATGAGGCTCAATAGCACCTCAGACCATAATGCTGGGTGTTCGTTCAGTATCACGCTGAATAAGGCACTCCAAGAGATAGCACACATTTCTGAAGCTTCTTATGTCCATGTTATATTATGTACGCGTCCATCCTTATTATCTAGATCAGTGCTCCGCAACCTTTTTATCACTGTGGACCGGTCAACGTTTGTTAATTTTACCGCGGCCCGCTGAGGGGGAGGATGTTGATTGTTTATATTTTAGACTGTTTTGATTTAATAATTTTAATTTAATTGTATTTAATCGTGACTTCTGAATAGAATATAGCTACATCAAAAAATGAATATAAAGTGATTTAACAAGGAATATTAGGTGATTTTCATAAAAAGTAGCCCAAATCTAAGAAAATATACCACAATAAATAAAAGAGAAATAATTTAATGTTTCTTGTGCGGACCGGGGGTTGCGGAACACTGATCTAGATTGTTGCGGGACTCGACTAAGACGACTTGTTGCCGAAATGCATGTCATTGTCTGTGTTGGTGAGAACATTGTAATGAGAGGCTTTGGTGGTTCAGCATCAAGAGAATCTTCGCATACAGCTCATAGCGCAGACGAACTTTGAAGACAGATAACGGCACATGTGAAAGCGTGCTCAA
Organism: Trichonephila clavipes; assembly: GCA_019973935.1. Lineage (NCBI taxonomy): Eukaryota > Metazoa > Arthropoda > Arachnida > Araneae > Nephilidae > Trichonephila > Trichonephila clavipes. The sequence continues at coordinate 548,538 of BMAU01007914.1, read as the reverse complement.
ATAGTCTAAAGAAAAAAGAGCAAGTTAAAAGATTCTTTACCACCAAGAAAGAACAATGAATGAGGTGTCTGTCGTTTCGCAATGACGTCATATAGTATAGTCGACTACAGAAGTTTCATTTTTGTGGTTCTCTGCATGAAACATCTCTCCCATATATCACTCACTGTTGTGGTATTACACCCCATGAGAGTAGTGATTTCACAATACGAAAGTCCACTCTCATAGTGGCCAAACATATTGTTCTTTTAGAAAACTCCGTAAGTTGCTCATGTGGCACTGCGTTTTTAGTAAAGCATCTTGACATCTAACCAATAATTTACACGCGTTGAATGATAACACTCATATTTAAACACAGCTTTACAGTGTTTTTTGCTCACGAAGCATTTGGAAGGTTAGAAGATGTTGCTCGGCTCACAGGTGTGAGATCACTTTGTTACTGTAACTATTTACCGTATCATAACCTATATAATTATTTTTCTGTAAGTTTATTTTCATTTTCTCCTTCAATTTTCGTCCACATGATTCCATCATAGTATTGTAATTTTCACAAATAGTAGTATTTGCTTTTATCTTCTGTAGAAATTTTGTTCATTTTTTTAAAAATTATCTTCGATTAAATTTATTATTATTCAATGACGAAAATACAAAAGCTCCAATGTTTTCTGAAACTGTTTAAGTCTACTTGCGTAACTGATGCTATCATGAACTCTTTAAGCATTCAAAGCAGCAAGACAAAAGCCGAATTTTTGTGTAACAATAGATGATTGTGTGAGATAAATAGAACATAGATTAAATGATGAATCTAAGGGTTTAAGCAAAAAGTCTCTTAGCTTTAGTTGTTTTGGCCTCAGAATTTTATACAATTAATGTGATAACACTTGCAAAATTGTGAGAAATTGATTATTTAATGACGAAAATTACAGCTATCAAGTAATTATTCACATTTAGATTTCAACAGATAAGATATGATCCTGTTTTTAAACTTTTTTATTATAAGTACTATAATCATATCAGATAACTTATCCTTTCTCTTGAAATACCTTCTATCTCCTTATGGATTTAATTGACTTAATTTATTTATAAAGTATCTTTGAATTTAATATTTCTCTCTCTTCGTATTTTTATATTTTTGGATTAAATTACTCCCATTTTTTTATATTTCAAAATAGCTGTTATAAAAAATCTTTTGGATGGTTTTCAAGATGAGTACTTTTGAAATATTGATCAACATTATCTTATATATATTTCATTGAAAGAATTACAAGTGAATTTTATATAGTAAATACAACTCAGGAGCAGAACTCCGACATAAGATTACTTTAATCTTACATTATAGTAACTTTATATTTGTGGAATTATTACTACAGTAATTCACCTCTAGTTACACTCAAAACAGACTTTTCTATAATTACCTATTAAATAATTTAATCATTAACAAATGGATCATAGTTCAGAAGTCGAAATGTTTTTGAGTCATTCTAACTACAGCAAATAAAAATTCTGAAGTGGGATTTATTCTATCAGTTTTATTGATAAAGCTTAGCTGTACATTTCTATATCAGTTCCATTTTCGTAATATTAGAAAGCTTATTTAAAGGCAATGAGTAAAAAATTCTATCGGTATGACAAATTTTGAGTCAATTCCAGTTTTATTTTAAAATTAAAAAAAATTCATTTAGTATATCTATTTTCATGTATCTTTCTAAAGAAAATTCAGCTTAAATAATTTTCGAATTTCTACTTTTAAAGATTTAATTCTAGAAGCTATATTTAAGCATTTTCTAATTCTTTTTGGTATGTAAACTCCTTCATTATTAAGAGTTAATTCTGTGGTCTGGATCTTCTGGATCTCTATCCATTATATTCTTTAGGAATTCTCTGCGTACTCTAAACAGAAGGGGGAAGGTTGACTTGCCACAAAACTGATTCTTACCTCACGAAACAGTCCCCCCCCCCGCTTTCTACGTTTATAGACATTGTAGCATTTATCTTTCAAATTTATAGTATATTATATATACCGTATTTTCTTGAGTCTAAGACACACGATTTTTTCACTATTATTGTTACTGAAAATCAGGTGCGGCTTAGAATCGAAGGCAAAACATTTGTTGTGTGGGGAAAATTGAATTTCCTTCCTTTTCAAAAGAAAAAATGTAACTGTCCATTCTGGTCACTTGCATTGATGACTTCTCCCATTCCGCAGTTCATCTCCAGTATTCAGTCTATCCTTAGCATCGCTGTCTGCTCGTATTTAGGAAATTTTTTGTATACACTTTCTTTTAATCACCTTAACATCAAAGATATCGGTAATGGTATCAGAACGAGTTCACTATGAGGCAAGTATCAAACGGGAGGCAATTTTATATGCAGAAAAAAAAGGAAACAGAGCAGAAGCCACTGCAACTTTGACACGGATGAAACAAACATGTGTTCAACAGTCTTTAATAATTCTTCTATAATACATTTTTAAAAAATGTTACATAAAAATGTATTGGATGACACAGAAGACGACGCCGGCACCAATTTCGAAGTCAGCTATGATAATGGGAGTGACGAATCATTTTCGAAACACACATTTCTCATTGAAATTATTTTTAAAAAAAAATTTTTCAAGTATCGAATATTGATGAACCTTTCCACACAGTTTTTTATTTTTTCTCAAAAATACGTAAGGAATCGGGAGTGCGGCTTAAATTCGAGTAAATATAGTATATATATATATATATATATATATATATATATATATATATATATATATTTAAATATATAAATTCAATCATCAACAATCAATCACAATAATCAATTGAAAAATTGAAATATACGAATCTTATAATACCAAATCCTATTTCAAAATATCAATGGCGAATATAAAAGATAAAATTCCATCGTTTTCAAACAAAATTAAAAAATTATAAAATAAAATAAAAATTTATAAAATATCCAAGTGCAACCTCGGACTTAGGACCGATAAGTATATAAAGAGTGTTTTTTTTTCAGGTATAGAAGTTTAAGTTGGCATTACTTTCCAAGATGGCGACCGATTTAACAGCTGTCAAGTGATTTATTCTCAGTTTGGTTTGGCAATTCATCAAAACGATCAAGCAAGGCGTAGATTCGTCGAATGGGCCCAAAACGAGATTGCCGTTGTTCCCGATTTCCATAAGCGAATTTTGTTTAGCGATGAAGCGCACTTCTGGTTGAATGGCTACGTCAACAAACAAAACTGCCGCATTTGGAGTGAAGCTAATCCACAAGTGTATGTCGAAACACCCTTACATCTAGAAAAACTGATTGTTTGGTGCGCTTTATGGGCTGGTGGAATCATTGGTCCGTACTTCTTCAAAAACGATGAAGGCCACAACGTTACAGTCAATGGTGATCGGTATAGAGCCATGATTACTAACTTTTTCATTCCTGAATTGAACAATCATGATGTCCAGGAGCTGTGGTTCCAACAAGACGGCGCAACATGTCACACAGTTCGTGCCACAATCGATTTATTGAAAGACACGTTTGGTGACCGCCTAATTTCACGTTTGGGACCTGTGAATTGGCCTCCAAGATCTTGTGATTTAACACCGCTAGACTATTTTCTGTGGGGCTATGTAAAGTCATTGGTCTATGCGGATAAGCCACAAACGCTTGACCATTTGGAAGACAACATTCGCCGTGTTATTGCCGATATACGGCCACAAATGTTGGAAAAAGTAATCGAAAATTGGACGTCCAGATTGGACTACATCCGAGCCAGCCGTGGCAGTCCTATGCCAGAAATAATATTTAAAATGCAATGCCACAAGATTATCTTTCGAATAAAAAAAAATTCATGTCAATCGAATACATCGTTGTTTTATTGCAATTTAAAGTTCTATACCTCTAAAAAAACACCCTTTATATATATATATATATATAGTCGATAGATATAAATAGTCTATATATATATATATATATATATATATATATATATATATATATATATATATATAGTCTTATTCTCTACAAACAAGAGATAACATCCGACAATCACATTCGAAAAACACAAATACAGTAGGAAAATCACACAATGGAAGGCACATGAGCAACCGAGATTAAAAATTATAAAATGGATGCTGCAGTATTATAAACATTACTGACTTAGGACAGCTAATATATAAAATAATTTATATAAAAGTGGGGTTGAACATGATTTTTGGCCAGCCAACCTCTCCCCTTTATGTAAATACTGAGCAAAAACCTATTGAAAGTAATGGATAGGAATATCTAAATCCATTACAAGATAGAGGTAACTTACCTAAAGATTGCACTTAAAAATGCAGAGCCCACGCTAAATCTGAGTGCAATAAAAAAAGTTATTGCCAGATTCTGTACCCTAATGCAGATTTAAATCATGTGAATGGCTGAAATGTAGCACTTAACGAAAGTGTAAAAAGAATGGAAATAAAATTTAATAAGAGAGTTACAAATTACCATAACTTTAGTAACAATAGAGTATACATGAATAAAATAATAAGTAATTTTATCTAATATTAGAATATGGAGGTAACTATAACTATGGAATATGTAAGATTATAGTAATTATCTATTATCAATCTCAGAATTTTTAATCCTTACTATTTTGAATAGCTTTATTCATATAACTATTAATAAAATTGATTGGGTATTTCTGATTTAAGCAATATTTAGTGAAATGTTTATAGTTATTTATTATTTCTGATTTTTTTGACACCAGAAATTTATTGCGTTGTATATAATTAATAACAATGTTTCTGAATATATATATATATATATATATATATATATATATATATATATATAGAAACATGTACATTACTCTCCCAATGAGGAACTTTTATATAATATTGAAACTAAAATCTTCTTTCATCATAAATATTAGAAACTATTGCATTATCTTTTATTTTGATATGTATGTCAAGAAAATTTGCTTCATTGTTGTTACTATTTGTTTGAATTAAATTAAAATATTGCGGATAAAAATTAATGTTAGGTATAAAATTGACTACATATATTGCGGTTAGCATTTTAAAAATTTTTAACTTCTAAGAGAGAACGAGAAAAACTCTAAAGAGTTCGAAAAATGATTACAAATGTTCTTGCTTCTAGAATATTCCTAATGCAAATAAATTGAAATATCTTTTCAAATAAGCGGTCAATGGAAATCTCGTGTCTAATTCTGCATATACTTTTAAAAGAAACTGTCGATCACTTTTTTACGACGACACATTTCCTTTCTGACTTTGTTTTAACAAAAATCAAACTAGATTACTCCTTTGAAGGGATTCCTATTCATATTATTTACAAAAGACTGCTTAGAAAGATTTTTAATAAAAGGGGGTTTCTTTAGTATGTCTGTAAAGTTACCGTACTGAAGTCCTATACAAATTTCTCGCTTTAGAACATTCTGGACCTTGACATTGATTAGGAATTAGATTTTTTTATTGCAAAGATTTTTTTTTTTTGCAATGAAGTGCTTTAACCTTTGAATTGATGATGGAAAATTGAGTTGTTTCGATTTCCTTTTAAGACACATGATGATTCACTAGCGTCATAAAAATGGCCCAGAATTAAGTTCAAACTAACATCTTAGCATGAAATCCAATGCCTGATATCTCATGAATTTTTGGTGGCCGCGGTAGCCGAGTGGTATAGGTATCGGACCATGGCTTGCTTTGTCACGGGTTCGAGCCCAGTACCACTAAAGACCCGCCGTGTAGGGCAGCGATGCACGTTAAATCGGTCGAGAGCTGAAACGTCCTCCCGTTGGTGTGGTGGGGTAGTTAGGAGAGGGGGTGCCAGCTCAGGTGTCGTCCACGTCACTTGACCATGGTTCAAAATTACGTGGTCCGTCGCCAAAAGCCCTCGTGTAGCTGAACAGTGCGACGTTAATATTCAATCAATCAATCAATCTCATGAATTTTTGAAATTGAAGGCTTTTTTGCACCTTATATGGAAAACAAAAAATAGAGCATTACTTCCTATTTTAAATTAATTATTTTGAAAGAAAGAATTTTCTTAAATAACTAATCTAATTTTTTTTCAAAAAAATCATCAGAATAACTTCTAATTTTAATTTCTTTTATAAATTTAATTCCACTTCTAAATTTTTCATTAAATTAGTCATTTAAAAGTTAAATTCAGCCAATTGCAGTGGCGCACGCAGGAATTTTACAAGGGGGGAGGGAGGGTCCGGGGTCGGAAGTTCACAATTCTTGTATCATGCTCCTTCTGATTTTGTCGATTTTCGGGAACAAAACACAGTAAAAAACTAATTATTGAATAAATAATTAGCATTAATTAATAAAATTAATCATTAACAACAAATAATTAAATTTTACGTACTATATACTTAGAATTATAATCAATCGGAAAAAAATAAAGGGTTTGCGGGGGGATCCGAACCCCCAGGACCCCCCCTTATGTGCGCCACTGGCCAATTGCAAAATAAAAAAGGGACCTAAAATCTAATCATTTAATAAGTCTTGATTAAACGAACATTTAGAGAAACTATCTTACCAACGAAACAATTTTCACGACCTCCCGCCCCTGCTTTATGAAAAAAAATTGCTGACAGGATGCTGGATAGCATACTTTTCTCGTTTCTTTAGCAGTAAAATTTTTTCTTATTTCTAAGAAATGAAAGCGACCATGTTGAATGCTTTAAAATTGACTAAAAATATTCAAGATAATTCAGTTAAACAATTCCGAATATTCTTTCAAGAATAATGTATTTTTCTGTGAATTTATTAGTTCTATAACAAGGCAGTTATTGAAAATTTAGCTAATTTTGAATAGATGTAAAAAAAAATATCACTGAACCTACAGAAAAAATTATTTATTTCATAGAAACATTCACACTCAAAAGTTTCACTGTATATGAATCCAATGAAGAGAAAACCTTAGAATTATGAAGAGAAACCTTAGATAAAAATTTTCCAGAAAATAAAAAAAAAAAAGCACTTTGTACAAATTTTTAAGTACTTACTTGATTCCCAAACACTCCGACAGCGCAGGCCCGAGATACTTCATTTGCACTGAACCAAACTCCTGCGAGCTGTGATGGAATACCCAAAATAAAGACTTGAGAAGCAGCTACAACACTCTGACCGGCCATGGTGATGCCGAAACCATTCGGATTCAAGCTTGCACATTTGATCCAAGAGCCTTAAAAAGGATAAAAATATTAGTAGAATCGACAATACCAGTATTGGCCAAGTTAAGAAATATATTGAGATAAAGAAATTGTGCATATATACACACATTTAGTTAGTTATATTGCAATAGAGCCGGAGACTTCTTAAGGCATGGGCCCAAAAGGCCCGGACCCAGGGCCTCGCCCTCGGTGGGAGCCTCGTTTCATTTTTGACTCTGTCTTAATAAGATCATGATCCTGATAATTTTAATGGTCAAATATTATTCCCGTACATATTCTTCGAAAAACAGCGAAATTCAAACTGTATGTCAACTGGCAAAAGTATAGAAAGACTGTATTATTATGTATTAACCTTATCCATGTTTAGGCTTAATACCATAAACAATCATTCAACTCATTTAGTCAAAATGTGGTAATCGGTCGAGCCGATTTGTGCTTAGGTTTTAGATTGTGAGTCGCACAAATTATTTGTTTCAAATTACGTATGAACGAGTATTTGACAATGCATGCTATTTACTGTCTACTTTTAAAGATCTCAGGTAGGGCCTACTTTTGCATAGGGGCCCAAGTCTTCAAAGAGTCTTAAAATGTCCATGCGTAGACCAATATGTGGATAAGAGAATTTGGCTTCGAGTTATTAGTTATACTTTATTTTGTGCCTCTGTCAAGTGACAGTTGTTATTACTTAAATACTATCCTACCTGAGAACGTTAATATCTAGTTGTTAGCTTAAGGGGTGTTTGTTGGAAAGGTAAAATCTTATTTTTTGACGATTTGAGATATGTACATTTTCAAATTGTATAGATTTTGACCTTTTTAAAAATACCTTACTTTAACCTCTAGGGTAATTAGAAGCTCTTAAACCCTATTTTTAAATAATCCTTGAAACTAGGCCATGGCCCATCTGAATGGCGAAAAATGTAAACAAAGTACACTCATGTCCATAAATTAAGGATAATTCAGAATCATACAAAAATTGAACTCTAAAATAAAAATTTCACCTGTAGAATTATCACACACATCTTGAAGAAAAATATGCCAATTACAGGAAACCACCAGATGGCACGGATAGTACGTCACAATGACGAGAGTGTAAGGGAGGGGTATATAAGGAATGGTGGCAAAGAAGTAAAATTGCTCACAAGCGCTTTAAAAGCCTTTCAGTGCAATAACCGCATAGTTATGGCACAAAGGAAGCATTTGAATGATTTTTTACGTAATAGAATTATTGGACGACTGGAATGTGGACGTACCCGGCTGGAAGTATCCGAGGAACTTGGAATCTGACAGAGTGTCATCTCCAGGCTTTGACAACAATTCCAAGATGATGGTAATATGAGTAGATGTTACAGCACAGGTCACCCCCGAGTTACAACTTCCAATGAGGACTGGTATATATATTTGGTAGTTACTGCCAAAAGAAACAGACGGAACACAGCATCAGACCTGTCTCGTCAGCTCTCTTCAGATACCGGTATGACAGTTTCAAGGCAGTCCGAATGCAGACGCTTAGGGCACATTGGTCTATATGCTCGTAGGCCTGTCAGATGTGTTCCACTTACCGCAACTCATTGTCGCCTGCGATTAACCTGGAGTAGAGAGCATGCATTGTGGACACCACAACAGTGGTCTTGTGTGATGTTTTCCGACGAGTCCAGGTTTAGTTTGCAGTCTGATTCTCGTCGGATTTTAACATGGAGAGCGCCAGGTACCCGTTACCACCAAGAGAAAGAACACCATTGAACGACACCGTTACGGTGGTGCAGGATGGCTCGTTTGGGGAGGAATTATTCTTGGTTCCAGAACTGACCTGCATGTTCAGAGTGTAACGATGACAGGCCACATCTATCGGGATGTCATTCTGGAACAACATGTACGTTTGTTTTGGGGCGCCATGGGTGCTGAATTTCTGTTTATGGATGACAACGCCCGTCCTCACCGTGCAAACATTGTAGACGAATGCCTTCAATCGGAGGATATCACCCGTATGGATTGGCCAGCATACTCACCGGACTTGAATCCAATAGAGCATGTGTGGGATATGCTTGGCCGACGAATTGCAGCCCGTCAACCCCCTCCCACCTGTCTACCGGAATTTCGGAAGGCATTGCTTGATGAGTGGTGTAATATTCCCCAAGATCAGATAGATAATTTGATACTCAGCATGCCTAGGCGTTGTAAGGCCTGTATTGCATCGTCCGGAAGACATACTCCGTATTAACCATCATACTAACCATGTTATACAGTTTTTTGTAAATAGGTTCTTTCTGAAATTTGCTCCAGGGAGGAAAAATCGCAATTTTTATGAATTATGTCAAACATATAGCATCTTTTTTGCTCTTTACCTTTTGTTTAATAAATAGACTTTACAAATAAGTCGAATTTGTTTTGCTTCGGTCTCTTTCGTTGCCTGAACTTCATTATCTTTAATTTATGGACATGAGTGTACTCAGTTGTGCTAAAAAGTTGAACGTCTCATATAAAACAAAATATGTATTTTTATTGTATATATATATAAACTAAGCATTTTTTTTTATTTCCTAGCCGATTAGAAGTCTCACTGTATACGTTACCGGCAAAGTATGAAATCCGGCATTCTTTAGAATGCCTAAAACTAGCCGGCAAGGTATGAAATGATTTTTATTTCATACATTGCCTAGGCATTCTATGGAATGCCAAATGTGAAACCGGCAAAATATGAAATACAGACAACCGTTGGGGGGAGGAGAGCGGGAAGAATGACTTGTGTGTACTTTCGACCCTTTGATTGACAGGGGAGAAAGAATCTCATGATTTCACCCCTGAAGGTCACCGCCTATATGCCAAAAGTAAACGATGAAATTAGGGCTTTCGTCAAATCCCTAAAGGAGATGATCAATTCACGCAAGATGTTAAAATAAATCCTCTTTGTCTTTTCCCTGTTGTAAGTAAGGGAATTAGTTAAAGCCCCAAACTGTTTTAGTGAAATGATGAAATGAAATAAATATGCCACTTTTTTGGTGCTAGGGTACTGCTATTTGGGGGATCGTAATAACTTTTGTTATGGTTAGGATCTGCTGGGATACATCCCCCCGGTGCATTTCCACCCCTCTACAGCTTTTTAGCCAATATCTCGACACTCGAGCCTCACAGTCCAGTCGAACCTGGCTCATTCGATTCCTCTCTAACTGCTCTTCCAGTTATTATAATTTCATGCTCATAGGGCTATTCCTTATACAGAGTGTTTTTTTCCAGGTATAAAGGCTTAAGTTGGCATTACTTTCCAAATTGGCGACCGATTTAACAGCTGTCAAGTGATTTATTCTCAGTTTGGTTTGGCAATTCATCAAAACGATCAAGCAAGGCGTAGATTCGTCGAATGGGCCCAAAACGAGATTGCCGTTGTTCCCGATTTCCATAAGCGAATTTTGTTTAGCGATGAAGCGCACTTCTGGTTGAATGGCTACGTCAACAAACAAAACTGCCGCATTTGGAGTGAAGCTAATCCACAAGTGTACGTCGAAACACCGTTACATCCAGAAAAACTGACTGTTTGGTGCGCTTTATGGGCTGGTGGACTCATTGGTCCGTACTTCTTCAAAAACGATGAAGGCCACAACGTTATAGTCAATGGTGATCGGTAAACAGCCATGATTACTAACTTTTCATTCCTGAATTGAACAATCATGATGTCCAGGAGCTGTGGTTCCAACAAGACTGCACAACATGTCACACAGCTCGTGCCACAATCGATTTATTGAAAGACACGTTTGGTGACCACCTAATTTCACGTTTTGGACTGTGAATTGGCCTCCAAGATCTTGTGATTTAACACCGCTAGACTATTTTTTGTGGGGCTATGTAAAGTCATTGGTCTATGCGGATAAGCCACAAACGCTTGACCATTTGGAAGACAACATTCGCTGTGTATTGCCAATATACGGCCACAAATGTTGGAAAAAGTCATCGAAAATTGGACGTCCAGATTGGACTACATCCGAGCCAGCCGTGGCAGTCCTATGCCAGAAATCATATTTAAAATGTAATGCCACAAGATTATTTTTCGAATAAAAAAAATTCATGTCAATCGAATAATACATCGTTGTTTTATTGCAATTTAAAGTTCTATACCTCTTAAAAAAACACCCTTTAGTTTTTTAATTGTTTTAAACTTTTAAAATTTATTTAAATCCACAATATCTTGGCTCCTGTTTGAGTCTCGGACTTGAGATTTGAACCAACTGTTCCACTCGTCGAGACCCATATACTTGACTCCCATTGTGTAGGCATGGGGAGGGCTAAGCACAAGGCCGATCCTAGCCGATGTGCAACGCGTGCACCGCACGCGGGCGGCCGAAACAAGGGGGCGGCAACAGGCCGATTATAATTCTATCGATCAAGCAAATTTTTGGGGAATTTCTCAAAATAAAAGTTTTAATAAGTTGAATATCCTGAATTTTAGACAGTTATTGAAAAATCAAAATAAGTCCCGATTTCCCGATATCATAATATAGTTCGAAAAAAATAAGAATGGATTTCAAATTCTGAGAAGCATTTCTTCTCATCAGGGGATGAGAAGGGAAGATGGACCGCCTTATCAGGGGGCCAGTATCAATGATCCTGGCCCCCTAGCTACAGGGACCCCGGACGTGTGTAAGCAAACAATCGTAAAATGTTATTAATGGTCATATTAAGAGTTCCTTTCTACGTTTATAAAATAGTATGTCACTGGCTTCAAACCATATAAATTTTCCGAGTGAATTCTGAATCTCAGGACACTCAATAAAAAAGTTTAAAAGCTGGTAAAATTACTCAAAATAATGAGAAAATAAGGAGTGGTATGTGGTCAAAAAGCAGGGAAAACTTCTCATTCAAAGTGGTTCGACAAAAAGATCGTTTGAAGTGAAATACAGATAAGACTTGGGATGGGAAAAATCAATTCAGAATGTTATTTGCTTGTAAATAAAAATACCCCTTCGTCTGTTGATTGATTGACTGTAATATACGTCGTTCTAAGAAGCTACACGAAGGCTTGGCAGTTCGAATTTTTTCAGAAGTGGTCCAGTGAAAGAGAATATTAGATTATATTTTATCCCGGTTCTCTTATTTCTGTAACAACCAAAAGACCGAATGTGCATTTAGTCAGCAAGGGTTCTGCTTCCCGTTTCGGAAGATCTGGCCCATAAGCGCCAGAAAATTTCTGTCATCCTCCAAGTCTATAGTTAATTATTTTTAAGGAGTATTCACGAGTTCTCAACGCTGGTTCCATGGGGGAGGATGGAGGGGACGTTAAGGAAGAATTTCGACACATCGGACATAAGTGATGAAAAGCACGATCAAGATTTGTGACATGCTTAAGGATGATTGAAAAGAAAGGGGAAGAATGACCTTCAGAAAAAAAACACCTTTTCGCAGAAAACTGAGGAAATTTTGCGTCGACTTGACTTCTGAACTAATTTCTTTTAGCTTCTTGCGCTTACAAAACAAAAATCGGAACAACAAAAACGATTAAACAACAAAAAATGTAAGTATATTTTCTCTTTCAAATTCTTTTTTCGATTTTTAAGATGAAAAGCCCAGGTATGTTAATCATTGCGTAAGACAAAGTGAAAAAAATATTTTGGGAAATTTGTGCTATTACTATTTTATTTATTTTTCGTTTTACATATATAAATATAAATAACTCTGTCATCAGTTTCTTAAAATTCTTTCTCATGTTGATTAACATATTTAAGTGTATGTTTTCGTAACTTGAATGTACCGTAATCTTCATCTTCTTAAAACATTTTTAATTGGCATTGTTATTCAAATTAAAGAATATTATTTGCCTCTCGTATAAAAATAATTTCTTTAAACACTTATGAAAAACGATAGTAGTTCATTTAAAATACAAAACACTAATGAGCCTTTGAGTACATTCATTAATTATTTACCATACTTAAAATAATCCTAACAATAGCACGAAATTGAAATAAAACGTAGTTATATTTATTTTGATGATTTTGTTTGTAATCATAACGATACGATAATTTTGTTTAGTAATAAATGAACCAATCTATGATTTCTAAATATTTAATTTAAATTGCTTCAAACTGTGAAAAGAAATTTCAAAGAAATAAAGTATGTTAAGTTTACTTAAAGATACACACAAATTTTTTCTTCTTTTTATTGATGTAACATGTGAAATAAACACGTAATTTTTCTAACATACTCTGAGACTGCTAAGAGAACCATTATTTTGTAAGACTAAATTTGAAAAGCACAAATTCTTTTTGCATTTATTGCTATTTTAAGAGTGATTTGCACAATACCTTCTTGATTAAGATCTTTTGCCCTAGAGAATTTGAAAGAATATTTAATGCAACCTTATAATAATTTATGTGTATAATTAATTTTAAAAGTGTATAAAAATCGTATAACTTCTTTAAAATAATGTATATCATTCTGTATACATTCTAATAAAGTAAATCAAAATTCATCTATAGCAATCTATAGCAATATATAAAATCTTTAAAAAAGGCAACAATGAGAAGATCAGAACTATGGCAGAAATTTCTTACAAAAAGCATTTAATGGTAGGTTCATTTTTACAGAAAAATAAATGTTGAAAAATATAGGTAATATTTCTTAGTTGCTCCTAGTAGTGTAAAACTATTTATAGTTAAAGCGATAGCAAAATGTATTACAGAAATAAAAATATGATAAACACAATTTATAAAGTAGATAAGTGATTTCAAACAAAACAGAAATGTGAAAAATTATTCAATAAGTAGTAAGGTTGTATAATCTTGAGTATTTTTAATGTAATTGAGATATAAGTTCAGTTAAAAAATTTTAGATTTCTTTTGTGTTATTGTGGCCTTTGTCAAAAAGTTTTGAGTTATCTTAGAAATTTCAAATTATTCTAGAAATGTTTTATTGTTCTGTTTAGTCTCAAAGTATTAAGATATTTGAAAAACAAACAAACACAAGTATAATAATAATATTAATGTTTTATTAACTTATATTTAGAAACTTTAAAAGGAAACTTTGCAAATTCAGAGTATTGTGATTTTGTGTGTATTTCTAGTGTTTTTTTTAAGAAAAACTTTAGAATTTTTGAAAGCTTACCTTTGGTGGAGATATTTTAATAATTTTGATATAAGTAATCTGGAAGCTAAGCTATATTTTGTTTTAGAAATGAAACCATGATTTCTATAAATAATAAAAGAATTAAACAAAATATGTTAGTATTAAATCAGAAATTTCATAATTCAGTCAGAAAATTTGAAAAAAAGATTAAATGTAATTTTCGGAGAATTTGGAGAAAAAAATTTAAAAGCTTAAGATTATTACTTTAATTTTCTAAACATTTCATGGAAAAAATTTACAGTTTGCAATAATACAAAGAAAACTTTAAAAAGTTTGAAAATTTAAATTCGATTAAAAAGTAATTAAGTTATTTTTAATTAAAAATTTAGTACTTTATTTTCAAGCATTCACAGAAATTCCTTCCACACTGCTACAGAGAAATAAATTATATGACTCGGAATCGGAAATCTTCCCTCGGGCAGACTCGAGGCTTTGTGCAAGCATCGAAGTTGCAAAAGAATTGGTCTCGACTTTCCCTAATGTAGATACTTTTAAAAATATTTTTACTGTACGGATATAGAATGCACAAGGTCAGAGATCTTTCTCAGTTTTAACCTGGCACTTCCCGCTCAGGGTATGTCATACCCACCGTCTACCTTTTTTCAGCGCTCCTTCTAAATCTTTTTTGGAAAAGGGATAGTTTCTCGTGTAGCTGACTTCAAGGTCATATCCTTTGAGAGACCTTAGCTTGTAGGCGAATTCTAAATATATATTTTTGGATACCGCCTCTTCGAGTATGTCCTACCTTGCACGTGAATCGCCGTTACGGTTGTAACGTCGTGAGTAGCTAACAATCAATAAATTATCACAGCCAAATTTGAAAATAAAAGGTTTGTTTATTTGCTCAACAAATTGTTATTGAAGCAATAAATTACAGTTTGTATGCCAAGCCGGTGCAGTCAGTCTATATCACTCTAATTCTCCAACGCCACCAGCATTCATCGTCTTTCCTTCCTTTCCACTCCAATCTCCGGTCCTCCTTTCTTTAGGGCTCTCCTCTCAAGTTCTGTCCATCCAGGACTCTTCTCAAGTTCTCTCCATCCAGGGCAGGGTTTCTCCCTCGTCTCCTGAAAAAAAACCCCTTTTAAACACCAGGAGTGGGTCCACTACACGCCCCTCGTCCCTTCTTATTGGCAGGCCACAAAAGCCTCTTTAGGCCTCCCTAGTCCTATTTGTTCGTAACACACAAATACACACCCGGGCCGTCTGGCCCAAGGCGCCATAATTATTGTCCAACAACTGGACACACTAGTCCATCACACCACCTGTGTTCTATTATCCCATTCTCTCGACACCGACCGAGGCGACAGGATTCTTTTAAGACAGGCTTCACCTATTGTCAATGGGGTGCCGGCTCTCCTTTACCATTATGGCTGCCAGTCTGGGTGTCGGCGCTCCCGGAGTTCAAACAATAAACAATGGTCTCATGGCTACGTGCACTTGTCACAAAACATCTGGTTGAAGACATAAAACTTAGTGTGAATCAATGGGTGTGGGTTCACAACAATCGAAGACGTCACACTTGTCATTTAACATCTGGTGGAAGTCATAATATTTCGTGTGAATCGAAGGGTGGGTTTCCCAATAATCGAAGACGTTACACAGTTCTGAATGCATGAGCACGGTATAAATCTTCCTAATATTATGGCGTATTATTGTAGTTATGATGAAGAAATGTGATATTTAAGTAATTTAATAGATACAGTATTTAACAGATAAAATACAACAGTATTTTCGGATAAAGAAATTCTGTTCGTGATTATGATGAGGAAGACTCAAATGATGAAGAGCATAACAGCAAGTATGTGATTCCTCCACTGACATCGGTCAAGATTTAAAAGAGGAAGACACAGTTGGAAAAAAATGTTTTATATGTATAGACACATAAACATTTGGGTAGAACGTGACTTTAAAGGAGACAACTGGTACACATCTTATCCACTTTCAGATGAACTTTTGAAAAGAAAAAAAAGCCTATTGCTGAGGCAATAAGAGAAAATAAAAAGAAATTTCAAAATAAGATATAGACGGTATACAGCTCTTCAATGAAATAACTTGATTCAAAGATATTTTTCCTGGTAAAAAACAGTCAAGTGAGATATTAGAAATTATAGTGAAGAATGATCTTATTCACTGTTTTCCCAATTTCGCTCTATCATTAAGATTTTTTTAACCTTACTGTTTCTGTAGCTTCCGGTGAAAGAAGCTTCCGTAATTTAAAAATCATACAAAAATTACTTGAGAAATAATATGACACAAGAAAGACTTCAAGGTTTAGCCATAATCTCAATTGAATCCGATATCTCAGAAAAAATTGATTTAACCGAAGCAATTAACAAATTTGCTTCTTAGAAAGCCAGAAAGTTGTTTTAGAGTTACAGCAAATTCCGGCGTATAACGTGCCCCTACACATATTCGCCGTATAACACGCACACCCTTTTTTACGAAGGAACCTGAAATGCATGTGCGCAATGATCTTATGTTTTGAAGTCATTGATTCCAGTACTAGCTGGTACACCCGTTCTTCGCACGGGTGAACTGAAAAATTAAACAACACAGATTGAAGGATAAAGAAGTTTTTAATGAGTTAATTTTACCTGAATTGCAAATTAAACAAAAAAAAGCTTTTTGCATATCTCGGCTAAGAAAAAAAAACGAAGGAAAAAAACACATTTGTTAAATTTTAAGTCTGTACATCTAATAGCTGATAAAAAGGATTTTTTTTTTTATTTATAACTTCCCGTAACACTCTTGAGGGTCGATTTTTGAAAATACCTCCCTAAGCTGATCTCTGCTCAGCAAAAGTAACACATTGCTAAAAGCTTTGTGTAATGAGGGCTTAAAATAGTGTAAATAATTTATATATGAAAGTGTAATACATTAATATTACTTTCTGCTGTATTTATTTTATGTTAAAATTGTAATATTCGCAAGCAATGCCGTTTCTTAAATTATAAGGGCGATTCAATGAAAAACATAGCGAAATGTTAAAGATACAGTCAAGTTGGCAAATGTTTAGTTACTTTCATAGGTCGAGCTTTATTAGAGTTTTGTAAGACCCGCCGTGTAGGGGTGCGATGCACGTTAACACTTTATCCAACGCATTATGATTTACTGCAGTTTTTTTCATACAATATTTTTTTTTGGATCACAACATTAAAAATTAAGGGATATACATAAACAAAATACTCCACTTTGGGAAATTTAATCCGTTGGAGATAATAAATTAATTAAAGATTCCACTGTAAAATTAATTATATATACCAATCACTTAAAATGAATAGTCAAGTCGTTTTCTAAGGTCTTCATTAACATACAAAAAAAAAGACACTTACATTTTGACATAAACTATTTTTTCGGGACAAAAATAATAATCTTGGCAATTCGCTGAAAACGCCGTCAGCTGAAAACGCAATATCTGCTACAAAACTATTCGCCCCTTCCCCGCTAAAATACTCATAATAGAACCCGTGCTGCCATGTATCTTGGAAGAGTGGATTTCAAAGAATATTCCTGCTAAGTATTGGTAGAATATTCCCGCTAAGTATTGGTAGAATATTCCCGCTAAGTATTGGTAGAATATTCCTGCTAAGTATTGGTAGAATATTCCTGCTAAGCATTGGAGGAATATTCCTGCTAAGTTGGTGTGGTGTGGTAGTTAGGAGAGGGGAAGGGGGTGCCAGCTCAGGTGTCGTCCACGTCACTTGACCATGGTTCAAAATTACGTGGTCCGTTGCCAAAAGCCCTCGTGTAGCTGAACAGTGCGACGTTAATATTCACTCACTCACTCCAAAAAATACAGTACAGTAGTTATAATTATTTTTATACTTAAAAATGCAATATCTGCCTATTCAATTAAAATTATAGCATTATAATTAACTACTAACCAGAAACAAACTATGGAAATCTGTCCAAATGATGTAGTGTGAAAGACAAAGTTTATCTACTGTAAGTACCAGAAGCAATAAAAGTATTTATTTTGAAAAAAGATCAATTTCTTACTGCCAAATGTGCATAATAAAATCATTAAAAAAACATTCAAATAAAGAGAGATTTATAACAACCTCTCTCTTCAAAACTTAGTTTTATTCTGAAATAAAAAAAAATTAGGGATTATGCTGTTTACAGGAATTAATTAGAAGCGAGCGCCTTGCGTAGCCAAAACAAAAAGAGTTTTTTCACAAACAAAAGATAGATATATGCTGACGTGGGTTTTTTTGCAAGGCACGCCAGAATTGCTTGCAGATGGCAGAATGTTTTCCTACTTACGTGACAAATATCGTTATATTTTGGACACTTCACACAATATCTTTATAAATTATAGCCTATGCTATAAATTATAGCCTGTGTTATTCTGATGTATACGCTATATTACTGTAAAGTTTCATTAAAATCCATCCAGTTGTTTTTGCGTGAAAGACTCCCAAACATCCTCAGAAACTTTCGCATTTATAATATATATCTAAACCATTCCAAGCTTTAGTAAAAATGCGTACTTTCAGAATGACCACCCTTTAAAAAAAAAAAAAAAAGTTCACAAGGAATGTTATTTCTTTCACAGAAACAGTATTTCGATATATGTATATAAATCTATGATCTTTTTCTATGCTCATCTTTTTTTATTTTTAAAGCTCTCATTTTTATACCCGGTGTATAAAGCACACCCATAAATTTCGATCTTACTTTTTGAGTTAAAAGTGTGCGTTATACACCGGATTTTACGGTATAATTTATTACTTAGTCTTAGTAGAAGGACTGATTTAAATATTTTTCGTTTCACGAGATCACGAGATTAGTATTTATTTTTATTAGATTGTATTTTTTTGAGTAAATTCTGTTGTTTTGCATTTATAATTATAAAATGTTTATTTTTATTTTAAAGGTTATATTTTTGTTAATTTATTATTTTGTTAAAGCATGTTGTCGCTATTATAACTCATTATCTGGCCAAAAAATGAAGTTCTGCTCTTCAAATTTTATTTGAGTTTTTAATGTGTTTTACTTTTTATTCCTATATATGTAGACGATTTTTTTAACGTCAACGTTAAGTATTAGTCAAAATATGAAAAGTTTTCAAGGGGGACGGCACATTAGGTGTTTGCACGAGGGCAGCTGATACCCTAGGATCGCGACCCTGACATCCACTATTAATTTACGGCAATTAATTGAAGAATGAACTGAGACAAAACTTATTTTTGAGACGTTGCTTACCAAACCACTTGTTCATTTGTCAATTTTAATTACAAACTGAATATTAAATGCAAAAATTTTAAATGCGTCTTGCAGTCTAGTACTCAGAGAGAGAGAGAGAAGAATTTAAAATTCTCCCATTAGATTATTTTTTCAATATATTTATCAATATAAAAAAATAATTGCACAAAAAAAAATTCTAAGTACATATTTCATAAAAATAAATATTAAATTCATAAAAATTAAATTCTTAGAAAATTTTAATGAGAAAAAAATTTCAAAATCTAATTCAGACAAAAATTTTAAATCCTGGGATTAGTTATTCTAATCCCGGGACTACGAGCTTTGAAGAAACACCGGGATCCCGGGGTTGCAAACCCTACGTTCTTTATTTAATTAAGAGCATTCTTTAAAATAATTTGAAAATTACATTCCTGAATAAATCCATTAATTTATCGGAAGATGTCTTATTTTTTTTAATAGCGTATTAATTATATAGTAGCAATTGATTTAAACATCCGCTTAAACTATACGATTTCTGTAACAACCAATATTAAAAACTAATAACGGGATAAAATGTTTAGTGCAGTTCACATTTACATTAGACGCTTATATTCCGGTTATTTCATTTTAAGTTTTCCTAATATTAAACAGAACATGAAATGATTCTAAAAGCATGTTCAACATCTACTTGTTTGCAAACAAATGATGATTCCAAACTCTTCGAGATAATCAAAAAAATATTCTAATTTTTTTTTATATAGTAACCTAACCTGTATAAGGTAGCATTTTTCGTCGAAACGGGTCTGCACGAATAGGGTGGGTATTAATTATTTTTTCCTGGAGGTCAATTGGGCAGCTACACTTGTTAAACTTGAAGTTAAATGATGTACTTTCTGAATAATTCTAACAATGTATTTTGAAACCAGTATTTTCACGAAGGCTGTAAGTTATATTTGTGGCGAACTTTTTTATTACATAATTCCGTGACAACTCATAGTAGAAGCCGAGATTAAAAAGCTTATTAGAATGAAAATAAAAATGCAATCTATTGTTTGCACCTTTTTAAACACATGTGAGCGTGGTTGCAGTTTCATGATTTATAGCACATAAAGAAATGATGGATTTACAATATATTCATTTAGGGATATTGCTTTTTCGAAAAGAAAAATAATCGTTTCAAATCAGGTTCAATGAAACAAAAAATGAAAATAATCAGCTTTTTCCTTTCCTGACTGATTAATATTTGGAAGTAATCACTCTAGAATTGCTATAAAAGTAGCTAACAAATTTTTACAAAACCATTTTAACTCTTTTGTTTAAGGAAACATTTCGCAACCAAAATATTCCGAAAATATTAATTTACATCCCTCCACAATACATGTTGGAAAAAAGGAAACTATCAATTAAACTGTAATATGATATATAAGTGCATAAAATAATATCAACTAAATGACTGTACAGAATAAAATTATGCATATATAAATAAGGATTAAGGGAATTATTAATAATAATTATGCAGCTAAAATAAGTATTGAAATCGAAATTGTGTAGATTCTGTCTTCAATATTACACTTTTAAAAATTTAGAAGTTACTGTACTTTATTACGTACTTCCAGATGATATTCATAACTCATGCAAAAGTATATTTTTAAATACATCCAATTATTAATTTTTGTAGGTGAACTAAATATCTATGGGGAAGATTGAATCTTGCCTTTTATATCTTTTTCAAATAAGGGGCTGCGGTATCCCAGCGGTCAAGGTATCAGATCATGGCAGGCATGTCATGAGTTCGAGCCCAGTACCACTAAAGACCCGCCGTGTAGGGCAGCGATGCACGCTAAATCTGTCGAGAGCTGAAACGTCCTCCCGTTGGTGTGGTGGGGTAGTTAGGAGAGGGGGGTGCCAGCTCAGGTGTCGTCCACGTCACGTGACCATGGTTCAAAATTACGTGGTCTGTCGCCAAAAGCCCCCGTGTAGCTGAACAGTGCGACTTTAATATTCAATCAATCAATCAACCAATCTATTTCGAATAAAGTGTTAGGGCTCATGTATGCCACTAGATGATGCTAATTATTAGGTGTGTATTATTGTTTACCCGGAGAATGAAAAAGCAACGATTTGAAGGAGGCTGTACGGGCTATTCGCTCTATGTTAGCGATACTTTTTTATATATTTTATGGAAATAAACCTATTTGAAAGACAACAACATAAAGTGTATAACAAACTTAATGAATAACAACGCACACTTAAGAATCAGTAAGAAAAGTAATTAATTAGCCATATATTTTTAAAAAGAAATCAAAACTTATGCTGAAGAGTTTTTCGTTTTAGATTCTTACAGCGTCGAATAAAGAGCTCGAGAATTCAAGATAGTGAAATATTTTGCTAAGCACTTTTCTTAAGTAGTAGAGATAAAACAAATGTCAATGTTACCAATGAAAGTCGTATTTGTTCGTAATAAGTAAATGTTCAAATTAAAGAAGGCATTTTTTGATATACCTTATAATTCGAGAGGATAAAAAATTCATACAAAAAGGGGAAAAAAATCCGTTTGAACAAAATTGATGACTTTTTTCATTTAGAAGGAACGCATGAAATACGTCAGCTTTCAAAGAAAAGCAATTTTAAACTAACTACACAATGATAAATGTTAGACTAAGAATAAAAGGGCAGTTAAAATAGTTTGTATCCAAATAAATCACAGCAATTACTTAAAAGACATTAAAAACATTATATTTAATATGTAACTGGAATGTATAAGTAAATACTTATAGCTTGTAAAAAGATTAATATTTATTTGGATACCTAATAGTCTTAGTTCCGTCTTAATTTCATGAAAAAGACGTTTTTTTATTTAAAGTATTCCTTATATACAGTAATCTTTTCGACATGCGTTAATATTAAATTTTCGTTTAACACATTCTCGGACACTTAGTTTACTTAAAAACTTACCATTATTTTATGTTATTTGTTGGGGCATCTAAAGTGTGTGTGCTTGAACAGCATTTTTCATAACTGTAACTGTGAATGTGTACTTGTGTTAAGGGGTTTATGATACCCAAGAAAATGTAAACGAACTTGTTCATTCACTCGTGGATATCCCAAAATATTTGCACGGATTAAAAAAAAAAGACTGTGCGCACCCATTTCCGCGGCAATTCTAAAAGACTACTATCTGTACAGCACTTTTTACAAAACTTTCTTTTCCCCCTTTTCCACCCATTCAACCAAAACTGCACCCCCGTTGAGTCCTCACCATTTGAATATGGTTTTGAATAGTTTGTTTATTTTACTGCAACTGCGCATGCGTTCTGAAACCGACTATATCTGTCAATCATTTCTTAACCACACCCCATTGCTATAGTAACGAAGGGTTATCTTTTTACAAACATTATCGTTTGACGTCATCCGAGTTGCAAACAACGCCATCTATTGGATAAAGGTAGTTTTTGAAAATATGGACGTTGGCCTTAACTGTGTATTGTAACTGTATATAATTGCTTGTGTTGTTGCTGTTGTGAGATAACGTTGTCACCTCATACTTAATAAAATGATATTATAACGAAGAACTGATTGAACGCTTCGAATGCAAATGTTCTCTGAAGAACATTCTGAAACTAATAAACATAACATGGTGACAGAAGTATAAGCGATTATATCGGATTGAAGAGATATCCACGTGCGTTATGGAAGCCTTCCGACCCCCTGCTCCGCTACAATTTTCGCTGGGAAGTGTGGAAGAAAAATGGCGAAAATGGAGGCAAGAACTGAAGAATTATCTGCTTGCAACAGAAAAAGACGATCGAACAGATAAAGTCAAAATTGCAATCCTGTTGAACTTATTGGGCAGTGAAGGACTTGAAATATACAACACCTTCAAGTTAGAATCGAAAGCGAATTTTTCGGAGGTTTTTCAAAACTTTGAAGAATATTGCTCACCACGACAGAATGTTGTTTATGAGCGTTATAAATTTGTTTTCATGTGTCCAACTGGAGGGCCAAACAATTGAGACATATGTCACTCATCTAAAGACCCTAGCATCTACGTGCGAGTTTTCAGAGCAAGAAAACTGATTGATTCGAGACCGCATCGTCCTTGGAATTAAAGACAGTGGGTTACAAGAAAGACTCCTGCGAGAAAATAACCTCGACATTGAAAAAGTGATCGAAATCGTCCGGGCAGCTGAAGCGAGCCGGGAACAAGTCCGAAATATGAAGTACGATACAGCCACAATAAACTTCGTGAAGGAGAATCAGAACAAGCCTAAAACCCAGTTCAACTGCAAAAGTGTGCATCCAGCGTTCGGGAAAATTTTTGCCAAGTGCAAGAAGAAAACCATTTTGCTGCTAAATGTTTCCAGAGTACAAAGAACATTCATGAAATGAACGTTCCTGAAAATGAACGGGTTTATATTGATTCTGTGAATGAAAATGAAACTAAATGTGCAATGAAAAATAGTACATACTCTAATTTTAACAATGTAGAAATGGTAAGTGAAACAACTTGGTATAAAAATGTTTCATTAGATGTAAATAATAAGTGTTTTGATGTAAATTTTAAACTAGATACTGGAGCTGAAGTAAATATTTTGCCACTGAATATTTTGAGTATGTTTAAAGTTAATCCAAAACTTAGTAAAACTAATATATCTCTAACTACATATGGTAATTTTAATTTAAAGCCAAATGGTTCCCTTATAATTAATTGCTCTACTGATAAACTCAAAAATGTTCCTTTGCCTTTCTATGTAGTAAATGTAAAATCCAAACCAAAATTAGAGTTAAGAGGTTGTAAGGAATTAAAACTTCTTGAAAGAATTGATGCTATTGAATGTAGTATAAGTAAAAATGAGAGTTAATTAAGCAATATAAAGATATATTTACTGGGGTAGGAGAATTTCCAAATGAACCATATCACATTGCTTTAAAAGATAATGCTGTACCAGTAATTCACCCACCAAGACGTGTTCCTCTGGATTTGCAGCCAAAATTAAAAATTACTTTAGATATATTAGAAAAAGAAGGAATAGTGTCAAAAGTTAATAAGCCAACTGATTGGGTGCAAAGTTTAGTCATTGTAGAAAAACCCAATGAAAATTTAAGACTATGTTTAGACCCTAGATATCTTAACAAAGTAATTAAAAGAGAACATTATCAAATTCCTTGTACAGATGATATCATTAGTAGATTAGAGGGCAAGAAAATATTTTCAGTTGTAGATTTGAAAGATGGTTTTTGACATGTACCTTTGGATAAAGATAGTTCTGAAATTTATACATTTAATACACCTTTTGGAAGGTGCAAATTCAACAAAATGCCATTTGGTATAGTTTCTGCACCTCAGAAAAGAAATCAAAAGTTTTTTGGAGATATTGAGGGAGGTCAAATTATATCTAAATCAGGTATAAAACCTGATCCAAATCACATAAAAGCAATTGTTGAGATGCCAACACCAAAATCAAAAACTGAAGTTAGGAGATTGTTGGGCATGAATTTTCTTTCAAAATTTATACCCAATGTATCTAAAGTTACTGCTACATTAAGAGAAATCATTCATGAAAAATGTAGAATTCAATTGGGGAAAAGAACAAGAATTGTCCTTTCTAAACATTAAAGAATTGTTAGCTAAAGCTCCAATTTTAAAAGTTTTTAGTATTAATGATGAAATAGCAATACAATGTGATAGTTCAAAAGATGGGCTAGGATCTAGTTTAATACAAAAAGCTCAACCGGTATCATTTGTCTCACGCAGTTTAACAAACAGTGAGAAAAATTATGCACCGATTGAGAAAGAATTATTGGCAATGTTTTCTCATTTGAGAAATACCATAATTTTGTATATGGACGTAAAGTTGTTGTACAGAGTAACCATAAGCCCTTAATAGCAGTTGTTAAGAAACCTATGCATAAAATATCTTCTAGAATGTAAAGAATGATTTTAAAATTATTAAAGTATGATTTTGAAATAATTTATGTACCAGGTAATCAAATGTTTCTCGCTGATACTTTATCACGAGCATTTCCTGTTAGTGAAACTGTAAGGGATGATTCTGAAATGCTAAATATTGTGCATACTATTTCAAAACATTTACCCATGAGTGAAAAGGGACGTGTACAATTTAAAAAAGAAACTGAATTAGATCCAGAATTACGAATTGTTGTTAAATATATCAAAGAGGGTTGGCCTAAATCTTACAAAAATGTAGACAATAGCGTAAAAATATATTATAAAATTAAAATAACATTTATATTCATGAAGGGTTGTTATTTAGCAATGAAAAACTAATTGTACCTTATAGTTTGAGAAAAGATATGCTACAATTAATTCATGAGGCACACTTTGGAATAGAGAAATGCAAGAAAAGTGCTAGAGAAATAATGTACTGGCCAGGGATGAACTTTGACATAGAAACACTAGTATCACAATGTGTAATATGTGAGAAATTTAAAAAGGCTAAAATAGTAAAGAGCCATTAAAACCTCATACAGTTCCCTATAGACCCTTTGAAAAGATAGGAGTCGATATAATGGACTTGGGTAATACAAGTTATCTAGTTGTAATAGACTGTTATTCAAAATGGATTGAAATTGCTGAACTTGTAAATAAGAGTGCAGATGAGGTAATAATTAAACTTAAAACAATTTTCTCTAGATTTGGTGTTCCACATATTGTAATATCATATAATATACTATTTAATAGTTATATTTATAAAAAGTTTGCAAATGATTGGGATTTTGATTATGCATTCATTAGTCCTCATTACTCCCCAAATAATGGAATGGTTGAAAAGCAGTAGGAATTTCTAAAAGCATTATGAAAAAGGCAAGGGAGGATAGACGAGATTATTTAGTAGGTTTAATGGAGTATAGAAACACCCCAATATCAGGTCTTGACCTATCTCCAGCTCAAATGATGTTTAATCGTAGATTAAAAACAAAATTACCAATCTCGAATAAATTGTTAAATACTGAATTATTTAATAACATTCGAGAAAAGTTAATAAAAAGGCAAAACGTTCAAAAGATACATCATGATAAAACTGTTCATCCACTACCTGAACTTGAGCCAGAAGATAATGTCAGAATACTAAATTTTAAAAACAAAACTTGGGAACCAGCTAAAATAGTTTCAAAACATAAATTACATCCTAGGTCATGTTTCTTAAAAACCAGTCTGGCAATATTTTAAGACGTAATAAAAAACATAAGAAAATCAAGAACACACTTTAATATAGAAACAGATCCCAATGACATAAGTACTTTCAATTCTGATTCAGAGAGAAGTAATTGTAAATCTTCAAAATATACAGAACTGTAACGAGTCAGATTGTAATGTCCAAAGAAGAAGTAACCGTGTTTGTAAACCACCATCTTATTTGAATGACTATGTTATATGATTAATAACTTAAAGGGGGGGGGTCATGATAACCGTAACTGTGAATGTGTACTTTGTGTTAACTGCGTATTGTAACTGTATATAACTGCTTGTGTTGTTGCTGTTGTGAGATGACGTTGTCACCTCATACTTAATAAAATGATATTATAACGAAGAACTGTTTGAACGCTTCGAATGCAAATGTTCTGAAGAACATTCTGAAACTAATAAAAATAACAGCATTTCGTGTGCGGCGTAAACAGTTTTGCGTTTTAGCTTCTCACAAACATGGACAGGAATCACGCTTTGTTCCAACTAAGCAAACGGCACATGCCGTTTTGTCTGCGAACGTGCTAAGCCCCGACCGCTCTGAATTTAAAAGTAAGAAAAAAAGATAAAAGATTATAATATTTTAATATTTGGGTAATAGACCCTCATTTCGAAAGAAAAAAAAAAGAAAAGAAAGATTCAGTAAATGACCAGCTTGAAAAATTTGAAAAAGATATTTTTTTTGCTCTAATGGGGCTGCGTATTGGTATTTTTACGTCTACAGACCTAGTTCATTCCCCAGGAGCTGATCTCACTTTTTACACTCATGTCCATAAATTAAGGATAATGAAGTTCAGGCAAAGAAAGAGACCGAAGCAAAACAAATTTGACTAATTTGTAAAGTCTATTTATTAAACAAAAGGTAAAGAGCAAAAAAGATGCTATATGTTTGACATAATTAATAAAAATTACGATTTTTACTCCCAGGAGCAAATTTCAAAAAAGAACCTATTTACAAAAAACAGTATAGCATGGTTAGTATGATGGTTAATACGGAGTATATCTCCCGGACGATGCAATACAGGCCTCACAACGCCTAGGCATGCTGAGTATCAAATTATCTATCTGATCTTGGGGAATATTACACCACTCATCAAGCAATGCCCTCCGAAATTCCGGTAGACAGGTGGGAGGAGGTTGACGGGCTGCAATTCGTCGGCCAAGCATATCCCACACATGCTCTATTGGATTCAAGTCCGGTGAGTATGCTGGCCAATACATACGGGTGATATCCTCCGATTGAAGGCATTCGTCTACAATGTTTGCACGGTGAGGACGGGCGTTGTCATCCATAAACAGAAATTCAGCACCCATGGCGCCCCAAAACAAACGTACATGTTGTTCCAGAATGACATCCCGATAGATGTGGCCTGTCATCGTTACACTCTGAACATGCAGGTCAGTTCTGGAACCAAGAATAATTCCTCCCCAAACGAGCCATCCTGCACCACCGTAACGGTGTCGTTCAATGGTGTTCTTTCTCTTGGTGGTAACGGGTACCTGGCGCTCTCCATATTAAAGTCCGACGAGAATCAGACTGCAAACTAAACCTGGACTCGTCGGAAAACATCACACAAGACCAATGTGTTCTAAACGTCTGTACACGGTCTGCCTTGAAACTGTCGTACCGGTAGCTGAAGAGAGCTGACGAGACAGGTCTGATGCTGTGATCCGTCTGTTTCTTTTGGCAGTAACTGCCAAATATACCAGTCCTCATTCGAAGTTGTAACTCGGGGTGACCTGTGCTGTAGCATCTACTCACATTACCATCATCTTGGAATCGTTGCCAAAGCCTGGAGATGACACTCTGAGTGATTCCAAGTTCCTCGGATACTTCCAGCTGGGTACGTCCACATTCCAGTCGTCCAATAATTCTACCACGTAAAAAATCATCCAAATGCTTCCTTTGTGCCATAACTATGCGGTTATTGCACTGAAAGGCTTTTAAAGCGCTTGTGAACAATTTTATTTCTTTGCCACCATTCCTTATATACCCCTCTCTGGCACTCTTGTCATTGTGACGTACTATCCGCGCCATCTGGTGGTTTCCTGTAATTTGCATATTCTTCTTCAAGATGTGTGTGATAATTCTACAGGTGAAATATTTATTTTAGAGTTCAATCTCTGTGTGATTCTGAATCATCCTTAATTTATGGACATGAGTGGATTTTGGCACCCACATATATGCTATACCAATTGCTGCAAGTAATTTTGACGCTTAGTTTTCTCCCCAGATGGAGGCACCGGAACTTTGACGATGCGATTGTCTGCCCCATGAAAATCCACAGACTTGGGCCGGGGTCGAGACCACAACCTTGGGTGTTGAAGGCCAGCGACAAACCAACTAAGACACCCAGTCGGGTTGAAAAATATATAAAAAAGCAGAATATTGACTTATTTTTTTTTTTAATAATCTGAAAATAATCCTTTCACAACAAATTTATAAAATTAATTCTTTAAAGAAAATAACATTTCCTTGTTTGACATTCGTTGTAAAATGATCTATACATTTATTAAAGTAGAATTTATTTCGTTTTTTTTTTATTCTCTAGGATGTCCACGGGAGCATTTCATTAAAAATTCTAAGAAAAAAAGACTGAGAAGTTCTGAGTTAATATCTTTCATTATTACATATCCTCATATTTTATTTATATTACAGTTATAGCCTTACCATAATTTTAATTAAATATGGAGCAAAAACTGCTTTAAAACTTATCTATTAATTAATTATAACGTGCATTGTGTGGTAAGAAAATTCCGTACTATGAATAAAAAATAAAGATAATGGTGAAATATATTAATAAAAAAACTAGGTAACCAATACCTTGAAATGGTTGTTTCCCCCCCCTTTTTTTCCAGCGGAAAAAGTCGAGAATAAAAGTATGATATGAATCACAAAGAACAGATCTAACAATGAAATACACTTTTTTTTTCTCTCACGTAAACTGTGTGAGCCGCATTTTTTTTTCAACTTAACAATACCTTTACATTTTTTGAATTTCGTCAAGCATTTGGAGGAATTCTCTTTCAACAGAAATTCTCTGAAGATATCTTAGAAAAATATTTAACACTTCTTCTCCAGTTCTGAGACATTTTATACACAACATATAAATTTGCACATTTTTGAAAAAATATTTGAAGGGGGAACAGGTCACATACCAGTATTAACAATGTTTATTTAAAGATCATAAAAATGATTAAAACTTTAAATTATCAAAATATGGTGTGATTGTAACAGTACACAACTAAAGAGAATCAATTTAATAAACTAAATTACAGAATTAAAGAAAATTTTTATTACAGATACATAAATCGTACACATCAGGAAAGGATAATTATTTTGAATCGATAAAGTTTCTGAAACTTATGAAACAGGAGGAGACATTTTTAGAGGTATTTTTTTTGTGGATATTTCAAAAATAAAAGAAATGTTTTTTTATCAATCGTTTTTTTTTTTTTATAGAAATTCAACAAAAGAAAAAAAAAATGGGTACTATATAACAAAAATATAGAGCATTCACACATTTTTCTTTTCTGAATAATGATGTGGGCTTGTTATGGAGATAAGGATGAAAAATGTAGCACAATGCCCTCTTTTCCTTTTATCATTTATAACCTCTGAGAAATATCCGAATCCTTTTTATACGGGTAATAAATAATAGAATCACAAGCCGTGAATTTATGTATTTTATATAAACAAGAATTTCTCTAATAAAAGATTTTGTTTTGAAATCTAAAAAGTAGATTTAATTTTTCACTCATCTGCTAACATTATAATTAAAAAATTTTCTTATTGAGCATTGAATATTGACGCATGCCTGTTATTTTTTTTATATTCAGGCAATACAATTGAAATTAAAGTTTAAAAATAATCGATAGTGGAATGAATTCACGTTATTATGAAATAATTATCCTATTCAAAGAAATTTAAGTTTTTGTTCCTGATATTTCTCGTCTACATTTTCATATGCTTTGTGTACTGCATAAATGATCTGTGTAAATGTTCTCAGCCCCCCCCCAAGTAACATAAAACTCCCAGAATTTAAAAATATGTTGACTAAGGAAGCGTTGCATGTAAAGAACTGCTTCCATATAGTTTTAGTCAAACTTTGAAACTGCATGACAATTATACATGTTGTAACACTTCATATATATTGATCAATTTAAAATTTATCTATTTGAATTCGTTTTAATTCCTAATACAGAATAATATTACATTACTTATAAAAAACATTCTTCTGTTTGTCCTCATCATTGTTATAGATTTATAGTTTTTGTAAATGTTTTGGTTTATAAATGCATAAGAAAATAAAACGAAAACGTTAAAAAATTGTTTTTATAAGACTAAGCGTGTTCATGATTATAAGCGCATAACTTTTTCAAATTAATTGCCACAATTGTATATTATTTATTTAAAATATTCTTTGCCAATATATTAATTTTCTAAAATCAACCAAGGATATCAAAATGAGGCACAAATTTTATGGATTTATATCAGTATAAGAAAGATATTCTGCTACATTTTCTTTCCATAGTGTGTTCTTTCATCTAAAAAGCCAATTTCATAAAAACAGCCTAATGTATGGTAAAAGCGTGATAATTAATTATTTTAATAACCAATTGGGAAATTTTTGTTATGTTAGATTATTTTAAAACTTTTTAATGAAAAATTTTAAGGCATTAAATTTTTTAATGGTTGGGGATTTTCTCTTGATACTTCATCTAACCTGTTTCCTAAATTTGATTCTTTTGATTTCAAAATAATAAAACGCCTTCATAACGAGCTCTTACAGTAAATACCAGTAGTTGCCGAAGAGTTTCTTAAAATACTATGCTAGCACCATCTATTTTCGATTTGTAAAACTATAGATTTTTAAGATTATTAATTTTTTTAGTGCTGCCATCTACCGAGGAGAAGTATAAATATAAGTTCAAAGAAGTGTGATTCATTCTTAAATAATCCTTTCCCCAGCAACAGACGAAAGATAAGAAAACTTTAAAAAAATCAGGAAAAAAAATTATTTTAATTTTACTTCATTGAATAATTTTTTTTTTGGAGATTTGATTATCTGTCTGATTTCATGTTATCACATGCTATTGCTTTAGAGAACAATCTATTTAGAAACAACCTCAAATACAATTGAAAAGAGCACTTCTTGTATTTGATAATTCACCAAAAAAAGACATTTCATCCTAATTATCCTTTTAAATTATTCAAAAAAGAATTTTTCGGGTATTTTTCTTAAAGACAGTTTTGCGAATTTTTTCACTATATTTCACAGTTGTGTAACAAATAATTAACAAGTTAAAAATGAAATCATTATTGGAACTGAATTTGCAGACTAGATAGTGTTTTTAAAAAAACTTACTGTGACAATTTTTAGTAGTGGGTATGATTAAAAAAATATTAAGTACTTATTTTTGTAAATTCCCTAACAGTAAGATATAATTCCTTAATGATTTAAATCAATTTAAATTATAAGCGATTAAAATTATTTCACATTTCAAATAAATTAAAAATGACGTGCTTAAGAATAAAAGTGAAAATGAGAAAATCAAAAAAATCTTTAGTTACTATATATTTTTGGAAACTTTTCAGCGGATTATGATAAATTTTAGATCCTCTGTTTTAATCTCAACGACAACTGACATCTGCCAAGATTTGAAATAAAGTGGCTTCAACTCTTGCGTAAAAATTACAAAGCCAATTATATTTCAATACTGAAAATTTAGATAGTATATATATATATATATATATATATATATATATATATATATATATATATATATATATAGTTCACTATAAACATATAAAGAGTGTTTTTTTTCCAGGTATAGAAGTTTAAGTTGGCATTACTTTCCAAGATGGCGACCGATTTAACAGCTGTCAAGTGATTTATTCTCAGTTTGGTTTGGCAATTCATCATGAATAGACTCAAGCCTGAACAACGCTTTTAGATTCGTCGAATGGGCCCAAAACGAGATTGCTGTTGGTCCCGATTTTCATAAGCGAATTTTGTTTAGCGATGAAGCGCACTTCTGGTTGAATCGCTACGTCAACAAACAAAACTGCCGCATTTGGAGTGAAGCTAATCCACAAGTGTATGTCAAAACACCGTTACATCCAGAAAAACTGACTGTTTGGTGCACTTTATGGGCTGGTGGAATCATTGGTCCGTACTTCTTCAAAAACGATGAAGGCCACAACGTTACAGTCAATGGTGATCGGTATAGAGCCATGATTACTAACTTTTTCATTCCTGAATTGAACAATCATGATGTCCAGGAGCTGTGGTTCCAACAAGACGGCGCAACATGTCACACAGTTCGTGCCACAATCGATTTATTGAAAGACACGTTTGGTGACCGCCTAATTTCCCGTTTTGGACCTGTGAATTGGCCTCCAAGATCTTGTGATTTAACACCGCTAAACTATTTTTTGTGGGGCTATGTAAAGTCATTGGTCTATGCGGATAAGCCGCAAACGCTTGACCATTTGGAAGACAACATTCGCCGTGTTATTGCCGATATACGGCCACAAATGTTGGAAAAAGTAATCGAAAATTGGACGTCCAGATTGGACTACATCCGAGCCAGCCGTGGCAGTCCTATGCCAGAAATCATATTTAAAATGTAATGCCACAAGATTATCTTTCGAATAAAAAAAAATTCATGTCAATCGAATAATACATCGTTGTTTTATTGCAATTTAAAGTTCTATACCTCTAAAAAAACACCCTTTACAAAGAATTAGATAACTAAAGTGGAACTACAAATATATTTGCATTCTGAAAATGGATTTGTGACACAAATATGTTGAATTATTACCCAATTTATTTGTATGAACATTAATTTTGTTGCTCGCATTTATTATGAATATATTCTAATAAATATTATAGTCTACAAACAAACGAATCTAGTGTCAGTCTTTTTCAACATTTTCATCTTCGAATCACTTGGTTCAAATATTGTCATGGAATTCAAACATGATTAACCATTTCTTTTGATTGAAATTTAAGAAATCATTTTAAAAAGTTAACCTAGATAAAACTGTTTAATACTATTTTTAATATTTTGAAAAATACTAATCTTTAATAAATGCTTAACATATATCGACGATATAACGTGACCGATTTATGCTTAACATATATCGGTCACCAGTTAAATCCTATTTTCTAGTCGTAACACTGCTGAGCGATCAGGAGTTAACTCGTGTCTTCATGTCGAAACGTTGTTGACCAATCGCAAACTAAACCCTTGACATAAATGACGTCTGTGAGCAGGGACGTCTTAAGGCATGGGCCTACTGGACCTGGGTCCAGGGCCTCGGATACAATGAGGGCATCATCTGGTTTTTGACTCAGCCTTAAGAAGATCATAATTCGAATCATTTCAACGTTCAAATGTTATTTCCGGTTGTATTCTCCAAGAAACTGGGAATTTCAGACAAAATGTCCACTGGCTACATGTGATGACCATCGTTTATTACATAGCCCTAGGCCTACCACCATACACCAATACTACTCATTCAGTCAAAAGGCGGAAGTTGGTCAAGCTGATTTGTGCAGTTATAAGTCATGCACATTTATTTGTTTCGTGTTATTGTTTGTACGAGTATATTTGACAACGTATGCTATATACTGTCTACTTTTAAGCGTCATAGGTGGGTCCTACTTTTGCGTAGGGGCCCAAAGCCTCAAGAAATCTTAAGACGTAGTCTTTGGGTGATACTATTGAAGACTGTGACGCCTACAAAACATGAAGGGCCAGTGGAACAATCTTTGCCAAAAATCATGCGTCGACTCGGTTGTATTTCGCAAATGCTCAAATTTAACAAACGGTTTAACAGTGTTAATCAACAGTGTTAATTCTCACTCGCGGGGCTTCAAATGCCTTTTTATTTGCATTACAAGTGTTTAATTCGAGTTTGAACTGGAATTTATGAAACTCAGGGCAAACGATATATTTGTAAATTCTGTTGTGTACCATTTCACGTACTATACAGTTTATTATGCTAAAAAGATTAAAAGTTGTATGAAAGATCTGTTGAAAGTTTAATCTTAATTCATTGAGTATAAATAAAGCTACTGAAGTTTATTTATTTTTTAGCTGTTTTAGTTCCACATTCAATTGCAAAATGAAATCCGGCGACATGAAACAAACCTCTATGTAACATTACCGGTCAACAATGCATTAAACCGGCATCTCCATTAAATTTAATTTTAAGCATCGTGAAATAATTTTCAAGAACACCACTTAAAGACTGGAATGGTCAGCATTTCTTTGTTTCATTCTGTCTAGCTATTTGTAGCAACTATGTACTTAAAATGCGGTTAAATCAATATTACGCGAAACATTTTCATTTCTATTTCAGTTTTCACCCACACATCAAATGAGTTATTTGAAAAATGGTAGAAAACCATATATTTATTAACGAACTCTAATCTCGAGTTCCTAGCCTTTTTAAATTTCCGAGAAGTCGGATGGATTTTCCCTAGAAATGACAAATGTGTCGACGTCTGATAGCTTTATCTGTTCTTGTATTGAAAGAAATAGAATCTATTTTTATAATTGGGTAAAATAATTACATGACCGAGATGACCGAAAGCAGGAACTGTGTGTGTGTGTGAATGGAAGTTCCTACAATAGTTTTCCTTTCTCTAAATGCGAAGACAAGTCTCCGAGCCTATATATAGGTATTCGATAGTGTAGATATGAAGTGGATATGAGATTGGTTCTCATGCGATATAAAAATTGCTGCATTAATATTAATTTTTCACTTAAATATTGTCGGAACATTAATAGTTTGTTGAATAGTTGTTTGATTCAGGGCCTCCTCAGAGCTAGCTACGCCAGTGGACCTTATATACATGTCTACGATTAAATCACACATGATTTAAATAAATCTACAACAAAATACTTTTCTATTAGTATAATTTATTTCAGAATTAATTTAATCACGTATGCTAAAAAATGACGTATAAGTAATTGTACACAACAGAATAAAAATTCAACATTGAGAATAAAGTACGAAGTGTGTTGAATAAGTATCAATTCTTATTTTTCCTGCACAAACAAATAAAGCAAATTATGTATATTTGATTGGAGATAAATCCATACATATATACACAATCTTCTTATTTTTCCCGACCTCATATAGCGACAGTCGGATGCATTCAGCCTCTTGAGAGTAGAAGTATAGAAGTAATACGCGTCGGATTTTGATATTTTTTGTAAAGAGATAGATCAATATGCGCAACGACATTTACAATAAATTTTGTGTAAAACTTGGAGCTACTCAATCTTGATCTTAATATTTTTGGAAACCCTGGGCCCCTACGTGAAAGTAGGTCCCACCTGAGACCCATTTTAGCAGACATATAGTATACGTGTCTCAAATACTCGTACAAAGGGTAATCAGTAACAAATATGTGACTCAAAATCTTCCAAACCTAGGCGCAAACGATTGGACCAACTGCCGCCATTTATCTTAATGATGGTGAATGGTGGTAGGACTAGGCTTTGTCATGAACGACGGACATAGCAATAATGCAGTTTTGCCACTGTTGCCAGTTGACATGTGGTTCAAAATATTCTCAGTCTCTTGGAGAATATGTCCTGGAATAACATTAGTTAATTAAAATTATTCGGACCATTATCTTATCGAGGCCAAGTCAAGGATGAGACTAGAGACCCCTACCGAGGCCCCTGCCTTAAAACGTCCTTGGATATCCAATATAAACATTCTTCGCATGATTTGACAGTACTCTAGCAACGATGTCATGAGTATCTCACATGTAAAGGTATAATACAATCATTTCAAAGATAGCCGCACATCATCAGACAGTGAGCACCGAGTATTGTGGGCCCTTTATATAGAATCGGATGGCATAGAAAAAGAAACATTTTATGCGAAATTCACGCAGATTAAATGCAGAATAGGCACTGTGATCTGCTTATACTTCAGTGTCAGAAATGCGTCATATAGGAAATTCCATGTGAGACAGAACATTGAAAGTATATTTTCAAACTGTAATATAATCATCAATAGTATGCAAGACAAATTCTGAGAGAGATTGCTGCCAAAGAGTTCAGACAATTTTTACCCCCAAAAATTTTAAATTTTGTTACTTTAATATATTTAAC
Source organism: Trichonephila clavipes (assembly GCA_019973935.1). NCBI lineage: Eukaryota > Metazoa > Arthropoda > Arachnida > Araneae > Nephilidae > Trichonephila > Trichonephila clavipes. Next base: position 511,714 of record BMAU01007914.1, on the reverse strand, counting down.
ATGACCTACTTTACTTTTCAATACGTTTTGGGCTGTGCATTTAACATATCTCATTATTTATTTCATTTAAAAACTTGTTTTATTAGATATTAGAATTCAATAGAGGTCAAGATATTTTAACATCATCTTATCCAACTTTAGAAGCAATCGCTTACAAAGTTATTCAATGACTTAGGAAAATACTAAAGAAACATAAAAAAAATATTCGCTTTACTTTCAGAAACTCTTGCAAAAAATAATTTTAGAACAGCATATTTTAAAAATGTTTACAGTCAAGTATTTTCTCGTATTATATTCTCTATCATTTTCATATCTTATTGTACTATAAACCTTGTCTATGTAATTAAAAAGTTTAAAATTATTTATTATCGTATGAACTATCCTTTTATAACAAAAAATGGTATTCATAATAAATAAAAATTACATACTAGTACGCAAGGGAAGAAAATTATGCAATGATAAGATTTATGCATAGTCACATTTTGACAGTATAATCAGAATTTTTAAGTTTAACCTTGGCCTGATATTTTTATTACTTCTTACATACTTGGTTACAACTGTTTTCATGATAATCACATTTAAATATATTGTATCTTATTTAACCTACAAATAAGAATGCGCGTGGAGCTTAAAACAATGAATTTGATAATTTTGCTTCACAGGACAATACTTGTTATTCAAATTATCCACATCCTCGTCATAAAACAGACCAGCTATTCTAATATCACTTTTATCTGCGAATAATCATAAAATTACTGTAAAATTTTATCTTTAGTTTCTGATAAACTATCATCATATTTTTCTCCTTCCGCGGCAATTTTGTTCTACTTTGTAATAAATTTTACCAAAAATTAGGAGTATCTATAACTGGTTATGTTGCTCTGAAGATTTTATATAAAATTGAAATGGATAGTTTTTTTTAATACCCCCTACAGGAGTTCAATTAAATATTTAGTTTTTTAGAAAATATTGCCTTATTTCTTGAGCTGTCATGGACGCATTCTTTCTGGTAAACACAAAACTATTCAGTAATTTACTTTCTCGATGCATTAAATTTTAACTCAAGGCTGAAATAATTGTATAAAACGAACTATATTTCTGTTGAAAGTAACATTAAACATTTTATTGAAAGTAAAACTTTTCTTATGTATCCAGAGAATTCTTGATGCATATATATATATATATATATATATATATATATATATATATATATATATATATATAAAACAACACACACATAGATTTTTTTTAAGAAACTTGCGATTGATTTGTGAGTGCTTCATTTCCAACCATAAACTGAAGATACTTAGATTTTAAATATGTTTTTGCAATTTCTTTTGGTTTCTATACCTACTTCTGATCGAGTCTTTCATGTACGGAAACCTCTGAATTAGTCACACAGAGTTTGGGGCTTCCGTCACAAATTTTGAATATCATTGTAAGAGTACTGAATTTTCTTGAACTCTATCAGGGTATTGAACTTTGCAAAAAAGTGAGGCATTCAAATCGATAGAAGGTGTTAACCAGGTGGACTTTAATTACGATATAGATCTACACTTTTGAATGATCTAGATTCATTGCATTTACATTCTCAGAATGTAGAAGCGATTGTTATATATTCTATAGGATCATGAAACAACTCATTAGAAACTGACTCTTTCAGCAAGAAATACACTCAGGAACATTGAAAATAGCGACCCAAGTAGAAAGTATCGGATTGAAATGAAATTTAATACACATAATGACACAGATGAGAGATTCACTTGATCTCAAAACAAGACAATTAAACGAATACAGGGTGTGCAACGACACAAATACTGGGCAACTTCAATAGTGCGTTGGACCACCTCCAGCTGCAATGCATGCCCCCACACGGTCCGGCATTGAGTTGATTAGACACCTTATGTTGTCCTGGGGCAGATGAGCCCACAACTCCCTAACAGCCAACTCTAAATCATGTACAGAGTGACACGATGGTATCTGCCGTTTTAGCTGATCCTACACGTGCTCTACAGGGGACCGGCTATGGAAGAATCTGAAAAGGACGTAGGAAGTCTTGAGCAACTCTTGCTGTATGCGGACGAGCATTATCTTGCTGGAAAATTGCCCCTGGGAGACCATTTAAGAAAGGTCCTACATGGGGTCGAAGAATATCATCAACGTAACGTTGGCCCGTTAAGGTTCCACGCATCACAATTAAAGTGGACCGGCTATCATAGGCTATGGCCCCCCAGACCATTACACCAGCTGTGCGGGCAGTGTGATGTAGAACAGTATGGGGGGAATTGTACTGCTCACCAGGGCTCCTCCACACCCGTACACGGTTATCATCTGTCCCCAAAACAAACCGGGATTCATCACTAAACACAACCTTTTGCTTATCAGTGACATTCCACATTGATCTGGCTTGGCACCACTGTAGACGCAGTTGCCGATGTTCCGGTGTTAAAGGGAGTGCACGGAAAGGGCGCTTGGATTTAAGATTTGCTTCTGCAAGGTATCTGGAAATTGTTTGTGGAACAATTTCTACGCCTACGTCTGCTCGTATCGTTGAAAGAGTCACTGTGGGGTCCACAAGTGCTTGCTGCACGATCCTTCGATCCTCTCTCCTCGTGGTCTTCCTGGTCGCTCCAGACCCGGTTTTCCGCGCGTGGGTACCTTCTCGTGTCCACTGCTCCCAACAATTTCTAACGGCACACTCCGAATGATCCTTCTGGCCAGCAACACGGCGCGTCGACCAGCCTGCAGTTTTCATCCCGATGATCAGGCCTCTCTCAAACTCGCTTAACTGTGAGAAATGTCTTCTAGCACGTTTACCTGGCATGTTTCGCTTCCAAAGTCTTCCTGCAATCGGCGAGTAATCGCCACGTTTATGAATCTTCGAATTTGCGCTGGCTTATATAGCACCCTCTTCCTGATTGTAGCGCCACCTCGGCGTGTATGAGCATGCGTATTGGCACAAAACTTGGATCATTTGCATATCACATTACGCTGTACTTATTTGCAAAGTCTCGCGATTATACTTAGCTTCCTTCTTGGGTCGCAATTTTCAATGTTCCTGAGTGTATATTTCGTATCTTCTCCCCGATTCTCGGTAATATTCAGAGTAACGAATATTATAACTTGCAATGCCTGCATAAAATTTAGATTAACAGATAAGAAAAAATAAAAAATGGTCATATTTAAGGATAAATCAAGATGCTGAGTTGTTTCAAGAATACAATTAATAAATAAGATTTGCTTAAGATAGAGTAAAAATGTCTTATTAATAATTTTACATTTGTAATCTTGGACCAATGGTGATAGCTCTTAGTATTGCTCTAGTATATTAAAACATGGCCCCTTCCCCTCCCCAAAAAAATAGAATAGTGGTAGTCTGTAAAAAAATTTTCTAAGCTCAGTCTCCCCCGGCATTAGATGCTTTTCAGAGAAGAAATACTTTGGAGATATAGATACTGAGGATGGCAATTGTGAATCAAAATTTAATCCATGTTTTGGTAGTGTGTTATAAAGAGATTTAGTGAATAATCTTCGGAAGAATTGGTGCAAAAGAACGAGGAAAATTACATTTCACGTCTTATAGCACCGAAAGATACAAAAATAGTGATTCAATAGTGAGTCATTGTGGTAAAATAATACTTTAACTAAAAATGTGAGCTGAATTGTAGTATCCCATATGCGATGCAAAAGAAGATTTCAAACGTGATATTTTAATACTATCACATCAACAAGTCACATTTTGCTAATGTAAAATCTGTAGTTTTACAATACATGGGTTTGTACTTCAATTAAATAATTTGTGTTTTACAACTCATAGTGAAGTAAAAAGTAAGAGCGCTCGACGTCATAAAAAATTACGAAATCTAGTAGAAAAATATATGCACATGTAACAGAATGAAGCGAAAAAAAAGATTCTAAGATCTCTCCAGAGATAAAAGAAGCAATGTTCTAAAATTCCGAAAAATATTTTGTACTCATCACAAAAAGCAAATAAAATAAAAATTATGACTCAGCTTGAATAACAAGAAACATTACCTTTATTTTATCGAAAGGCAAAAAGATTATGCTAGAGGTATCCTAGAGTTTACGTTGCTCTAATTGTAACTAAAGGGAATGGAGTGGCTTAATTTTCATTTCAATTGTTTTATACCAAAATTTATTCGTGAAGTGTTTATTAAATTATCTTTGATATAATTTAAGTATAGAAAAGACAAGCCCGACACTCATTGTAATTTTGAATTATGTCCGGATGACGTATAGCATAAGAACTTTTTACATCATTCTTTTTAATTTTCTCATACATTTTTCATGTCCTTGAGCTTTTATAGAGCCAATGGCAGAATAAATGCATGATAAAAGCACGTGAAACATAAAATAAATAATTAAAATGTATAAATAAGTTTATTTTGACATTCCCGTATCTGCACATTACGGTTGTATAAATATAATTTTACTTGTGTGTGAGAGAATTACTAAAATTAATTACAAAATAAAAAGATAAACAAAACTTATTTCAATTGTTGTGTTTATTATCTTTATTGATATGATTGAAAATACTCGAAATCTATTGAACAGAAAAAAAAATAGTGAATTGTCAAATAAATGAGCTGTTTTTAAAGTTAATAAAATCATTGAATAAAAGGCATACAAATTTTTAATGTACTTTTGTTTAAAATAAGTATAATTATCAACTTAAGAGAAGTCAGTAGGCTATAAATTTTCATAATATCGATTTTGAGATTTTGTGTGATATTTTTAAAATCTCCAAATCATGGCCTTTCCAGTGATATAACATACTTGCTATTTTATGAATTAAAAGTATATCAAAATGACTCAAAAAATTATCCGCTGTCATGCCACGCCTACTTTGACATAAAAAGTAAACACCGACCTTTTAAACTTGGGAAGCATTTTCAAAGACTCAAATGGTTTTACTTCTCCACACGCAATCAACAGTAGAGTAACTGCAAGTATAATTTCTAAGTCTATTTATCTATTTTTGGTGCGAAGTTTGCATGATTTCGTTGAATTTAATGAAAGTATTTGCTAATCGAACAATACTGATCTAAAGAAATCATGTGCAAAAGAAAGGAAAATTCACAATTTGAATGCGAGTTTTCTTTGTTGAAGAAAAAATATATACATTTAAACATTTTCACTCAATGTTTACGATGTGGCTTATTCTTTTAATGCTGGTAATACATCAAAATTTAAAAAATGCATTAAAAATAGGGAGGAGGATCTCTTGAATAAGCTGTAAACGCCATGAAATGTCTCAATATGGATAGTCTAATGAAGAAAATGTGCATTTTTTTCACAATCCAAAAAGAAATAAAAGTACAAAAAAAAACCTAGCTAAACAAAGAGCTAAGACCATGTTGAAAATTCTTCAAAGATTGATACAGAATTTGAGGAAAATGATGCAAGTGCTACAAAATATCTCGTTAGACAAAAACTGAAAAATGTTGTGCATGTATTTTCTGGAAAATAGGAAACAAAAAAGTCTTAAAATAGATTTAGAAGAAGCTAATGTTTAAAAAAATGGGGCAAATATATGTAGTAATTCATAATTTTTGTGATGTGTGAAATGACATTTTATATTAAAAAAAAAAAAAAAAAAAAACCTGCTATTTTCTGAAAATGATGTTTTTAAAATTGCGTGTATCTTTTTCTTAGAATCTATCGTATGAGTGCACTTGCAATTTCGCTCTAATATTATTGGTATGTAACTATATATACTGAAGTGAGCTTGGACAGTATCCAAGTAGAAAATGATTTCTTTTTTAATTTTACAAATAAAAATTAAGATTGAAAACTGCTCTCGGATGCCAAAAAAGAAAAAACGCAAGTACTAACGCGTGCACCTAAAAAGACACCTGAACATACTCTGGTCATTTAAGAAAGCTTAATTTTAGATCTTTCGAATTAATATGCTTTGGAACTGCACTATATATCGAACCCATACTAGTAATGTTAAATATTAATGAAATATATAAATAGCACATTCGTTTAAAACATCTAGAAATAAATTAATTTTTAAAGCAACACGTTGAACTAATTAGTATTTTTTATACTATTCTTACAGCTTTACCTAATAATGTTAGCTACATTTAGTGATTCAATTAACTTCGATTAGTGTTATTCTGAACTTTTCGCCAATATATCGGCAATAAATATGGCCGAATGATATCCTGATCTTAAGAAAACGCTAATATTTCAAGGCAATAAATACACATTTCATTTTGAACAAATAGGTAGTGTATTTTATAATTCTACTAAGAATAAATCGATGAGAGGTAAATAGGCATTTTCAAAAGCGAAGAGGAAAAGGTATCGATGATATTTTCTGTTTCACTTTCGTTACATAAATTTTGGAAGTACATAATTTAAGCTCATTTTAATTTGTACAGAGATACATTTTTAGAAGAACTGATCGAAATTCCACATAAGAATGAATTCAAGAAAACTTTTTGTTCTGTGTGTGTGTAGTTCAATTTTACGCAAAATAGTTCAATTTTACGATAGATAAAATAAAGTATAGAATCGAATTCTGTATTCTCTTAGAGATACAAAAAGTAAAAGAAACATTAAAAAAATGTAATTTTTTTTACATGAAAAGAATTGCAATTAATTCTAATTGAATTTAAATCCCTCTCTCTTAAATACATTATGTGAAAAAGTGATGAAAGCATAACAATCAATGCCTGTAGAAAAAAAAATTGAAATTTTAAACTAAAATTTATCGAAGTGAATAAAAACCTTTAATATATGAGTAATTATCGTGAAAAATATTTAGTTCAAGATATTCAGCTTTATTTGTGTCCCGAAAGTAATTTCAACGAATACAATTTTCATGCTTATTTGTTTTTTATTTAAAATTATTTTTAATACGCTGAAGAATAATGCTATACTAAAGTTTTACGGACTGTTATTTTGTAATCTCTGACAAGAGAATTAAAAAAAAAAGCTCTTCCCTGTCATATCTAGAGAAAGTTAAAAAAAAAAAAACAACACTTCTTGTTTTCAGTCTGTCATTGATTTCATTGATTTGAAAGCGAGAATATGGAATCGATTGATATGACTGTGTGGGATATATGTTATTGCTCTCTATTTTTTCAATGTCATTCTTGTATGTATATATTATTTAAACAAAACATCATATATTCTCGAAACACCCTTCGGTAGAATTAAATATATAATTTGATTTACTTTCAGTGTAATAAAATAGTGTATCTTAATTACTCTATCCGTCAGCTATCTTAATTACTCTTTAAAACATCTTCCTTTAAAGTTTAATATTGCGTTATGAAACAATTAGCTTACAGCATATGTGACTGAAGACAATATTGTATGTAACGAAAACTTGAAAACTATAAATTTTCTTTATTTATGAATTTAAAAAGGCGTGAATGACATATCTTAAGTGTCACTTTTGACTCGTGGCTGAGGTTAAAAGTAGTAGCAAGATCTTCCCGAGAAGTTGTTTAAATATAGCTAACGAGAAGTAAAGTGAATAAAAAAAGATAACCGGGAGCGTACTCACCCAAACACGTGCCAAAAGATCCCAGAAGCACAGCAAACCTCAATCCTTTTTTCTCCAAGATCCAGTTTGCGGGGACGATGAGAGGAATGTAAAAGATCATATATACCATAGATGTGTAACTAATATCAAACTCTGGGACTCCGTAATATTTGCTGAGTATGTTAGAGATGATGGAATATTCAATCCATTGAAAAGCGCTGGCCATGGAGTAGGTGACGAAAAGGAAAAGCATCAAAAATCGGGATCGATAGAGACGAGTGTGTTCCTCCATTTTGGTTTCCATTGTGTCGCTTGCAGCCTGAAACAAGTGACACAAAGACATTAGGGGGAGTGTTGCATCATGTGAAAGTATGGGAAGGTCAGCAGTGTATGAGTGGTAAGGATGAAAATTAAACCCTCCACCCATGCTATCGACCTTTTAGAAAGGGTGGGATGGGGATTTTCCGAAAGGGCAGCCACCTATCGGAGGACTGGAAACTTACCTCAACATACTGAAAAGTTTTTGTAGTTTCGTTGAATAATCAGAAGTTAGAAACAGAGAAAATAACTGTTCAATAGTCGATTTACTTAAATATTTTTTGAAAATGAACAGATGGTGAAAAAAAAACACGTTCGTTAAATTTTTATTTATTTAATTCTTTTGCATGATTATATTTATAAGGTGGTAGCAAGTGGTTACACAAATAATGCGCGCCATCTTTCAAACTTAGTTACAGAATGAAGAAAGTCTTCGCGCTCACACGCATGAAATAAAAAAAAAAAAAAAAAAAAAGTCTAAATTTCGAACTCTATTCTTAAATTTTTCTATATTATATGAGCCAATCTTTTGAAATATTTCTTTAAATTTTAAAATATTCAATTTAAAGCTCAGAAATTAAATTTCAAATAATATTACCGATTATTGGAGTTAAATTTTGTTATTATTGTTCCTTTTTTCACGTATTATTCTAATTCTTTACAATGTGAAATTAGTTAAAAATTCATTTTCGTTTCTCAGAATGAATATAATCTTCTAAAATTATCATTTACCTCGTTTGGTTACTCCTTCGGCTCTTTAAAGTGAATGAAAATGTTTTTTTCAAAAATGGATTTTGACAGTAACTCGAGGAATTTTCAATACAAAAAGTTTGGATTATTTAAAATTCAGAAATTCTCTGAACTTAAAAAAGGAGCAATGGAAGCAATACGATTTATTTTAATAAAGATTTAGTTAGAATGTAAAAAAAGTAATAGAGAATAAATAAAGTAATATCGACGTAGAAATTACACGAACTATTTGCCTGGAAATTTAAAAATTGGACTGAGAACTAAATTACGAAGCATTAAACTTTCCTTTTTTTGTAGTATTTTTTTTAAATATTCAAACATTTTGGGGAGCCACTGTATATCGAATAAAAAGGCAAGCTCCTTTTTATTCAAATCCACAAAATTTTTTCCCATTTTTCTCTATTTAGAACAGATCTCAATTAAATATTAATTATTTTATTTTAGAATATCTGCCTTGCGACCAATTCTCTTAACTATAAAAATTTTCTTTAATCTCCACGCATTTTTTTACATGTATTACGAAATTAAACTAAATTGCCTGCCAATAGTCAACCCATACATTTCTACGTATAAATAAAAGCTTGAATAACTAATAAAGATGTGTAGTATAAAAATAAAATATTTTCCTTTAAAAACAGCGAATAATTTAAGAATTTTTTAACACATTTATTAGACGTATAAAGAAAAAATTCAATATTATTGTATTATAAGAAAAAATCAGTCATAAATATCAAAAAACATAGTTAAAAAAAGGCCGTTGCACACAATTTTACTTTGAATTTAAAAACTCATTTACATATTTAATTACATTTATTATCCAACTATTTTAAGGTATTTTACTTATAAGGCATTTTATTATTGTTATAAGGTATTTACGGTATTTGTTTTATTATCCATTTATTGTTTTAAGGTAGAATAACAATACTTTTTCAATATAAAAATACAATTTTTGTAAATACACGATTCGTCTTCTGAAAAATCAAATCAAATCTCGTTAGAAATTCAACACGTAAAAAAAACTTAAATAAAATACTCGATTCTTTCATCATACCAATTCAGAAAGCAAATAATATTGTTACATAGATCAGGGTTCGAGGATTTTATGCTATCAGTCTCAAAGGGCAAGACAGTTCTTCAGGAGTGATGAAAATGTATTGTCGAAAAACAATCCTTAGAAATGAAGGATACAACAGCCAATTTGCAAAATAAATCCCAGAAGGTCTTCAAACCTTTTACAGCACTCCGACAAAACTATCGGAATACAAATACGTAACGTATTCGCAAGCAATCGCTCGATCGACAAGCTCAAGATAATACCGAATCTTCAACGGTCAAAACAATACTAACTCAGTTTCGGTAAGTGACTTCCTATTAATAGTCTACACGGATTTTTCTCGAAAAATCCGCTTACGTCATAGATCGTGATATTAGTAGATAACTACAGTATAATTTCTAGAAGTATCCATAGCGTCGTCAACTAGCCAAAAATTATGCCAAGTTGTCTCTATCACCAACATTTCGCCAAGTTTCCATTGAATCGCCATTGCAATGCAAGGAACGGTGTTGCTTGTGATTATTACACTTTACGCATAAAATAAATACAACAGAAAATTATATTAACGCATTACGCATCCAGAATTAAATTATATGCACTATTTTAAGCACTAATTACACAAAATTTCTAACAATACTTTCCATAAGAGATAAATTATAGAATACCTTTCATGATATCAATCAAAATTTATGACATATCAATATTAATAACTGTTCATTAAATTGAAAAGGAGTTTATTAAAAAATAATCAACAATCATTGTAACAATTGCGTAACTCTAAAAAAAATGCAATTTTTATAACGTTGACCCGCGTTAGAATGAATATAATACAGGTCAAACAGGCTCCCAAAGAACAAAGCAAATTAAGTGCAAGATTACATGCTCCAAGACAGGTGCATTTGATATCGCAAATCAGCTGTTGAAAACTTTTGCTTCGTGCGAGCAGCGGAGACACTAACCTTAAATACTTGACAGATACAAGGAAATTTGCTGCTCTACCTGTTCTCGCAAATGTGAGTGAACTGTGTGTGTGTGTGCATTAAAAAAAAAAAAATATCCCTATTCTTCTAAATATACTTAAAATTACTTGAAAAAAGAGTAACATTATTTCAAAGGTTGAGGCTTCAATACGGATTTATGGCTCATAAATGTTTTTGCCATATCTAATTTGCCGAGTTTGTTTGAGGCATATCAGTAATGTGAAGATGAAAGATTGAAAAAAAAATGTTGAAATTTTTAAATAAGAAGTGCATGATTTAGTAGATGCAAAATGTTATAAAAGTATCCCTTGTAAATTTTATTATTCTATTTATTAAGCAATCTCTCTATCTGACTTGTTTATTTATGTTACACCTTCAGGCTCTGTCATTGTGGTAAATGTAAGTAAAATATCACTCACAGATTTTAATAATAACACTTGATTTGATTCACGAAGCTATTGCAGATGGACCTCGTAGTTTTGAACCTCTGGTAAGTGACGAGGATGTCTCATCTCTAGCCTCTAGAAATTTAGCATGCAATAGCTCAATTCTCTACACGATGGGTCTTCAGTGCCACCAGGATTCGAACTCAGGTCGCACCGCCCACGTGACCAAGACCACTCGGCTTCCGCGGTTTCGATGATACACCTAAAGACACACACATTGTGAAGAATGGATTTCAGAAGTTATCGTTATTAATAATAGCCCATAAATAGACAATAAAATTGACATTTTGCGTTTTCAGTGCTCCAAAATTTTATTCACAGTACAACTGACAGAAATGATGTTCATCTGATTCAACTGAAAACGTCGAATTCATTAAATGTTCAGCAATAACGAATGATAAAATAGAACCTGAAAATTCGTATTTTTTGTTCAAGTGGGACATATTTCATTTTTATGTTTTTATGTGATTTGAAGTCACTTGAAGAAACTCGAACCTGTTACATAAATATTATTCTCAAGAAATATTAAAATGCTACATAGCTCGCCACGATATGACACATGGAAGTAATACCGTTTCCAGATATCATTAAAAAACAACGAACATTTCAAAAGCATAACAAATATGTTCAATCATTTCAAGCAATCCGTTTCATTGCAAAGATTCGTTTGACTAAAAAAAAAGACTTTCAAGTAGATTCTTTTGAAGAGTCTAGATAAGTGAGAATGACAAAATGTTTATTCGTAGAATTTTCAGTGAGTGAGAGAGTTAGTGAATATTGACTTCGCACTATTCAGCTACTCGAGGGATTTGGGTGACAGACCTCAAAATTTTGAACCATGTTCAAGTGAAGAGAACGCCTTCTGAGCTGGCATCTCCTCTCCCAACTTCCACACCGTACCAACGAGAGGACGTTTGAGCCATGATAAATGTAACATTCAGCGGGCCCCTCTACCAAAGCTATCTAGAAGAGAGTAAGCCCTGACACTGGACTGACCTGAAAGCGGTCACGTGATCAAAGGAGGAAATAAGGACTTGGCGGGAGAAACGATTACATTCACACTTCTATTTTGTGTGTATGCTGACATAGTTTATAGATTATCTCACGTGTATTTATATTCATTACTCAGGATAAATTGACTGGATTTTCTGCCAAAAGGAATAATCAGGATTTATTTATTAACCATAAAGAAAAAATGTACGATATTTGTATTATTGTATAACTTTATTCTTGTCATTGAACTTTTTTTCTTTTGGGTCTTTGAGAACTCGATATAATAAACTGACGCTTGTATGCTAACATCCTTGATTATTTGTAAAAAAAAAACAACATATTTTGTTTTATAAGAGAAATTAGTGTTTAAATGTGTAGTGTTTTGTTTATTCTGTCACACACACAAATCTTAATTAACTGAAAAATATTATTAATAGCTTAACCTAAAGAGGCACACATTTCATAATAATGCCTCGTTACTATTGTGTACCAAATTGCTCCTCTAATAAACCGGGTCAACCGTACGTTTCTGTGTTTCGTTTCCCAAAAGATGAACAGTTGTTACAAACTTGGAAAAAGAAAATTCCTAGGGATTTTAAAAATACTAACAATAGTGGAGTGTGCATTAAACATTTCCCTGAATCTTTCATTGAGAGAAAAAAAAAAATTACAGACAAGACTGGTACTGTTATAGAAATACCTAGAGTGTATACAAAATTATCAGATAATGCATATCCTTGCATTTTCCCAGGTTGTCCATCATACTTGAATGAAAATATTAAGAAACGCTCGGTGACAATTCAAAGGGAAAAAATGAAACAATTAGACCCGCAACTATTTACTAATTTCATTAAGAAAGACGAAATTACCAGTTTTGAATGTTTAAAAGAAAATCTGCTAATGCGAGAAAATCCCACATTTGATTTCTTATCTAAAAATAATATTCTAAAACATGATTGTGAAAGTTGCATAACATTTCTTTTTTATTAATTGCGAAAATTGTCCTTCTATTTTAAAATCCCTGAAAATAAATACGGATCTCTCTATTGTTATATTTAATAATAATCGTGAATTAAATATACCTTCTGTTGGAAAAATTCTTAATAATCCTCTTAGGTTAACTTATTTCAGTGAATTGTTAAATATTCTTAATACAGTAAATGTCTGTGAAGAAATCTGTTCCATTAATTCTGTTCCTCATCATGTTATGGCTATTCAGTTGTGGGAAAAGTATATTGAAAATTGCAATGCTGAAAATTTTGAGGCAGCAAATTTTATTTTAAAGCAAATGAAATTATTAAATTCGAATAAACATGTGGTCGTAAGTATAGCAGTAATTTAATGGTTTTTTCCTTCTGCATGTACATTAAATCTATATACCACATGTTATTCCTATGTAAGAGATAAGGGTAATATATAATTCTTCCAAGTGTGAGACAATTACAGAGAGTTGCATCTGTATTATATAAATATTACTCCAGGTTTGTCAACTCTGGCTAATGAAAATTATCTACGAAGTAGGTGTAAAGATTTGAAAGACCATAAAAAACAGGTAATATTAAAAATTGATGAAATTTTCATCAAATCAGCGATTACATATAAATGTAATAAAATCATTCGATTTATTGAGAAAGGAGAAGCAGCTACTACGATTCAATGTTTTTTATACTCTTCTTTATTGAGTAAAAATAAAGAAATAGTATCATTGAGCCCCCTGTAAAGAACATGAATGCTGAAGACTTGCATTCTATGATTTTAGAAATTTTGTCACTAATGGAAAAGGTAGGTTTTTCAGTTGTTTGCATTATAAGTGATAATAACAGAGTAAATAGAAATTGTTTTTCTAAATTGTGTAATGGTACCATGAGTGTTATTCAGAATCCAGCTAATAATGCAAAAAAAATTACATCTTATTTTTGATTCAGTACATCTTATCAAATCTATACGAAATAATTGGTTGAATCAGAAAGATACTGGTTCTTCTTTAATGTATCCTGATCCTTCAGAATTTTCTCAAATCCGAAAAGCATCTTTTTCATAATTATTTAAAATATATAGCGAAGAAATGAACATTATTGTTCAATTAGCTCCTAAATTATGTTTAAAAGCTTTAAAACCAACAAATTTTGAAAAACAAAACGTTAAATTAGTTTTAAAAATTTTTGAAGAAAGCAATGTGACTGCACTTAATATATTAAAAGATAAATTAGGCTACTCAGAAATGTTTAGGGACACTGCAATATTCATCAAACATATTTTACATTTCTGGCAAATAATGAATATTAAAAATCCAACTAAGGGTCAAAATTTTAAATTGAAAAACAGTGTTCCTTTTTCATCAATGGATAATGATAGATTCACTTTTTTTTTCAAAATTTGTTCAGTGGCTGGACTGCGGGAAAAATTTAAAACAAACTAAACGAGAAGGTTGTTTAAGCGAGGAAACATTTTTTGCTTTCATGCATACGGTAAATACCATCCCAGAACTAATAAAGTATCTTTTAACGGAGCAGAATTTCAAATATGTTTTAACTGGAAAGTTCCAAACTGATAATTTAGGAGCCAGATTTGGGCTATACAGACAAATCTCCGGAGCAAATTATCATGTCACTCTGCAGGAAATTTTGCAAGCTGAAAAAAAGTTGCGCATTAAAAGTGTGTTAACTTTGCACTCACATAAATATAGTACTATCTCATTAAAAAATTTAATTTCAAATAATTCAGGTGAGATATTTCATGTTAAAGTAGATATTACAGATTCCAACGAAATATTAAACATTAGAAATAAATCAGATGATATTTCAATTGAAGAGTATCAAGCTTTAATGTATATAGCAGGATATTGTGTGCATAATATAAAATTCGAATGCTCCGATTGCACAAGCATCATTTGTTTTAGATATGCAGATTAATTTCGACTTGGAAAATGTCGAAGGGACAAAATATTTGAGACTTCTGGATAGAGGAGGTTTAAAAATGCCCACAGATATTGTTATGAAAGTCATTTCAACGCAATATTTCATTTTTAATTTGTTAATATCGAAAACATTCGAATCGAAGTTTCTTAAAATTGATTGCCAATTATCTTGCTTTACAAGCATAACAAAAGCGTATATGGAATTACACGAGTTGTGGAATGTCTTGCATTCGTTTCATTCACTTTGTGTAAATTGTAACATACACACATGCATTTTCATATTTTAAAATAGTATTCGTTACTTTTGGGAATATATGCTTAAATAATTATTCAAAAAAGCGCAGTGAAGAAATTTTAAGGCCAATTAAATTAATGATTCCTTTTTATATTTTTCTGTTTTATTTATTTAAATATTCAATTATCGATTGGTATGTTATTTATTCTGCATGTATATCCTTGTAATTTTTTTTATACTACATACATTTTATGAACATGTTTAATTGTTCACATAACTATTATTTGAAGGAAAATTATTTATTTATTTACGTTATTCGTTTAAATTATTTTCATAAAGGGTATAGCATTCAAAGTTAGTAAAATGTTATTTCTTTAATTTCAAGACTTTTGTTTGATTTTTAGATATTTTTACTAAAGCATAATATTGAATTTTAATGCATATGCATAAAAATAATGTAATTAATAGTTTAAATAATATCATCACAAATGCAAATGATTCAAAATTTGAAACTAATCAGTACGTTGCCTCATTAATGATATATTCCATGAAAAGTGTTGTTTTTTTCCGATTATTTACAGGTAAGTGTATTTATTAATGTATATATATTTTTAACGTCCTATATTTGCTATATAATTATTATGGTGTTTAAACTGTTCATGTCATATGCATTTTTTATGCAATAATATGCCTCAAATGCTTTACTTTTCATATTTTATTTACAAGTAAATGTTTCTTTTTTATTTTATTGGATTGAAATTATTTTATATTTTTAATATTGAATGAATGAATTATTTTAATTGAATATTTTTAACGTATAATATAGAATCTATTTTTACTATATAATTATTGAAGTATCTAAAACTGTTTGTCATTTCTATATTTGTATATTTTTGCATGCATTTTTTTTTTATAATTCTTTCTTTTGTTATAATTCATTCATTCCATGAGCATAACAAATGTCATTTCACAGGAAAAAGGAACTCCAGCAAAATGTTTCAAAATTCACATGACTTTTTACTAATATTCCTCTAATGCTCTACTTTTTAAATTTTCTGTGCAAGTTAATGCTTTTTATTTTATCTGATTGAAATTATTTTACATTGAGTCAGTTTGTTCTTAGACTTTTCTTATACTGTTAGGAGCCTTTCATGAGTGATTTTGTCCCTTTTTCCGGGAAAATATTATGCATCATTCTAGCGTATTAATAAATAACTTTCATCAGAAAATATTCTAAGTGAGAATTAAAAAAAAGAATCGCTATAAATGCGGAAATTTTAGTCTGTGATATGAAAGGAAATAAATGTTCAAAGCGCTTTATATTCCTCACAGAGCGAATGCGCGTAGAAACGCTTTCCCTCCTTTCGTGACGTCATCAAAACTCTGCGGCCTGGTCCTTTCAAGATGGATTTGCCTCTACATGGCGGGTTTTCAGCGGTGCTAGGCTCGAACTCATGACACGCCGACCGCGATTCCGTTACATTGACCACAGAAGCCGCTTGCAGAATTTTCAGAAATATATCAAATGCAGAGGGGAAAAAAGGAAAGCTATTCAAAG
The DNA here is from genome assembly GCA_019973935.1 of Trichonephila clavipes. Taxonomy (NCBI): domain Eukaryota; kingdom Metazoa; phylum Arthropoda; class Arachnida; order Araneae; family Nephilidae; genus Trichonephila; species Trichonephila clavipes. Next base: position 494,941 of record BMAU01007914.1, on the reverse strand, counting down.
GAATACACAATTAAGGGATGATACATTGATAGATAAGTTAATAATTTGAAAACCAGCAATTGTGTAACTACTTAAAAAAACGAGCAGTTTTCTTTAATTCGAGTGATACTCGTTCATGAAGAAAGTGTGCATTAAAAGTATGGATTATTTTTTCCCAATATTTCTAATTCTCATTCATGTATCTAATTCTCTTTAAGGCAACTAAAATTGATACATTCAAAGTAAAATTTGACATATGATTTATATGGAACTGAAATGTTTTAAAAACAAACAATTCAGGCTATTGAATTAACGTAACGTTTTTCATGCTATCATCGTGAATTTTTTTCGTTGCGATTCTGCTTTATTAATTTTTTATTGATATTGTTTTGTGTACAAACATAATTTATCTTTACAACTGAGATGGGAAGAACTGACTATAGCATAATTCCTGAATTATTTTATTATAAATTATGCAAAGGATTCGTATAAAAAATGGTATTATTACATTTTATTTCCAATGAGGCTGCGGACTAGTACTACTTAATATTGCAGACCTAGTACATTCTCTGGGAGCTGGTATCACTTTTTAGTGCGGGCATCATAATAGGTGGAATACCCTTTGTCATAATGTAAGTTTCGATGGCCAGTTTCCACCCCAGACAGAGGACCTGCGCTCTGACGATGCGAAATTGAAATTTTTACATCTTAATATGCAATACGTTGAAAGCGGAATTTCTTAAGAGAATACTATTTCTAGAATGTTATCTATAATTTAAAGTTGAAAATGCGATAAAAGTGCATTCGATAATAGAGGCAAGCAATAATTTTATAACTTGTGTTTACTAACCCTAATGTTAAGTCATAACAAGTGGATGTGTGCACTTTCTTGGAACCAGGGCTTCGAACCGTAATTTTTTTCGTTCTGGATTAACTAATATATATTATATACTAGCTGTGTGCGTGTGTGTGGTATACCAGATCTTCGCACGAGTGAACTCAAAAATTAAACACAGATTGAAGGATAAAGAATTTTTTAATGAGTTAATTTTACGGGAATTGCAAATTAAACAAATAAAAGCTTTTTGAATATCTCAGCTGAACTAAAAAAGAAAGAAAAACAACACCTTTGTTAAATTTTAAGTCTGTAGATCTAATAGCTAATCAAATGATTTTTTTTTTATTTATAACTCCTCGTAACACTCTTGAGAGTCAATTTTTGAAAATGCCTCCCTAAACTGATCTCTGCTCAGAAAAAGTAACACATTGTTAAAATTTTTGTGTAATGAACACTTAAAATAGTGTAAATAATTTATATCTGAACCTGTAATACGTTAATATTACTTTCTGTTGTATTTAAAATTGTAATGTTAAAATTGTTAAAATGTTAAAATTGTAATACTCGCAAGCAACGCCGTTTCTTAAATTATAATGGCGATTCAATGAAAAACATAGCGAATTGTTGAAGATAGAGTCAAGTTGACAAATTTCTAGCTACTTTCATAGCTCGAGCTTTATTAGAGCTTTGTAAGACCCACCGTGTAGGGGTGCGATGCACGTTAATACTTTATCCAACGCATTATGATTTACTGCAGTTTTTTCCATGCAATATTTTTTTTTTGGATCATTACATTGAAAATTAAGGGATATACATAAACAAAATACTCCACTTTGGGAAATTTAAACCGTTAGAGCTAATAAATTGATTAAAGGATATTTCACTGTAAAATTAATTATGTACACCGTTCATTTAAAATAAATAGTCAAATCGTTTTCTAAGGTCTTCATTAACATACAAAAACATAAGACACTTAAATTCTGACATAAACTATTTTTTCGGGACAAAAATAATAATCCTCACAATCCGCTGAAAACGCCGTCAGCTTAAAATGTAATATCTGCTACAAAACTATTCGCCTTCCCCGCTAAAATACTCATCACTGAACCCGTTCTGCCATATATCTTGGAGAAGTGAATTTCAAAGAATATTCCTGCTAAGTTGGTGTGGTAGTTAAGAGAAGGTGGTGCCAGCTCAGGTGTCGTCCACGTCACTTGACCATGGTTCAAAATTCCGTGGTCGCCAAAAGCTCTCGTGTAGCTGAACAGTGTGACGTTAATATTCACTCACTCCAAAAACTACAGTAGAGTAGTTATAATTATTTTTATACTTAAAAATGCAATATCTATCCATTCAATTAAAAATTGTAGCGTTATAATTAACTACTAACCACAAACATATTTTGAAAATTTGTCCAAATGATGTGAAAATAGTGTCCAATACTGTGAAAGAGAAAGTTTACTTACTTTAAGTACCAGAATCGATAAAGTATTTATTTTGTAGAAAGATCAATTTCTTACTACCAAATGGGCGTAATAGAATCATAAAATAAATATTAAAATAAAGAGAGATTTGTAACAACCTCTCCCTTCAAAACTTAGTTTTATTCTGAAATAAAAAAAATTAGTGATTACGCTGATTACTTGAATAAATTAGAAGCGAGCGCCTTGCGTAGCCAAAACAAAAAGGGTTTCTTCACTAATAAAAAGATAGATATATGCTTTCATGCGCTTTTTTGCAGCGCATGCTAGAATTTCTTGCAGATGGCAAAATGTTTTCCTACTTACGTGACAAATATCATATTTTGAACACTTCACACAATATCTTTATAAATTATAGCCTATGCTATAAATTACAGCCTATGTGTTATTCTGATGTATAAGCTATATTACTGCAAAGTTTCATTAAAACCCATTCAGTTGTTTTTGCGTGAAAGACGGCCAAATATCCAAACTTTCGCATTTATAATATATATATATATATATATATATATATCGGTTCAGTTCCGAATGACTAATTTTATTTTATGTATATTCTTATCTTAAAATCGTCGATACTTCTAGTCCACATTCAATTGAATTAAATCTGCCTTCTGCAAGTACTTTCGACCGAAACTGAAAAGTACTAGAGAACATTAAAATAGGAAATCGAGAATCAATGTACACACACAGGCAAAAGCGATAATTATATGGTTGACGTTAAATTAGAAAATATCGGAAAGTTTGGTTGCAGTAACAAAAAATGACTTAAGATATAACTAACTGAAATAAACCGATTTTTTTTCCGGTCCAGTTCGAAGATCTTCTTTGAACACTCCACCATTCTAGAGCAGGACTTCAATTCACAATACCTCCACCCGCAGGAAGTGCGAGTTCATTGACCAATAGGAGACAGAGGGCGAGGGGAGAAAAGGACCCCGTTTAAATATGGGAGAATGTGCTCGCGTCACTAGAGTACTAGGTTACGGTTCCTTAGACTGGGGTTCTATTCTCACTTTTACTAAATTTCTTTAATACTCTTCCATTTTCCTCGGAAAATTAATTCGAAAGATCTTTTTTATTTTTCATGTGATCTTCCTTTACTTTTTCTTTCATTATTTTATTTTTTATTAGCCTTTAAAAAAGGTGTTTCCGATTTTCTGTTTTTCATTCTGTGTTTTTCCCACTTTCGACGATCGCTATTTTTTTTCTTGCACTTTAATATTTTTAATTTTTATATTTTCTTATTCTCCTGTTGTTTTTTTTTAACTTTTACTTTAAAGTATTTTAATTTAACAAAGGGCAAGAGTCAATCTGTTACAGTCACTCAAAATCCTAACGATGTGAGGTTATAACTGAAAAAAGCTAGGTACTCAGGTCATCCACCCAACGATATATTGCGTGAGGAAAGGCAGTCATGCAGTTTACAGAGAAGCTATTCTGCTTCAGAATCTCGTGAATTTATTGTAGAACAACAACTTGTGATCCCATAAGAGTAATCATCTATTAATGCCTTGTTATTTCAATGTTTGTAAGGCTCATAAAATTCTAATTAAATTGCATTGTTTAAACACTAGCATAAAAATGAGAATCTAGTCACCCTTATTTATAAAGCTGATATTTCAAAATGTCTGAAAGAGGCGCATATTTCACTTTATTACAAGTGTACCATCATAATATTTATATCTGAGTTTATTGTTTACGTTAACTGCATAAAGTTGTAAATCTATTTTATGAAATCCCGCAATACTGTCGCCATTAGAGTTTTACAGGTCTTTTCTATACTTTTTTTAATACACTTTCTCTGAAGAATATGTCTTTCATAAACATATATATATATATATATCTTATTTTTGTTTAATACCATGCTTGTTAATGCCAAGCTCTTTTCTAGAAAATAACAGGTGTCTACCAAATATTATATTACGAATATGTGATTATTTTATGTAGACATGTTTTTCCCCCAATTCCTTACATTATTTCACTCTCTCTCCATATTTATTTATTTATATATGGATATATCTTGTTCACACACACAAATTTTCAATCGTTAATAAAATACTTCCTATTCATCCATTCAAGTTCAAACACATTTTTTTAAAAATTTGTAGTGGATAATACTTGGTGTGAATACATTTTTTCAAATATTAATTCATTTATTAAACTAAAAAATGAATAAATAGTAACAAACAAAAATAATAGTCCAACAGCATATATAGAAAAACAATTGCTCGTTGTGTCCCTGTAGCGCAATGGATGGCGCATTGAACTTCTAATACAGAAGGCGTGGGTTCGAACCCCACCTGGGATGGCCTAATTTCTGAGAATGTGATTTCTTTTTTACTACACTATTTTATTAGAATAATTAAATTTAATTAATGAATAAATATAGTAACAAAAACAAACAAAAATAGTCCAACACTATATAGAAAGGAAAATGGAAAATTGCAAGGAAAATCGCTCATATGTATATACACATTTATATTAATTGTAACTATTTACTAAAAAGTAACTAAAATAAAATTTTATTTGTTGACCTAAGAAGGAATTGACTTAAAAAAAAAAAATTTATATTACTTTTTTTATTTGCTTAGAGTTTCCTTCCTTGAATATAAATTACTTCATAGTCTCAAATTAAATAATTTTAGCTCTATACATAGAATAAGTACAGTCTATTTTAACCAACATCACACAGCTTTCTTGTAGGTTATAAATTAAATTGAAATGAAATATTCTATTAGTAGGCGTAATAATGCTAATTTCTCAATTTTTCTTGGACAAAAATATATTGTATCTCTACAGAGAGAGAGGTTACTCTTTGCTATTTCCATGAAAAGTATATGGTTATCATTTGCTTATGTAAGATACAGTTACTGTTAGGGATTATGCATGCCACTAGATCACGCTATTTAAATTATACGGTGTGTATTATTGTTTACCCGGAAGGAGGAAAAAAAACAATGATTGGAAAGAGGCTGTACACGGGCCAGTCGCTCTGTGTCAGCGATATTTTTTTTATGTATAGTGTTTTATGTGAATGTAAAAACAAAGAATTGAAAGAGGCTGTACACGGGCCAGTCGCTCTGTGTCAGCGATATTTTTTTATGTATAGTGTTTTATGTGAATGTAAAAACAAAGAATTGAAAGAGGCTGTACGGGCCATTCGCTCCATGTCAGCGATACTTTTTATATATCTGGTGGAAATAAATCTATTTGAATGACAACAACAGTTACAAAAATTCTAGTTAAAAAGATTTATATCAGAATAACTTATATATATATATATATATATGTCGCAGGGAAACGATGAAATTAGGGCTTTCGTCAAAACCCTAAAGGAAATAATCAATTCACGCAAAATGTTACAATAACGTCTCTTTGGTGTCTTTTCCCTGTTGTAAGAAAGTGAGTTAATTAAATCCCCGAACTGTGTTTCAGTGAAATGATGGAATGAAAAAATATGCCACTTTTTTGGTGCTAGAGGACTGCTATTTGGGGGATCGTAATAGCTTTTGTTATGGTTAGGATCTACTGGGACGCATCCCTCCGGTGCATTCCCACCCCCTCTACAGCTTTTTGGCCAATATCTCGACACCCGAGCCTCACAGTCCATTCGGATCTGGATTATTCGATCCCTCTCTAACTGCTCTTCCAGTTATTATAATTTCATGCTCATAGGGCTATTCCTTACATAGTTTTTAATTGCTTTAAACTCTTAAAATTTATTTAAATCCACAATATCTTGGCTCTTGTTTGAGTCTCGGACTTGAGATTTGAACCAACTATTCCACACGTCGATGGGGAAGGCTTAAGTACTAAAATATCATGCTCCCATGTCAATCCTATGGGGTCTGAAAAATTTCACCCTTCTAAGGAAATGAGCTTGGGACTTGATTTTTGGAGGTCCGCCATATTTTCGTGTATGCGCAAGCTTTACGTGGAATTGGTCCCCTCCGGTACTCCCCCCTACCGGGCATCCCCATTAATAACTCGAATCCTATGCTACCTTGGTCGACCGCACCGGCTGGATTCGATTGTTCTCCCTATGAGCTCTTCAAATATGTTATTTTATCCCAATAGTTCCATTCCTCCCCCCCCATTTCACATTTTTAAACAATATTAAAATTTAAAAAATTTTGAAATTACCCATAGCAACGAGGATTTTTGACCTGAATGGTTCGGAAGTACAAGGACTCGATTTCAGAGGTGTCTGCACCCCCTTTGGACAGCATTTTGCCAATATTTTAAAATAACGTCTCTTCAATGTCATTTCCATTATGAAAGTAAGGGATTTTCTTCAAACCCTGAACTGTTTCAGTGAAATGGTGAAAAGAGCTAGTCAGGATTTGCATTGGCAAAATGCTGTCCAGGGAGGGGGGGAGACACCTGGGAGGTCGAATCCTTGTACTTCCAAACCATTCAGGTCAAAAATCCTCGTTGCTATGGGTAATTTCAAAATTTTTTAAATTTTAATATTGTTTAAAAATGTGAAATGGGGGGGGAGGAATAGAACTATTGGGATAAAATAACATATTTGAAGAGCGCATAGGGAGAACAATCGAATCCAGCCGGTGCGGTCGACCAAGGTAGCATAGGATTCGAGTTATTAATGGGGATGCCCGGTAGGGGGGAGTACCGGAGGGGACCAATTCCACGTAAAGCTTGCGCATACACGAAAATATGGCGGACCTCCAAAAATCAAGTCCCAAGCTCATTTCCTTAGAAGGGTGAAATTTTTCAGACCCCATAGGATTGACATGGGAGCATGATATTTTAGTACTTAAGCCCTCCCTATGCCTACACAATGGGAGTCAAGTATATGACTGGATGGGTCCCGACGAGTGGAACAGTTGGATCAAATCTTAAGTCCGAGACTTAAACAGGAGCTAAGATATTGTGGATTTAAATAAATTTTAAGAGTTTAAAGCAATTAAAAATTTTGTAAGGAATAGCCCTATGAGCATGAAATTATAATAACTGGAAGAGCAGTTAGAGAGGGATCGAATAATCCAGATCCGAATGGACAGTGAGGCTCGGGTGTCGAGATATTGGCCAAAAAGCTGTAGAGGGGGTGGGAATGGACCGGAGGGATGCGTCCCAGCAGATCCTAACCATAACAAAAGCTATTACGATCCCCCAAATAGCAGTCCAAAAAAAGTGGCATTATTTTTTCATTTCATCATTTCACTACAACACAGTTCGGAGGTTTAATTAACTCACTTTCTTATAACCGGGAAAAGACATCAAAGAGACGTTATTGTAACATCTTGCGTGAATTGATTATTTCCTTTAGGGATTTGACGATAGCCCTAATTTCATCGTTTTCTTGCGACATATAGATGAATGAAATTGCTTTCAAAGTGTTAACAGTAAAAGGAAAAATATATTAACCTATTTTGCCACAATATGGAGTAAAATTAACACAAATAAATCGTGAGTAGTAAAAAATATATTGAGTCCCAAAAAGTTATAATAATATCTTAATAAAAACTCTAACGACAAGAATTTATAAAAAATTTAGTTGTAGAACATAAAATACACCCAATACAGAAATTATACTCTCTTCCAGATAGTGAATCTATTACCAAAATACACAACATATTATATCATGAGTATATATTAAATTTATGGAATGTGGAAATTATATACCAATCATAAAAGATCCATTTTTATGTAATTTTGCAATAAATTTTCTGCAAGTATAATTTTTAAGAGCTATTTCTAACAACGTTTATCTTCAGAAATATACCCTAATATACAAAAATGAAGATAAACATGAAGTTTTTGAAGCTCAGTTTTAAATATTTTCGAACATATATTATGGAGATATATGTAACATGTAGTGCTTATCTTTAAATTGGTATATTCAACAAATTTTTAACAGAGTAGTTTAGAGAAAAGAAAGAGAAAAATTACTAATTGATGAAAAAATCTTGCGGAGTTTAAGGTATCCGACAACGTTGGGAACCGTGATTTTAAAAAAGTGCATAAATGGATAATATTCATGATATTTAGTGTCACTTAGATTAGAATATATGTATAAAATTGTTTTAAGGACATTTTGGCAAAAAAAAAAATTATTTAAATACAATATTACGGCAAAAAATTAACTTAGAATAACCTTTTTTCACAATGTTCTTTTACAAAAAGTGCCTCTATAATAATAATATTTTGCTTATATAAAGTAAAGACTTCTCCAGAGAGTCTGAACTAGTATTTTTTAAAAATTCAGATTATTTTCAGAGTTACAATCAATTGATATAATTATCGGCGTTTTTTTCTTAAAATTTCTCCCCTCTGTTGTCGTAAAACACGGATAAACCCACTACTAAGTTATATATTTCAAAAATTATAGTTGAGTCCCTGTACAGAGGTCTGAGCTATAGACAGGCAAAATATTATTATAATAGAAGCATTTTTCGCAAAAGGAGAATATTTTGAAAATGGGTCATTCTATGTTAATTTTTTGTCAAAATATTGTACTTAAACAATTTTTTATTGTAATACTATTCTTAAAACAACTTTATATACATTTTCTAGTCTAAGTGACACTAAATATCATAAATATTACCTATTTATACGCTTTTGCAAAATCACGGTTTCGAACGTAGTCGAATACCTTAAGAGGAAAAAGCAGAGTTAAAATTTAAAATAGGGGATGGGGATCTAAAGTAAAAGGGAAATATAATTACAAAAATTCTTTTTTCGGAATTTAAATAAGATTAAGAATTTTATATGTACTTATAAATGCTTAAGATATCTGACAAATAGAGTTTAAGTGTTAATATTTAAAGATGATAATTGTAAAAGTATTAATAACATTATCGAAATTCCTCTGTAGAAATGAAAGATTTTTAAAATAATTTACTATTAATCATATTCCATTATTCCTTTTCTTTTTCATGAAATGTTTTCTTAAATTACGAGATTAATAGATATGTATTTGAATTTTTTTCTTTTGTTTATCTTATGAAAGTAAATTTAAAATGTATTTAATCATCTACAAATTAAAAGGACACAAACTCCGTTATTCATGTCACTTCCAAGTTATATCAATTTTGTGTTCTTTAGACCTAAGGTATCTTACTATAAGAATTTACACTAATAAATGTTAAACGAACAATTATGCATTCGCATCAATGCTAGAAAAGTAGTAGCTTTCATAAAACAGGATTTCATGCACAAAAACTATCTAAAATTTTAATGGACCACAAAAAGAGAAGGAAAAAGAAAATAAACAAGATTTTCACAAGTTTTTTTTCCCGGAAATTTAGCACAAAATATTATACCTTAACAACAAACTTACTGTTCTTTTAAACAGTTACACGATAATATCTATGACAAAAACAGCTTTTGTAAGAATAATGTGGAGTGAAACCTGTGCAAACTAAAATGGAAAAAAAAAATTGCTGATCACCTAAACCTACTTTTGCAAGTTTAGCGGTCGAAGAAACTAACAGACCGACATAACGATGCATTCTTTTTATATACATATATAAAGTTCACAAAAAATTAAAGTTCATCTCTATACAAAAATGTAATATACCGTAAAATCCGGCGTAAAACGCACGCAACTATACTTTCAAGCTACAATTTTAGTTTTTAGGTATATTCACCGTATAGCACGCACCTTCTTTTCTGTGAAGAAACTTGAAATGTAATTTGACAGTGCTTTAATGTTTTGAAGTCATTTATTCGAAGTATTATCCAGGCTTTTGGAAAAATAGTAATTTTCTACGACCCTTTAAAGTTATTAAGCATGGGATTTTTTTTAAATAAAGAGGATTCCGATCTAAGTAGACGTCTTATATGTATATTTTTTATGCTCATATCTTTTTCATTTTTGAAGATATCATTTTTACACCCGGCGTATAACACCCAACCGTAAATTTTGATCTTAGTTTTTGTGTTAAAAATGGGCGTTATACGGGCCCGGACCCCCCCAAAGCCTTTGATTTTTTACCCGATTGATTATAATTTTAAGTATATAATACGTAAAATTTAATTAAATATTTGTTTTTAATATGATTAATTTTATTAATTAATACTAATTATTTATTCAATAATTAGTTTTTTACTGTTTTTTGTTCCCCCAAATCGACAAAATCAAAAGGAGCATGATACAAGAATGGGGAACTTTCAACCCTGGACCCAGCCCCCTTTTGAAAACTTCTGTGTGCGCTACTGTTTCCCTTATATGATAAAAAATAAGAACCGTGCTATTATATGTCAATTCTCTATTTTCTGGAAAGAAACATACATCACTAATCATCAAATATTTTTTGCATAAATAATGAAACCAAATTAGTTTTAATATTTATCCAGAAACATTTTAACAGAAGTTAAAAAGCAGTATTTTATGTTTTAATCTACTGAATTGGGAGAAAATATCATTGTTAAATACGGTTTATTAAAACTATTTCGAGAATTTTCTTAATCTCCTTAAATCGAATATATTACCAAAATATATAAGGGGCAAATATAAAGCACGCAAGTACGTTAAATGTATTATGTTTCAAGAAATTTTAGGGGAAAAACATCAAATAATATCGTAAGAAAGCAACGTAATTATTCTAAAAAGTATTTTAAAAATATTAAGAGAATTATCTAATTTAGTCACTCATATTTATATCAAATGAAGCCGAAAATAAAAATAAAAGGAACGCATAAAGAAAACAGCCCCGCTATTTGCATGCAAATAAAAGGTAACATTTTTACAAATATACTGTAAAAGTTTTTAGAAAAAGAGCCTTAAGTACCTTATTTTCAGTTTTTAGAGCAAAATGAGGCTGCAATTGCAAGTGAAAAAAATTATCATGTATGGTTTTAAAAGGGGTGGGGAGTGAATTGATATAAAATTTCCAACTAAAATTTAATTTCCCTGCATCCTTTTTATAACAAAGATTAATAACTATTTCTCCGAGCTCATATTAAATTTTTAAGTTGTATAAAAAGATTTATTCTAGTCAACTGACTATATATCAAAAATCAGCAAGACAACATGGCTTAGTTACCTGATACAAGCTGAGCGCCATTATTGCTCCGAGTCCGTCACTGAGTGAGTCAAGCGACAGGGTTTCTTTGAATATAACAAGATTGGAATAATGACTGTCACTCTTTTTTTTATTTACAGAACAATTTTTTATTACAGTAAGATCAAACCAACTTCATTCTTCTAGAGCTAGCCTACTTATCTGTGTTGACTTTTACAATGCCAACACAGTCAAAAGTTTAGAATTTCACGTCATTATGTGTTTATTTATACGAGAAGATTCTGGAGTTAACTTATCTACTTACAAATTTTGAAGATAAGAAGCAGGGTGTGTCTAGTTTTGCCATCTATATAAAAATGATTAAACTATATCCGTACATATTCAACACAAAATATTTACATTAGGTGTCCTTTTAATTTGCTTTGGTTGACAACCAACCACTCAGTTGAGAAATATTCATACGACACCTGTAGATAAATGTTTTTGTTAAGAAAATATCCGCAGGTCTATTTTTTGTTAAAATCTTAAAATGAGTATTTCATATAACTCGGATTAATCGATTATTTCGATCTCCGGGCACAGGTTTGGTTTTGTGGTAACTGATTAAAAGCGACTCTACCATAAAAATAATCATACTATGGGATAAGAAATAAAAAGCATAAGATAAGACGTTTTCTTTTATCCCATCCTAAGTATCTTACGTAAATGAATTAATACCACACAATTTTAACAGATTTTACACATTTGTAATTCTCTTTAAATTCTATATTTTGAACAGGACGACACAGATTTTGTTAGATTACTATAATTTTTATAATGCAGCATAATTGAAAATTCCAGCTTTTTGTGGGAGAAACGTTCTACATGATAAAGTAAAATTAACGCTTAATGTGAAGCCTTATGATCTATTTTTTTTAAAACTAGAGCATGGGAAGGAAGGACTAGTTGACTAATTAATATATAGATGAAAGAAACGTGTTATACGGATATTAAATCTAATCTGGTAAAGGCTAAAAAGTACAGTCAAAAGCATTACCACTTGCAAAATTGGTTGTCAAACTCACTAGCATGTTTCACAATAGTGCACAAATAATTAATGATTCAAATTTACCAACTATACCCGTGTTAAAAACAATTATCTTTCATATAAAATATTTCGTTTTTCTCACCCTAACAACTCACGTCCCCCCCCCTTTAAAATTATGGTTTCATATCCCTTGAAAAGTTTTACGGACAAACTAAAACAAAAGAACAAAATTAATCAAATAACAACATTCCTTAAACTTTGATAAAAAAAAAAGTGAAACGTAAAATTTTACAAATGTTCAGTTTGTGGTTAAAATACGACACGCGAATAACGAATAAACAAATTTTTACTTATAGGGATGGTTTCTATACAAAACAAATCTAAATAGAGAAAATGACAGTATACATTTAATGAATAAGTATAATTACATATAGTTATTACATCACATGTTTATACAATAAAATAAAAACGATTCAATTAAATTAGAATTTTACAGTAACGATAAGTTTCAGAATCGCTAAAAGGCTTACTTTTTCATGTAGACCCAGAATCGGCCGTACTTCAAAATCGTAATGTCGATCACCAATTGTTAAAATGTACAAGAGCTTAAGAGTTGTACACTTCCCAATTAAATGACCCAACAGTTGATGACGTCATCGCTTCAAACATAACATCCTCTTCCAAAGCAGTCGGGAGTATATGAGGAGAGCAAAGATAGAATAAGAGAGCTAATTTTTTCAAAGAGGGGTCACTTTTTTGATCTCATATTGGAATACATCATTTTTGCTTAGACGTATATAACAGTAAAATATTCTGGTTATAATTTGTAAAAATTTTGTTAGAAGTGATTATTGATAATAAACTTTTAAATCTCTTAAACATACTGATGCTTGAAAAATATACCTATGCGCTGCTGTAGACTAAAGAATAAACGATTAAGGTATAAATGCATTAAGGTTAATTCAAATTAGAAACACACAGGGGCTTACTTAAGTGTGGAGTTCAGGAGTTCAACCTCTCCCCACAGATCAATAGATTTTTGAATTTTAGCATAATGGTTCGGCTCATTTGTCCAAGAGTTTTCTTTTAAATATACCCTTTTCCCCCTATAATAGTCTGTGCACATCTCTAGATTCACAATATTTATAATTTTAAAAATAAGGTTCTTTTTGCAAATAAAATAAAAAAAGAAATGGAGTTCGGGAATTCAACCTTTCCCCATAGACCAAAAGATTTTAGATTTTTAGTATAATGGTTACACTTCGGCGCATTTGTCTAAGTGTTTTTTAATAAAATATACCCCCTCCCCCTATAAAAGTCTGTGCACACCTCTGGAAACACAATATTTATAATTTTAAAAATAAGGTTCTTTTTGCAAATAAAATAAAACAAAAATAGAAATAATTTAATTAATGATGAAATTTTTCCTTAACTGTAAGGAACACGATAACTGACAGTAACGAACTTTATAATTTTGAACCCTGTTCTCGAACTGATCTCATTCCACTTACTCCCACATCCCATAGCATCACGCAAGAACTTGGAAATTTAAGAAGGAACAATCTCCATTATTCTTCACAACCGGTCTTTAGTAGAATTAGAACTCAAAGACGTAGATCGAGACTTGGTTATCTTAAGCAACGAAACAATTTTTCTGGAAAATAATTTACGAAAAACTGTTCTAGTTTCTTCTCCAGAATGATGATGTCCCAAAAGTTCCCGTATTCCAACCTCAAAAAAAAAAAAAAAAAAAAAAAAAAAAAAAAAAAAACACGGGCAATGATTTTCTTATTTTTTGATTTTTACCATCTGCTTATAAATTTACCTTTACTTTTATCTTTAACTGTTTGGGTTTCCTCGCGATCAGGTACGATAATAATTCATTTTGCATGGAACAGAACAGCGTAGAATACGCTGTTTTGTTCCTTGCAAAATGAATTTATCACGCATTCAGAGAATTACGCTATTTGAGGTTTATTTTGAGTATAAATCATTTGAAACAAATGTAAAGAGCTTTGCTATATCCTTCGTTGATATTCTCTCTCTTTATAATTGGTTACGTGACTACATAAATAAACCACGAATGAGCGACGATAAATACCCATTCGTTAAGGGAAAGGCTTTTACATTTTCACAAAAATTTGTGTATGGCTTGCAATATGACACAAACAAATTCATGAGCTTCTGTTTTTCAAACGGAGTGTTGATGGCGCTTATCTGACAATTTGCTGCATTATTGGACGTTAGTGATAGAGGTTCTTAGTTAACAGGACGATGCTCTATACCATGAAAGTAACTAAACCATGGATATGTTTCGAGATTTTTTGAATAAACCATGAACATGCTCATCTCATTTTCCTCATCTGAGCATCTGACCTTTAAGCGAGAATATTTAAAGAAAAAAGTTTATGAAGATAAAAAAATCATGAAACAATAGATGATTTAAAGTTCCTAGCACCTAAAGTATACAAGTCTCTCTCAGCATCTTGAAACGCTTTGCTAAAAATATGTTCAGTTTTGCTTCCAAGAAAGTATGTGGATATTTTAAGTATGAAAACAAATTAAGTTCATTTTTTCCCTACTTTATGTTAAGTGTAATTTTTACCCATTAGCATAAAAGTAATTTTCTCGTAGTTTTTTTGTTTTTGCGTTATAAATTCGTGGTCAGGCAGAGTAAAGGAACAGTATGGGGAGTAAGGGAATTTTTAGAACACACGGTATTTTGTATATATTTTGATATATTTGAATTTAGGTTTAAGCGAAAAACAATTTTCCGATCACATTTATTTGTTTCTCCTTAAGGTATCCGAACATGTTCAGAGTACTTTTTGACAAAATAACATATTTAAACATATAAAGGCTTTTTTAGGATTCAATACCAATAAATACTAATATTTAATCAACAATATTTAAAATAAATTGTCGGGATTTCATAAAAATTACAATTATATGTGAAATTTTAGCAATATTTTTGTAAAACTTCAAAGCAATTAGAGAAAAAAGTAATTAACTTATATTAGTAAAAGAATCACCAAAACAATCTAGAGAATGTACTAAAATTTTAATGTTTTATTAAAATTTGAAACTTTTAGAGATGATTGAGTAAACGTTATAAGAAAAATAACGCCTTTATGAGACCATTATTTAAATAACATGCCATAACTCAAATAATATTCATACTATAAGAAATATTTTAGTACATTCTCTAGAAAATATTATAAATATCAGGTGCAAAAAGTTTTATAGAAATACATTTGTAATATTTTGTGTGATCAGACTCGCCATGATAAATTTCGAACAATTTAAATGCTCACTTCTGGTAGATCAAAGACCCACTTCCGGTTTTTTAACTTAATAAAATTGATTGTAACTTGGCCTCTAAGAAGCATAGAATCAAAACAAAGTATGTTTTGTAAAGCCAAATTATAGATGTATTAAATAAAATAGAAAACAAAAATATCGGTCTTGTCCGAATTTGGTCATTTTCAACGTGTTCGGATACCTTAAATAGTATTGTATATTAGAAAATATGTTTTATGTATAACAATTAAAAATATACGTTTCTTATATGATTTATTACATGTTTATTAATTTAGTGCTTTATTTAATACCAAATAAATTGCTATAGAAAATCAATAAACTCTGTCTCACACGAGATAGAGAGTATAATTCTTTTTGTCATAAGTACAGACATATATTCATTAAACTTTTTTAAAGAATCACAAATTTAAAATCAACTACAAATCATACTAAAAGGATAAACGTAATGGAGGATTAAGGGTAATTTAAAAGTTCATATGAATAATTTTGATTTTATTTAATCAAATGCCTTGAGGCAAAGAATGACCAGACGCCATTTGTATAATATTAAATTATATTTATTCACTTAGTTCTAATATCAAACTTCTAATGACAAATACTTAACTAGATGTCTACGTCAAAAAGGGATTTACCTTTACTCTATTAAATTAAATTACGAAATATGAAATTAATCAATTACTAAGCTCACTATCGAAAAGGTTTACCAGAATAGGAGGTCTGAGAAATACACGCAACTTGAATTATTAGCTTTCATTAAAATTGAATTAATTTTATTAAAGTAACGCTTGTGATAAGCGACACTAAGCTAGAATATATCACCTGGTTGTACTTATGATCTCTTCAGGTAGATTAATCCTCCTAAGGCTCTTTCACTGAATAATAACAGCAATACTCCAATATCTTAATCCAATTGAATCCTCTAAATCTCGTCACTATTACTGCTGCTGGTTCAATTGCATTCTTCTCCGCTAACTTACAACGCTCTCCTTAAATACCTTATCTACTTTACGTATCCCATTTCCTTCTTTTGGAGCTGATTGAAAATATATGCGAATTTACAGTCCCCAAAGACGCCTAAGAGTATTAGTGGAAAGGTGCCGTAAATATTCGTCACAATATAAGTTATTTAGACACAGAATTGGAGAGATAAGGACATCTAATATGATAGAATGGAAAAATTCATACCAAATAGGCTACACACACACAATTCAGCCAAGGCTTAAAAAAGGTCTCACTAATTAATTAATATCTTAGAACTTTTATCGCTTAGACAAGCGGTGGTGAACCCAAATGACCTCGCGGGCCTCTTCGGAAGAACTTTACAATCCCGCGGGCCGCATATAAAAATGTATATCTTTATATTAGATTTGGATCCATTACAAACATTTGTTGGAGTGAAAATTTAAAACAGACTGGTATATTATAATTGTTTTTCATGTATAAAAACATAGATAATATACTACTAATAATGCAATGATCAAATAATGTTTAATTTATTTAATTAGTGAGATCTGGTTCTCAGCTCTTTCACTTAGTTTTTGCAAGTCGATCTCAATGCATGTGTGTTTGCGTATCGTAATGGATGTCGAAGATTTTCGTGCGTTAAGTTTGAGCACGATTTATGTTTGATAAATTTCAAAAAAAGAAGAAAAAAAAGAGATTCGCAGTAACAGAAGCAACGTGATAAAACAATAACAGTTATAAAATTTGTTTACAAAAAAAACACCTTTCTAAACAAAAAATATTATACAAAATAGACGAATTTTGTAAAGTTGTAAAGAATCTCGCGGTCCGCAAAATTATTCAAGGCGGGCCGTGGGTTGAACACCCTTGGCATAGACTAATGTAGAGGTAATTTTTTTCTATAAAACAAGAACAAAATACTGTTATCTAAGCTCTGATAACTAGGAGATCAACCAAATAAAGAGGAAAATGCAAAAAATCAACCAGCCGGTGTTTCTGATTTTATGATTTTTAAATGCATTAAATCTCTCTGGTTAAGAGGGTATTGCACAGATACCGGTAAGATTCAAAAATATTTTTATGTAATTAATAAAACTATTTAAATAGCAGTGATTGAAATTCAGGTTAAATTCATTTTAATATCAATATATTTAAGTAATTGATTAAAGTTAACCTATTCGGATTTCGTACGTTTATTCACATAAAGTTGTTGCTCTCTTTATACTACTCCAAGGGCTCCCTTTATAGACTGCTTGTTCTGGAATATTATCTTTGATAATAATAAATTAGATTTATCATGGATAGTCTTTGTCCCCTCCTACAGCTTTAGATCGACAAGATGATAAGGAAGTGACCCCAGGGGTAAGATCATCATAGTGCATCAGTCCCTCTATAAGGGGGCTTCGAGGCATCAAGACTCGAATTCATGATTCGACAGAAATAATGCCGAGCATGACCACTCGGATTCCCGATTTGAAGGCGAGGTGAGCAACAAAGGAAAAAGTAACACTATTCAAAAATCAAGCATAGGCATATAATTAATGAATCTTAGGAATACATCAAACCTGAGTTTTTCGCATAGAGTTTAGGCCCTAAAAAGATTTATTTGACCTTGAATAAGAAAAACAGAAACATTCGCATCTAAGGAACGAATTAAAAAACCATATCTCCAAAGAACACAGTTTTTTTTTTTTTTTTTTTTTTTTGCATTAATATCATCACCTTTACTAATGTAGTAAATCCGATAAGCATAAAAGTATACAGCCAAATATTTATCAAAATTTTCAAATGAATAAATATAAAATTCTCTTGCTAGTGACCAAGTATGGGGCTCATTCTATGGGGAATTATTTCAGATTTCGTCTCAGATAAGTCTTGTATGTTTATTCACACGTGTTCAAGAAAATCCTTTTACACTATACCTACCGCAATATATTTGCTTTCATATTCATGAGAACAGCTGAGTAAAATGTATTCAGATTTAAGCCTACATCTATCACAATCGTTTCAATGTAAAGGCTTAACTCACACACGAACACGGGATCAATATTTTTCATCTCAGTCGAGTTTTATATTTAGCACTATAAGACTTTATGTTAACATTTTAATATACAGACCAGAAAAAAAAATAGTTTTCCCCGTTAAATAAAATACAGTTTGGTAAAAAGTTTATTTTTAAATGAAATTTCTTAAAAATGATAATGATAATTAATGTGAGTCTTAAAATATTACAATACAGTAACAGACACCACATTATACTTTCAGTTCTATCTGTAGCTTGTACATAATTTTTAAAGATAATATTTCCAAGTGAACTTTTGAAAAATGAAATTTAACCAGTGTATCATTCTCCAAAAGTATTTGCTTATAAAGTAAAATCTTTTTGATTTTCTTCAGAAATATTTTACAATCAGCTTATATATTCACACATTACACAATATACTTTTTCTGTTTTGCCGTGTTGGAAAAATTCATTTTAGTTTTAATTATAAGATAACTTATTGGGAAAATTAAAAAGCATAAATTTTAAATGAGAGAGATAAATTTTTGTGTGTGGAATTTTTTTATACTTTTTTCCTCGATTGATAGAGCTTATATTTAAAGCATGCTGTAAGCTACGTAGGGTTAAAATATTTAAAAAATATATAACTAGCAGGGTTTGGATTAAAATGTTGTTATAACTCCGTGCCTTAAAAAATTTAGAATATCAATATTGAAATACATTTTAATAAACGCATAATTGGATGCCTCCTTCTTGAAAACTAGAAACGCAGTACGATGTTTTAATTCAAACTAATCAGATTCAAAATATCCCGCATTGCTATCGGGCATGCATTGCATTTTCTTGTAATGGTTTTAGATTTTAAAAAAATCATCTGTGTATGAAATAAATCATCTATTTTTACATCAAAGTGATTCTAGTGTCAAGGGGGAATTTTCAACTACCATAGTACAATGATTGAAGCCATTTAAAAAGCTTTGAAAAAGCACTGCATTCAATCCGAATTTATTATTCATCTCCGAATAATAAACAAGATTCTCACAAGAATTATCAACAACTAACTGCGTTTCAATATATCGATATGAGAGATTCTACGCAAGTAATTTTTAAATTATTGCTGATTGAACAAAAAAAAAAAAAGTAAGCCACTTATTTTATTTGTTTTTTTAATACCTCATCTCAGAATTAAGGTCATTTACTTAAGGCTGTTTTCGCCATATGCACGAGAGCGAGAACTTGATGCGAAGCCCATTTTCGGACAGAAAAAATGCCTGTATTTTTATAAAAAATTTAACATCGTAACTCATTCATTTGTGTTTATAATATAGTGTTTTTAAAATTTCAAAATATTTCATAAATAATTATTTTTTCCCTTTAATATGTGAAGGGATAGCTCATTTAGCATTACGGTATAGGAAACAAATTGCAAAATACATTTTATAAAAGAAAAAATATATCAACGCGGATAAAAATGAGTAGTATGATAAAATAAGCGGTTATCTACAGGATAGTGTAGCCAGAATATAATATTAATGTTTGAGTACTTTTATATTTGAAAAAATATTCTGAATTCGGCCCCTATTCTTTAACATTAGCTGAAGATAGCCTTGAGCAATTAAACTGTGAGAATATGAAAAGAAAAATTTCGAAGAATTAACAGTACATAAGCTGTTTAAGTTAAAACCCATTATAAAAGTAACATTAAAAGAATATAATAAAAATAAGAATGCGAAAGGAACTAATTCCTCACAATCTCGTATTTTCATTTTCTCAACGAAGTAATGAAAAAATTGGATTATTAACAAATAAAATATGCATTTAATTCTATACGAGTCAACAAATAACTTTTTGATTTAATTTTTCAACATATACCCATCGTTATGGCGCTGAAACAAACTTTTCATAAATGTTTTTTTAGGATATACGTATTAAATTAATTAGAACTCTAACAGTATTCGAGAAACGAAACATTAGCACAAAAAACAAAAAAAAAATACTTGCTTGGTAGGATCCTGAGTAATAATTAGCTTGGAGAGTCATCGTGAAAAAATATAGATTCGAAAGTCGAGGAAAGAAGTTAACTATGAATTTGAAAAAAAAATTCAACTCTATATTGTTTCTTAGCGAGCTGTAATCTCTATTTTCAATGCAATACGACATAAATAATAATAAAAAAAATAATGGCAAAGCAGTTTAACAAGTAGTTTGAAAAGTGCCTTTTTTAATCTTCACGAGCTACATTTCCAGACATCTACCACCTGAAGTCTCCATAATCGGTATGTCACTCGATTGACAATTACGAACACGTTTTCAGTGTTACAGAGAAGCGCCGTTGATTCACGATTTCTCTTGTTTATTTCCATGCGATAGTCAAAAGCTGAACAAATCATGTTTTTACATTCAAAGTCAACATTGCACGTTTTTTATTATTATTAGTGACATGCAAATAATTCGAGCCTGCATAAAGCACTTTGAACCGCATGGGAGAGAAAACAGTAGTAAAAATTTTTATATATATTTTTAATAACCATCTGACTATATCTGGCTTCTCACATGTTCTAGAAACGATTTATAGGTAGTATATTTAGAAGAAAAAAAATAGGCTTTGCTAACACATAGCTTACAGCTAAGGATTCAAGTGAACTTTTTATGAGTGGTGAGTCTAATTATAGGAGATGAATTATAAAGTAATAAAACAATTGATATTACCCTTTGCATCGGCAATGAACTATAATTTGAACTGATGTGTGAGTGTGCGTAATTATCACTCAATTAAAATGAGACACATGTGCTATATTCTGAACAGAATGCTATTCTTGAAAAACGGAAAACCATCTCTAGAGTATCAGATTGCGTATCAATCAAACTAACTTCTTTTTAGATCAACGGAAAATACAATCATCAAGACAAGATAATGCTAATATAGAGGAAATATACATGCAGATAATATACATGTTTTAATGCGAGATAAAGTTCGATTTTATTTAATTGTTTATAAACATCCCACTTCTAAGCAACTAGGTTTTTGGAATGAACTTTATAATTCTGAATTATGTTTTAGATAATGAGGTCGACACCCGAGTTGACACTCCATTCTCCAAGCCTTCACACCAAACCAACATAAAGACTTAGACCGTCGACAGCCTACCTCTTTACGAAGGGTCTTAAGGGGCACAAGGACTCGATAGAAACAACGAATTCGTGAACGTGACCATTAGGTTGCCGTGACTACAGGGGTAGAATTTAAAAGACAACCGGTAATTATAGTTCAATTTGTAATAAGGGAACTAACACACAAAAAAACTTACTTATTTTGAAAATTATCTTATCTATTTTAAAAATTTTAACTATTTTTACATTTTTAATATCGTTATAAATTAAATATAAGACCGCAAAATTTATATAGCTATGAATAAGTCTATACAAAAATATTTCCTTACCTAAATCGAAGAAAAGACTAGATGTTGATTACAAGGGACCTACCAAAGTTCAGATACGAGTAGAGAGATTTTAGAAGTTATCAATTTCAAGAACCATTTTAAACGGTTCAAAATTGAGAAAAGGATCATCTGTAATCAGCCGGTAAAGGATAAATTGTTACAAGTTTAAAGCGAACGGAAATGTGAATGTGACGACACGGAAGTTTAAAAAAGTTTATTTTAGGAAGTTTGTTTGATAAGAGAAGAAAAGCTGAGACTGTAGCAGGTTTCTTTTGCGACTGAAGAATACATTACTAGTCGTAAAAAGGGCAATCGTTGAAACATTTCCCTTAATCTTACCCTGGTATTACCTCCTTTTTTTATGTGGCATTGGTAAAAATGCATAAAACCAAAGAGTACGAAGTTAGAACAAAGTACAAAATCAAATAAAAGGCTACCTTTGGGTATGTTTCCAAATTTAAATTTGGTAGAAGATGCAGTCTTGTATATAAATATATTTTAAACTATTTATTATTTTAAAATTTTGAAATCTAATCCAGAGGTAACATTTCATTTGATTTTTGATGTGTAACATCTTTCCTCTCGATTGCCGAATTTTGTAAAAGTTATTTCGTCAAAAGGGACGGAAGTGGGTAACAGGGAGTGACGTAACCGTGCGCTATTTGATTTGACCAATGAGTGCGCGTGAAGGTGTCTCTTCGTTATCCTCGCATCGAGGTCCAACTCGCTTGATAGTGTCTCTTCACTACCCTCGAATCGGGTCCAACTCTAGTAGGTAGTCTTTTTTTTTTGTTCAAGTTAACATTTCAAAAGATTGGAATTCTTATTTAGGATAAACTTGACTCTCGGGACTCGTTGTGTAAGAAATCTGAGGTTAACTTATGTGTGTAAACCAGGGGTGGGCAGACTTTTCCAGGGTACGGGCTACTTCTAATTTTTGCAAGGTTTTGCTGTTCACTCAGAAGAAGAGAAGAGATACAATGTAGTCGAACCTCCTTTTTACGATCTTCTATTTTACAAATTTATCTGGTTTTTTTTCATTCAACGAAATTTTCTCTTATGGTTAGATTTTTTTTTCCTCCGTATTTTTTAAGATACCTGATTTACTCGAATCTAAGCTGCACTTTCCCCCCAATTTTAATGCTACTGAAAATCAGGTGGGGCTTAGAATCGAAAGGGGAAAAAAACTTGCTGGATGGGGTATTTAGAGCAATTACAACTTCATGCATGTATTTAAAAGTTTATAATACTGATAAAATAACTAATTACTCAATTCTTGTGAGTTTTCCTTTTAAATTTATTTTAATTTCGTAAAATTGGATATCGATAAACCATTTTAGGCTATTTTTCAATTTTCACAAAATCTTGTTGAGAATTTGGGGCGCGGCTTAGATTCGAATCAATACGGTATTTCTAGACCTTAGTATGATGGAATGATTATTATGTCTCAGTGAAGGCGGTCACCCCAAAATGTCTTGGCGGTCCACCGGTCGACCGCGATTGATTTAATGCCCACCCCGGGTGTAAACTATATTAATAATTATATTTACCGTTTAGTGTCTGACAAAGTTCAACATTCTTAAGAATATACGAGTAAGTAATATGGAATTATTCGAATAAATATTTTAGTGCGTATCTTTTTCATACTTTGAGGTTAATTCCTGTCGCTGTCAATAGCAAACTGAACAACTCATATGTTGTGAATCCTCACATGGACATTATTTATCGTCAAACTAGTGGACTGGGTATTGCTAGTCAAGATATTGGGGACATATGTGCGGCAAAATTCATATTTGAAAATGGACAAACAGTGATTTCGGTGGCCGTATACATTTCTCCGAATCAAACAGTTAAAAAAATTAGATTTCCTGCATTTTGTACTTTTACCAAATACCGATGATGGTTCTGCTCTTTTAAAAACAAGCTGTCACTCGCTTCCCATGATTTTTAGAGGTGATTTCAACGTTAACTTCAGTTTGCCAGAATAGAGTCATCATAGCTTTTTTGACTGATGAACTAAAGCTCGAAATGATTACAAAAAAATGGAAATATTTTAACAACTAACAGTGGTATTGTTATTGACGCTGTTTTTTTTCAACGGTTTTTAAATACTTTGAAATCACAAGTGTATATGTGTCATATTTTACTTATCATAAGTCTATTGTATCCACTCTTTCCCAAATTGAACAAAAATAAATATTTTTTTATACAAAATTGTATTACTCCTTGTGTTATATATATATATAAATAAATAAAATTTTCATTTAAGATATAATTATTCGATAGAAAATTATTTCCAATCATACTTGATTCATTTTTTTCAGGATTTAAGTTACTATTGCGAATTTACCACGATAACATGTCAGATGTTACACATCATATGCGACTACTGTGTAAGGCTCATTTCTTTTTATTATTATTAATGTCGTACTTTGAAGCTGCTGTGAACGAGGGCAATTGGTCACGGGCTTCGTAATTTCGAGCCACAGTCAAGTGACAACAAGCGAAGTAAGAACGACTCCTCAACTGACGCCCCACTCTCCAAACTTCCACACCCCGCGAAAGTGAGGATTTTCAGACTTGACAGATTTAAAATGTGCGTCATCTTTAGATGATGAGTCCTCAATGGTACCAGAATCCGAAACCACGACTCAAACAACTCTGGCTACAAATTCCTGATCCTGATCCCATGGATACCGCAGCCATAATATGCAAAGGTTTTATATATATATATATATTAATGGTAATACCCCCCCTTTTAGAACAAAACAAAAATTTTGTAATAAAGAGTTCTGAACTTAGAATGTGGAAAATGTTTAATTAAGTGAGAACTGATCCACAAGTTATACAACGATCTTACTTTTCTCTTTTATCTCCTCCAAAATTAAATCTTATTTAACTTCATCTTCAAAATTAGGTAGACATTGAGTACATATCTGAAATAAAAATTTTCATTTAAGTCTTTTCTTTGTATTTTTACATAAGAAAGTTCGTTTTTACTCACGTTGAGATAAAAATATTTTTAAAACATCTAAATTTTGAACTGCATACATTAGCATCTCAGGTATTACGCAATAGTATCAGAAATTGAAATTTATGAGTAGTTTTTATTTATTTAATAAATGTGGAACTCTATTTTCCTCCTATATATTTACACAATTCCCTTCTTGATTCCTTGTATACCAATTGGTTTATTTGAAGACATTGGTAAAACATTTGAAATCTTTTTAACATTGATCTTTATATATATATTTCTAAGCTTTCGATCAAATTACGCACCAACTGGAAGAAATATTTTAAAAAAAATTTAAGTTATACTATATATATATAGTGTTGTTTTTAAAACTTATTTAATTAAAATATTGAGGAAATTCAGCTTGAGACATATGCTTTTTAAAAGTTTCCTTGCAATAATTATCTTTCTGAACGTTATATTTAAATTAACAATATATGGATTGTTGCAGAAAGAGTTAAGAGTAATTTAATTTGTCTGAAAGGCTCAAGACATGTTTTCCATGTTTAAGTCATAGATTTCACTCCCACATTGAATTTGATACGATTTAATTAAAATCGCACTTTGGTTAGTATCACGATTACTAGAGACAGATCTAGTAAGTTTGAGCCAAAGTTTAGTTTGCTCTCTCTCTATCTATATATGACATTATTCTTTACAGAATTTACCGTCTGTAGCAATTAATGGCATAACGTGTATCCTACAAATCTAAAGTTTTATGGATTTGAATTATACAGTTGATATTCAAGTATATATATATATATATATATATATATATATTATTAACTAAACTAACAATATATTAACTAAATTATAGAAATTCTTTAATTGTGGATTAAATTGCTATGAACTTTGTGGAAGCTTCTTTAACTATAATCAATCAATTTCCTAAGATTTATATCTCATAACGAAAGGATTTTAGTCAATTATATTAAACATATTCGTAATCAAAAGTAATTCGTAATCAAAAGCTGGGCTTGCTAAACTGACTTCTGAACCACTACTCAGGCAACAGAGATGAAAATTTAACTCCATTTTTAATAAAACACACTCATTTAGCTGAGCTTAAATAAGCAATTTAATACATACATTTTGCATATCATTCTGTGTCAAATGAGCTAGATATATTTTAAGTAAATTTATATTTTTACAAGCGTTTTCCTTGAAAACGGGTTTTAATTATGATGCGTTACGTATAAATATCTGTTCGCATTTCACGGTGGAATGCTAATTTCGGTGCGAAACTGAAGTAGCAATAAGCGATATACGAGTATAGCACAGAAAGGATAAAATATATTGAATGTTTCTATTCTACCATGCATTATGTGGAACAATATATAAATATCAAAAAATAAATATTCATTTGTACATTCATGTCTTTTAATTTATTTTAATTAACTTATTTTTCGTAATGCTTCTTTTTATTTTTTTCAACAGCTCAAATGGTATATGTCAGGGGGCAAACCTTTTTGAGTCAACGTGCCATTTTTTTCTGAAGAAATGTTTAATGAGGTACAGACGTGCCGTCCAGTAATTTTGACTAGTTCTAACTGGGAAAATAATAAAACTAAATACTAACACAACTCAAAACTCTATTTAATACGAAAAAATATATTTTATACTTTATAGTAGTGAATGTTTTAGTTATACGCGTAATTCAAATTAAAGCTACATTAGTATGACATCAGTTGTTGCAGATTAGATGACAAATAATATAGTATTAGGACTGCAAGATGTTACTTTTAGCAGAATGCAGACTGAATTAGAGTCATCTGCCAAACGGTTTCTAAGAAAGTCTTTAATGTTATTCATCTCTGATGAAAATATGGTTAAAGTAGCATGAGACAGCTTCTTCAAACAGTTATTATGTATAGAATTGAATTTCATGTTTCCAAACTTTCGTTACTGTCATTTTACTTGTATTGCTTGTCAATCTTTCTGTTTCAATTAATTCAAACTTTTTCTTGTTTTAATAAAGTTTTGAATCCATATTGAACTAGACTGGAAATTAATCAGTTGCATTTTAAATTCTTCAATTTCCAGCCAATCGAATTGGGACAAGTTCTAATGAAGTCGTACCAGGGTACATAATAAACTTCAGCTTTTCCCCTAATTCTTTGAACTGAGAAACTCTCGCTGAAAATGCCTTGATTGATGAATCAATTACGGAAATATTTTGAACTAAAATACAAAACGTTTTGTTCGGTGGCGTGTCCAAAATATTGTGACACGTGCCATCAATGGCACGCGTGTCATTGGTTCGCCATCCCCAGTTTATGTAGTGAGTACTTTCCTTTGATACCTTTAAATAACAAATACGAGCATTAATATTTAAAAATCTAATTCTGATATTCTGTATGTGATGCTTAGCAAATATAAAACAAGAATAATCTATCTACATGCTGTAAAGATTAAAGAAAAAATATTCACTTATGTATTTTACTGTGAACGTTTTTATTTATAGGTTCGGGAAAGTAAAATTTAAAATTTAAAATATATTCACATACCTCGGTTTCCCTTACGGGATTTTGAATTTCTAGGAGAATTTTCAGCTTAGAATTAAAACAAGTCTGAAGCATGATTATCTTTATCTTTTTTAGGAGAGAATTGAAAAAATTCCTAATAATCAATTTTTATAAATAATTAATTCAGCGATGCTATCCATTTTCTGGTATCTCTTAACGTAATTTGTACAAACTGAAAGATATTTTCTTCCCATGTTCCAAACAATTGTTAATTTAAGAATTTTCTTTTATTTGCTAAAATCTTCTGTACAAAGTACAAAATTTTAATGTGTACTTTACTGTGATATATTAAAAATATTTGTTTTATATATTGAAATATATTTTACAAAAATTATGCTTATATAAATAGGTTTTAATATATTTTGGTTGTATAATATTAAAATGATTTATTTTCTTACTATTATTGATATTAAAAAGAAGCTACAAAATATTTTTAAAATATGTGATATTACACCATTACTCTTTTTAAAATTTAATTCAAGCCTAATATATTTTACACAATAAAGTCAATTTCAGAAATTAATATCTTGGATTGGCTGATTCAACCAACGAGGACTTGCGATTTTGTTTTCCTACTCTTTTCAGAGTTCTGCGGCCCTGTTCACTATTTTTTTCAACAGTAGTTTCACAGCCTCAGCGTTTCCACTTCACAATAACATCATTCACAGTGAATTTCGGCTTACGTAGAATGTCCAAAATTTCACAAACTGATTTCCCACACAGGTGGTATCCCACTATAACGTTACGATCAAAATCACTCTAAGCTCCTTTGGCATACTCATTGTCTCCCTAACGCATACAAAATATATGACCTGACACACCACTACCGAAATGTTTATAGCTTTCAATTAAGTATCAAATTACATCACCTTCCAGATCTACTTCTTTCGGAGGTATTTGGCTACTTTTGGCTAGATAGTGTGTTATACATTGTTTCAAATAGACGTATTTTAATGTTGACGCTGTTTTTCAAAACACACACACACAAGAAGCAGCATAAAGAGAATGAATGTTTTTATTGAAATTAAACGTGTGTGAAGCACATACACGGATGGTAAAATTATTAAAAATTCAAACCCATAGGACCTATCAATGGACAGCAATTACACATTGAATGCTGAAATGAATAATTGGTGATCCTCATCTTTGCAGCAATAAATGTCTGTATACCTCGATGTAAGTAATAATAATTCTTTACCCAATCTTGTGACACATTCTCTGCCAGTCAT
This sequence comes from Trichonephila clavipes, assembly GCA_019973935.1. Classification (NCBI taxonomy): domain Eukaryota; kingdom Metazoa; phylum Arthropoda; class Arachnida; order Araneae; family Nephilidae; genus Trichonephila; species Trichonephila clavipes. Next base: position 466,133 of record BMAU01007914.1, on the reverse strand, counting down.
TCATCAATTATTCTTCCAGATTTGCAACATTTTGGGGTACTCGAATCTGATGATCATCTACTTCAAGATTAAAGTGAGAGATTCATCAGTGAATACTATGCGATTCCATTCTACTGGAAACCATGATGATTGACTATGACCCCACTCTAAACAACTCTTCCTATGTTGTGATGCCTATGCCAGATGTTCTAAAAGTCACCTTGAGCATAACCCCACCATAATAATGTGCCGTGAGATATAAGGTACCCATGTGGCAACATAACACGTTGGATAGTGGAGAATGACGCCGTTGAGGCAATTCGGAGCAATTTCACAATTATCCTCGTATTTGTGAACACTGGTCTTCCACAGCCATCATTTCGCTGGTGAGTTCCTAGCATTAATCAATAATGCAGCACCTTTTACAGAACCATGTCTGAACGGTGTAGTCAGTATGAACTGCTTTCATACATATTGACTATGCAGTGAGGCTGTGATTGAAATTAACATTCCTTCCACTTAGAAACTTTTATCATTTGTATATTTAGTACAAACGAAATTTCATGTAAAATTTCAAGATGCTCAGGTCATTTTTAGGGGTATTTTGATTTCTCATTTTTATGACAAAGAGCATTTGTTTTTCGAGAGTTAAGCTCAAATAATAGAGATATTTTGAAAAGTTAAATTTAGGGCACAACGTTAAATGAATCAAAGTAGGAACTCTGAATGGAAATAAATAATAAAACAAAATAAAAGTATAATAAATAAAAAAAGTGTATATTTACATTATGATGGCATCGTAAAAAATTCACTAAACTGCGTTTACCGTGTAATTATAAAAGAAAGATTTGAATGTAAATTATGGCGGAACAAAACTGAGACAAAAGCTAGGGATTGCTAATTATATGCCCGATAGACTTAAATTAATGAAACAGTGATATTCAAAAAAATCGGATGATTTATTTAATACCAATCTTAATGAAAAATGCTCTTTTATTCCATTTACATAAAATTAAGAATTTATTTTTTTCAAAAGATGTTGTTCATTATATATTTTTCATCTTTACAGTAATTTAAAAAAATTATATTGCGAATGACTGAGAGAAAATATTAACGTTACACTGTTTAACTACACGAGGGCTTTTGGTGACGGACCTCTTAATTTTGAACCATGGTCAAGTGACGAGGACAACATCTGGGCTCTGGCACCCCTTCTCCTAATTACCACACCAACAGGAGAATGTTTCAGCTCTCTACAGATTTAACGGTCATCACTCCCCCACACGGCGGGTCATCAGCGGTACTGGGATCGAACTCATGACACGCCAGCCACGAGTCCATTACCTTGACCACTAGGCTACCGCGGCCACGCAAATTATATTGCATTGGTCGGGAAGAACAGTTTATAATTCAATACCTTTGTGCTGTTGTGGCTAATGCCACCTGTCTGACGTAGTCAGATCGAGGCCCACCAAACCCATCGTGGCAAGGGGCTAGAAGTACGCCTGTCGTTGGCCTTGAGCACTATATAGGTGACAGTACGAATTATCTCAGCGAAATTCCCCGAAGGGATGATAGATGGTGACACCACCTATCTGCACTTCCACAATTTAGGCATGGAACTGAAGGGGAGGGAAATATTCTCCAGTCCCGAAGACCACAAGATTCAGCCCACAAGACTTTCGGACCCACTGATTTAATGAGCACGTACTCCATGTGCACTCGGAGGGTATTTGGTAGTATCGGGCATCGAACCCATGCCTTCCGGTTTGGAGTCCGATGCTTTAGTCCGATGGAGTCCGGTGCACTAGGCTACCCCCGGCCGTAATACCTCTGAATAATATAATCCTATCTCTCTCTCTCTCTCATATATATATATATATATAACCAAATAATGTACCATAAAATAGTCTAAATTATATAATTAAACTCTGCAATATGTAGTTTTAACACGAATTTATAAAAAAAATTGAGATGATTTATATTTTATAATTGCGTACAAATTTTAAAAGGGATATCAATATGGAAAGGAATAAAAGGATAAATTTATAGAAAAAAGTTGATATTTATTTTTTAGTATTTTTAAAAATCTTAAAACTTGCCAGAATAATGTCAGCACTAACAGTATCCATTATTGTCATCTCCATAGTATTTGATTGTATCTTTAAGTGACACTAAATGTCAATCGGAAGCGTTCAGTCGAATAACACAGCTTGGCTCAAAAAACTCATCAGCTTAACATCAAAACGAATTGAAAATCCAATGCTTTACATCTAGCTACAAATTTCAAAGCGTTGAAAACTTAAACGTAAGAGAGAATGCATTTCATTTCATCGAAAATGTAACGCAATTTGAACTTTTTCCATGCATAACTATTGTCTTCTCGGAATCATGGCTAGGATTTTTTTTTTTTTTTTGTGCGGACAAAAACGTGCAGTTCGTTTCATTTTCATTTTAATTAAATGGTTTATTTTGAATGAATTCTGAAAACAAAATCCAGATGACATACATATTTCCCTGAAATATTTATTATTTAATAAGTTCTATAATATATATTCATGGAAACGAAAGTATCAAAGCTTTATTAAGAAGGGATAAGCTTTTATTCTGAGTTTGGAAAGAGCACGTGTGTATATTCCATTCGGTTATGATCGTTTCGACTCGACGTTGCTCTAGAGGTCTAGAGCAATGGTTCCCAAACTTTTTCGCCTCATGGAACCCGTAGAACTAGAAATTGTTTTCACGGAACCCATACAACTAGAAATTGTTTTCATGGAACCCCTAGAACTAGAAAGTGTTTTCGTGGAACCCCATTCAATACACATACTTCGAAGAATATATCTCAAAATAATATTTAAAGTAGATCAAAACATGTTATGGGCATTTTATGTAAAGGTAACGAAAAAAGTATTGCATTTATTATTAAAAAATCATAATCTAATTTTTTAATATAATTTTACTCATTAATAATATTAATTTGTGATCCACACACACACAAGTGTTACTTGCCCATGCACTATTTAATAACTGGGATACGTGCTTACTTTTTTTAGACAAACTGTCGAAGTCTAGGTCTACTGAGATTAAATGCAATTGCATTATTATTCAGAATTTAATTTGTTTTATACTTTCTTTTTTAGCCACTCACGTTGAAAAATATATTTCACTTAAATGCAATGCTCTGAATGGCATTAAAATGTGTATAGCTGTATGAGAAAACCCATGTATTTCGTATGAATTTTCAACCTAATTTAGATGCTGTTCTTGTTAAATTTGGATTCAATATGTTGATCAAATATGTTGATATGTTAATAAGTTATTTCTTCTCCTTCATTATAGGTGTTTTTACCACAAAGACAAAAAGGTGAATTTTCCATTAGAAAATTATTTAGTTTTGCAAGGCATTTTGTTAACTAACGAGAAATTATCTCGTGGAACTAGAGATAGTAAACAATAAAATGTTCTTAATCTAGTAGAAAGTATATATATAAAGATAAAGCGTTTTAATATTAATTTATTATATTGTAATCAAAGTTTAAAAGTGTGTTGCATAATAGTTATATAGAAATAAAATGTTCAGTTTTAATGAGTAGGACGAGTTATAGATACTTGTAATTATATAAACTTGATAGAGAATGTGAATTCATTTTGAATACATATTTATTTCTTTTCGATTTGTTCATTGTGACTCGTGGATCCCCTGGATATGCCGCATGGAACCCCAGGGTTTTGCGGAACACAGTTTGGGAACCACTGTTCTAGAGCATGGTCTTCAACCTGTGTTCCGCGGAGCCCTGGGGTTCCATGAGCCACAATAAAAAGTAGAATAAAAAATTCTAAATATGAATACAAAATGGATTAACGTTCTCTATTAAGTTTGTATAACCACAAGTATCTAAAACTCATCCCCGTTATTAAAAGTAGTTTTTTTTAATATTTTGTAATATTTTCTTAGCTTTATCATAATATAATAGAAGAATACTCAAACCTTTTTAAACTAAATATATACTACCGATTACATTGTTTACCATCTCAAGTTCCACGAAATAATTTTATATTTGTTAGTACAAGGTTTTGTAAAACTAAATAATCTTCTAATGCAAAATGTACCTTTTTTCATTTGTGTGTGTGTGGGGGCCTACAAAGAAGGAGAGGGAACAGCTTGTCGGCATATCGATGTTAAAATCTAAATTTAAGCAAGAACAGCTCTTAAACTTAAGGTTGCAAATTCTTGCAAAATATAGAGGATTTCTCACGCAGCTACAAACATTTTAATGACCTTCCTAACAATGCATTTAAGTGAAAAACTTTTATCAACGTGAGTAAAAACAAAATATAAAAGCAAATTAAATGTATAACGTAAAAAGTGGCTGCTAGACTTTAGACAGTTTATGTAAAAAATTGTTAGCACACATATCTCAGTTACTAATTTAAATACAGTACATAAATAGGTCACATTTGAATCAAAAGTTATTTTAAAAGCATTAAACAATTACATTAACATTCTTTAATAACAAATACATAACTGTAAACTGTTATGTAACTTCTTTAACTGTCGTTACATAAAGTATCTTTCACATGTATTTACTTTTCACATGAAATTATTTTTAAGATATATTCTTCAAAGTGTGTGCGTGGGAAACAGGTTCCCCCCAAACACCGTATAGTTTTAAGGGTTCCGTGTATGGAACCTTAAGAGCTTTGTTTTAGAGCTACAAAAGGGTTATTGGCTGAATTTATGACATTCTAATGCAGACATTTGCCATCAGTGAATCGCGAAAATTATTAATAACTGAAATTTATTTCGAAACGAGTTATGGACACAGTAAGTGTAAGTTTTAAAACTTCTTCAATTGAATATATTAGTATAGTAGTGATACACGTAATAAATATCGATTAATTTTTTAAAGCAGTCGAGATGTAGCGTTAAACATAACCGAACATACAACTGCAGATCATACAAAAAAAATAGTAATAAATAACATTATTAATAATGCTCTTACTCTAAATTGAATCAACTTTTTGTAGTTTTCTCCCCCTCACCTTATTAGAATATTTCGATTAAAATATTTGTCTAGACTAGGAAGAATATTCCGTCCATTGTGAAAAAATAAAAAATTGCATGTAGATGAATAAAAAAAAGAATTATTTTCGCTGAGTAAATGTGAATCACCTCGTAGCTTTTAAGAATTGACATATTAATGTTCCATTTTTACATCCAAACTCAAAATTGGTGTTTTACTTTTTCGTATATGAAATAACTTACATTCATTATCTTTATGAACAGTTTCTTCAATATAATTAACTCAAGTTTTAAAGAAAAGTTCTCGCGCGCGCGGACATAATGTATAAGTAAGGATAAGTCACCCAACCGGTATAGTGGTTAGTGACGCTGACTGCGGTGCCTTAGGGACTGGGTTCGAATCCCGGAGAAGACATGGATGTTTGTAAATGTATAGTGCTTTTGCGGCATGGGGGTACTCTAAATAGCCGTCGAGCCGCAAGTCCTCTCGTGTGGTTGGTGGAAGGGGAAGAGAGGTGGGAGACCTCTGACCACCACCAGAGTGTTCTCCCTCTAAATTGGGGTGGAACCGAGCCAAATCGTACGGTCACCTGCATGGTGCTCAAAGCTACGGCTAGCGACAGGCGTCACACAGCCCTTTGCCATGAGGAATTTCGCTGGCCTTGATCTGGCCTTTGCCGATCAGGAGGCTTTAGTAACAACAACAACATGGATAAGTATCTTAAGTCAAACGCATTTAGACCATTAAAATTAAAAAATGTAATAAACAGATTTTAAAGAAAAAAAATTATACTATAAATGCCTTTAAAGTATTTTAATTGTCTTTTAGCATCAAATTTTAATAAATTGTTTTGCTTAGACCTTTTAGGCCTTGAAAGAAAATTTTCTTTGTGTTGCTAAATCAGAAAAGAGGATATATATATCTATTTAAACACACAAATTGTACATAAAATAACATTTAAGGAATTTATATCCTTAATTATTCTTCTTGAACCTTTTAATGAAATGCTGAAAGTTAAAATTATAATGTCTCTGGACGCAAAAAACCTAATGAAATGCTTTTTGCGTAAAAATATTTAAAAAATGTCAAACATTTCCAATCATTGTTTAATATAAAGCTGCTAATTACTAAATTTGTTGCTGGCTAAGTCAACTTTGGAATTAAAGCTAATATTAATTAATTTGTAACTGATTTAATTGTTTCTATTTTAGTATTATATATACTCCCTTTTATTTACTTAATTTTTAGTTTTTATTCATTGTTTTAGTTTTATATAATTCTCCACATTTTACTTAAGAAATAATTTTTTATTATTTATTCATTTTGAAAATTTAAGATAAAATTATCTTCGAAATGGACTAATTGTGAAATTTTGTTCTAATAATAATAATAGTACTGAATTTTTTAAGCATTAGTTAAGTACTATTGATGTTGCGCTTTAAATATCTAATTACAATATAATGAATAACACTTAAATTAATCTATGCTTAAAATAAGCAAGGAGTTACTTTTTCTCTAGTTTTTCATGTTGCAGTCTCTCAGAACTGATTTAAAGAATAAGCAAAATATTTATAATCCTTCTTCAGTCCTCTTATAGAATATAAACAAAAATTAGTCATCTGAACAAGATTTTGTGCTAAGAAGATGTATTATATTAAATTTCAAGGGAATTCATTTTTAGATAATTTGCGTGTGATTCTATAAATAAAAACGAATTCTAACAATACATTATAAAATTAAAGTCATCTGTGTGCTTAATTACTTTCTTTGTTAAGAGGAACATTTGAATTGTAATTCAGGCAGCATTTTTATCTTTTTCAAAAAATTTTCTATTTAATTTTTTCACCGGATATGTTAGAAATATTGATACAAGCTAGATCGAAATTATTCAAGCAAACATTGTGTGAATGCCTATTGTTCTTTTCATTAATATAATAAAGAAAAATAACGATGTTAATGTGCAATAGATAAATAAATGCTAGCAATAAAACTAAAAAAGCCTGATTTTGTTCGTTCTCGATTTAACATCGCAATAGAGCAATGCAGTGAATAATTGGTGATGGATTTCTTGATTTTCAGTTGATGATTACAATGATGAAATCTGAAATGTGATTAAAATCCGAGCTAAAAGTATTCTCGTTTTAGTGGAAACAAAGGGATTTAACAAGTGTAGCAACTCTCCTTTTTCAGTATGTTTTCTGTTTAAAAATAAAGTGCCCAAATTGCTACAGTAAGCCATTTCTGTTTTAGATCATAGTGGTCTTTTAATGAAGTTGATTTTAACGCTATTAAAGACATACTGCACCTTTTGAATCACGGATTATCGCCCTTTAATAAAGATACCATAATAATTAATTGAATTACAATGATGATTTTAATGTTTTTAAAAACTAGATGAATGATGGTGTATCTTTTCTTTTCTCAATTTGACATTTATTGAATTTGGAAGAGTTGGAAAAATGTAAGCAAAAAAATGCAAGAGAGTTTACAGGATTTATTTAAAATACGCAACTACTTTTTTTTCCTGTTGTACTATGTGCACTGTCAGTGAAATTCGTCTCCATATTCGAGTATGTCTGCTTTAGGCACAGACCAGTGGCATACACAGACCTCTCTTATGTGGGGGGTACATTCAGAGGCGTAACGAAGAACGTTTGGGCCCCCTGCAAAGTCAGGTTTTGGGCCCCCAACTTGGATTTTATAAATGGTAGGTACTTGGCTGCAGTCAGGTTTTGCGGTCCCCTGGAACCCTGGGTCCCCGCCGCAATGCAGGGGGTTGCGGGGGTGTGTGCTACGCCACTGGGTAAATTCTAAATAACACGTAGAAATAAGAGCGAAGGGGTAATCTCTATGATGGAAATTAAAAAAATTGTTGGTCTATGAGGGGTTTTAACCCCCAAACCCTCCCCTTTGTATACACCACTGCCACGCACCTTCACCAGGGTCAGGGCTGAGGGAGGGTGAGAAGTCGATTCTGATCTATACAGACGAGAACATATGATCGCAACGCTTTTTGTCTCGATTTAGAAAGATTTGAATACATGTACCATAGAGTAGCGTCACCCAACCTTTTTATCGCTGCGGACCGGTCAACGTTTGACCATTTTACCGCGGCCCGCTGGGGGGTGGATAGGGAAGGGTGCATCGATTTTCTTATATTTTCGATTGTTTTGATTTAAGTAATTTTAATTTAATGTCTTCAGATTAAAAAAAAGTTACACCAAAAGTGAATATAAAGGAATTTAACATGGAATATAATGTGATTTCTATGGAAAGTCGTACAGACCCGAAAGAAATACACCACAATAAATAAAATAGAAATAATTTAATGTTCCTTGTGCGGCCCAGTACTATCTGATCCATGGACCGGTAGTTAAGGACCACTGCCATAGAGTACCTTTTTTAGTTTAATTGCACATGGGTGCTCAAGTTACGAAAATAAATCTCAGTTCTTGAATTTAGTGAAAATATAGTCCACTTAATTTATTTTGTATTTTCATTGCATTAAATTTCCTCCTATATGTACGCTGAAAAAAAATATTTCAATAGCCTGCTGTAAAGATCAAACCTTAGATTTAGTTTTACAGTTTATTTATAGAAGGCCACATCAAATATCCAACTTTAAGGGGACTTGGCACCCTTTGAGCAAACTTCTTTATTTACGTATTTAAAAATTATATTTTAACATTTTATACAATGTTTCTATTCAAGAAAATGTTACCAGATGAAAATTTTCATATATTATTCACACAATTTTAAAAATTAAAATTTTTGAAGAAAATTGGGAAAATTTTAAAAATCTTACTCCTTTTGTAAAAATTAATTTTTGACCTGAAATTTTTTTATAATATTCTTTTGGATGTTCTAAACAACTTTAGGGATCGATTTTAGAATAACTTCATTCGTTTTCGAGAAAAAAATAAAATGTTGATATACAGGCTAAAAATCAACGAAAAAGCCAACATTTCTTACATTTTATTTTTTTTAAAAAAAAGTATTCAGTTTATAGCAAAACGGATCCCTAATTTTATTACATGCTTTATTTTTAAGGGGAGTAGGAAACCTCTCTCTTTGTCTATACTGACAATGTTAAATTGGCTGTTTTCGATGTACCTTTTCTCAAAATCTGTTTTATGTAGATGCTTTAAATTTTTCATACTATTAAAGTACACCTCTCTCACTATACTAAAATGAGCTTTTAGCTAATTTTGAATTTTTTAATAAATTATGAAATATTTTATCCAACATTGCGAAATTTGACCCATTTTTTACTTAAAAAATTTGTAAAAATTAAATTTTTGTGTTTTTTACAAAAAGCTCATTTTAGTATATATTAGACATCATTATAAATAATTCATAAAAAATTTACATTCCTGTGAACAGTAGTTTCTCAGAAAAGGTGCATCGCACATTAAAATTTACATTTTGAGATAAATTGATTTTAATGTATACAGTGAGACTTCTAATCGACTAGGAAATAAAAAAATAAAAGGCTCAATTTAAAATAAAAGATACATGTTTTGGTTTATATCAGTCGTTACACTTTTAAGAAAAAAACAAAGTAATTTGTTTACAATTTTCGCCATTAAAATGGGCGTGGCCCAAATTCAATGATTATTTAAAAATACGTTTTAAGGGCTTCTAAATACCCTAGAGGTTAAAATAAGGTATTTTTAGAAAGGTTAAAATTTATACAGTTTGAAAATGTAAAAATCTCAAATTGTCAAAAAAATAAGATTTTAGCTTTCCAACACCCCTTAACACGCAGGAAAAAAATTGAAGTGATTGGTAAATAATTGTCGAAGGAGTAGCATTTTGAAAGCACTAAGGTTTCGAAAAACACAAACTGAGAAAAACCACTTTAAAGTTTATAATTCTGAAAAATAATTATTATAAGCTTAATTAAACTTTATATATATATATATATATATATATATATATATATATATATATATATATAAAAAATACCACTTTAAGATATTAGCTATACGTTTTTCTTTAAAATAATTGCATTTTCATATTTTTTCAACCCACGCATTTTTATAAATGATCAACTTTTAGAGATTACTAATTGCACAAGAAAATTCAAGAAAAACGTTAAAAAAATTTTTCTTCTGTCACGACAGAAATTTTAGCTGTTTTTCTTCTTATAATATTAAAGTATTACATTTGTATGAAAAATATATCAAGAATAAGAACTAAAATTATAAAATTATTAATATAAAATGCCTTAATTTAAAAATTTTATATGCACACATTTCACAAAGAAAAAAATGATTGTATGTATTGCCTGGGAAATATTCTGTTTTATACATTGCACATTCTTTTTTTAATGTTATTATTTCTCTTTATAAATTAGATTTTTTTTTCATCAAAACGCTTCTTTTTTTAGCTTTTTTTCCTAAAAAGGGGGCGTGGCTGAATTGCCTAATTTGTTTTCAAATGAAGTTTTATTCAACTTCTAACTTTCCGACATGAACAAGTGATATATCAATCGAAAGGTAATAATGCAAAGAATAAGATTAAGTGAAAATAAAAAAAAATGATAGGTTTGTGCTTTTTAGGGTACCAAGTCCTCTTAAATAACATTTGAAGTTAAAGAACTTTTTATAAAAATATTACGAGTTGAAATTATTTTTTAAATTAGGACTATTTGGTGATTATATAATATGGTTTTGAAAAAGATAAACACAATGTGTGTGTCTGAATTATAGATTTGTGAGTATAATAAAGCACAAATTTAGCTTCAAATATATATAAATGCTTTTTTATCTACACTCCTTATTTTTAATCTGCTTAAGTATTCCATTTCTTATGAAAGTAAACTTCTGTTTGGTTCAAAATTTAAAGTTGTATCGTAGCATGTTTCCCCCACATTCCACTCAACTAACCTAATTGGCGACTTGTATATACACTGCTTGACAGTTGCTAAGGAACACAGTTAAGTTTCTCGAAATAATTAAGAATAAACAACAGGCTCGAAGAAATGAAACTAAGTACATATTTAGTAAGAACGATGTGCATTTATTATAGTGCAAAATGGTACAGATATCGTCACGTAGAAGAATGAAAAACTTAAAAATAAAAAAAAAATACTCCTTGGATGATTTCCAAACAGCCACAAAAAATTGATCTTCAGATCAAAATAATGCAGACATGAGTACCTTGGTAAGATGTGTGTTGACCATGGCCACTAATGCATAGTTTGTATCTGTTCACCATGCTCTTCACTAAGCTATCGTGGGGTTCTTTTGGAAAATTGTCCCACTCCTCCCTCAAGGTGGTTTTGAACTCTTGAACTGTACGGGGAGGGATGGTTCTTTGTGCAATACGTCTGCCAAGAGCGTCCCAAGCATGTTCAATACGATTTAGGTCCTGAGAGTAAGCAGGTCATTGAATACGGAGAATATTTTCACTTTGCAGTGTGTCCGATTCCTCAACGCTTCTGTGTGGCCACGCAACATCGTCCAAAAACAGAAAGTCTGGACCTGCAGCACCCCTAAAAATCTGAACATGATCCAAAATAATCTCTCTTCAATACCATTGTGATGTAAGGCTTCCTCACTCAAGATGTGAAGTGGTGTTTCGCCATTGTGCACGATGCCTGCCCACACCATCACGCCTGGGCCATACCGATCATGTACGCAAACAAACTTTTGCGTATAACATGTTCCACGCTCTCTCCACAGTAATTGGTGGCCAGAATCACATGTCACACTGAAACGATATTCTTCAGAGAACATCCTTCTAGAACAATTTTGGTGATCCCAACTAACATGTTTCTTACACCAGCTTAATCTCCCTCAACGATGGCGTAGTTGAAGTAGGATGCAACGAACAGGCTTCCGTGCATACAAACCAACTTATTTTAATCGCCGTGAGATGGTTCTTGCTAAGATATGCGTATCGGTAGTAGTTGCAAGGCTTGCAGCTATCAGAGCAGGAGTGAAATTTCTGTTTCTTTTTGCCACGAGGGCTAAATAGCAATCCTCTAAAGGTATGGTGTTCCTACCTTGACCCTCGGCATGATTTTTCAAAGCCACCTTCAGCGACCTTCTTTAATCACAAGATGGCACTCTTTAATGCACTCATTGCAGCAGCTACAGTGGTGACACTTTGACCTGTATCTAGTAGTCCAACTATTCGTCCACAATCGTAGTCACTCAAATGATGTCTTGCTGACATTTTTAGCTCTTAATTATTGCAAGAACCAAACAGAATATCAGAGGAGAAACTTTTATAACATGGATCACTATTTTCGTGTAGCATCAAACAACGTGAATTTTCTTTTGAAGCATGAGTTCGTATGCACCGTCTTTTATACAGATTACGAGTCCTGGTCTACCACGCCCTCTGAACTTGAATTTACTTTCATTGGTCGTCTGGCAATTTGGCAGAAATCATTTGTTCCTTAGCAATTGTCAAGCAATGTAGGAGTATCGTTTTGTGAAGGAACCATAATGTATCAAATAAGCATTTCTATAGAAGCAGAAATATAGAAGATTACCAGAGGATGTTAGATAAACCCCTCCAGGGACGTATAATTATTTTTGAGATTTTATTCGAAGAAAATAAAGTGTATAATATCATAGAACTTGTCACGCTGTAGTTAATTTGGAACCTTCCATATCTTAGTATTCTATTTCGTCACAGTATGTCCCAAGAATATTTTGATTAAATGCGTCATTATTACGAAAAATATCAAAAATAAAAATACTTCCAGAAAAATTCCTCTTACTGAAGAGAAGACGAAAGAATTTCGAAAGTAAAAACTCTTTGATATCTAATTAATGATTTTATTTTCTGACTGTTATTGATTGCTGCCATAAATAGGTAGCTATTAAATATTGCGAGACATCATAAAATCTTAATGATTTTTGTGTGCGAAATATAAAAAACTCAATGTGGTTTTTAAATATCTTTTCAAACTAAAACCAGTTTTACTTTTTTGGCAGGTGATACGATAGAATTTTCTTCTTGTTTTCGATTTTTTTTGTGCACGCCTTTTCTTCGTGTCAGTAGGCAATATGCAATTTTGAATTTATGGTCGTAAAAATCGATGATGAAACGATAAAAAGGAAAATTTCAGAGCAATAAATTGAGAAATTAACGATTATTACTTTTAAAGTTACGATTTGTCAAGTAACGCTTACGAACCCTTCGAAATCTTACAGATCCTTATAGTTTTTCGTAAATTTAAGCAAATGTATAAATGAAAGAGGTATTAATTACTTTGAATAGATTTTTATGAAACAGCGTTTTTATATTTGATTATAATTGACATTATTAAAATTCGTAGGTAAACAAACGTATCTAAGTATGAATCAATGTTTCCATATTTTCTCACGAACAACACGACGCAGAAACTCGCCAAAGCTACCAAAATTTTGGGAAAGATCCGAGGAATCCGTTTTCCCCATTTATATTCCGATATTTCAATTAGTTAAAAAGATATTAATTAAAAACCTTAAAACGCATAATTGGTACCATTTTTCATCACCAGGGGAAAATTCGGAATTTTTTTTTTCATGAGACTCAGACAAAAAATAGTTACAGATTCGAAAAGATCATTTATTTCGCCACAATACGGTATAATTTATTTTACAAAAAAATTATATTTTCTATTTTTTACGATTTTTTTTAAATGAGTCGAAATCGATACGCTTTCATGAATAAGATTTCTAGATCGTTCCGCTTGCATTTTCTTTCGCGCTAATGAAACAAATATTTTACACTAAAAAAGTTCATGCTTTTCTCTTTTAGAATCAGTCTTTTAAAAAATTTAATGTCAAAAACTGTTTTTACGATTTTTCAAATACTCAAAATTTTATTTAATTACTTAACTTCTTTATATATATAAAAAAAAAAATCTCACGAAATTTTTTTTTCCGCATGTAGAACAATATTATACACTGCTGGACAATTGCTAAGGACGGATCACAAATTGCTATGTAGCATAACATTAAGCGAGACACGAGGCCTAGTAGGATAAAATATAGTTGCCACACTGTTCAGACATTAGAATAAAGAATATTTATTGTTCTGGAAAGTACAAAAGCTGTGAAACATCTGAAAGAAAAAAAATGTTCAATTGATCTGCGCACGGAGAAATGGAACAATGCATCTAAAAGTCAGCAGGCACCTTAAAGAAAGGTATCAGTACGGGATATGTCCACCGTGGAGTGTGATGCAACATTCCACACGTCGTACCATACTTTGCACATTATCCAGCAGCTGTTGAGGCAATTTATCCCATTCCTCTGTGAGTGCACGGATGAGGGTGTTCTTGTTTGTCGGAGGATAGTTTCGACCAGCAACTTGCCTCCCCCAAAGCATCCCACACATTTTCAATGGGGTTTAGATCTGGAGAACGCGCTGTCCATACGAGACGTTGAATACCCTCGCTGTCTAGACAATCCTGAACAGCGAGTGTTCGATGACATGTTGCGTTGTCGTCCATAAAAACAAATCTATCACTGACAGCACCACGGAAGAGACGAACATGAGGAAGTAGAACTTCATCAATGTATCGTTGGCCCGTCATAGTCCCATTCACAACCACATGTAGGCGCGTGCGGCCATTGATCATGATGCCGGCCCACACCATGATACTGCATGTCGGATATCGGTCCTTTTCCTGGATATTTTCTGGACGATAAGCAGTACCACTCTCGCGCCAGATCAGTTGGCGTCTACAATCCGATGACAGACTGAACCTACTCTCATCTGAGAAAAGTACGCATGCCCAGTCCTATTCAGTCCAATTGTGATGCTCACGACATCATTGCAAACGTGCAGTACGGTGCTGTCTGGTCAATGGGACACACACAACAGGTCTGCGTGCGTATAGTCCTCCTCCCCTCAAACGTCTGGCAACAATTTTTCGGGAGATCTGCTTTCCTGAGGCAGCAAGAAACTGATTTGCCACCTGCTGAGCTGTGGTGCGCCTGTTCCTTTTTGCTGATAGGACGATATATCTGTCTTCTGCAGGCGTCATACTTCTCTAACACGACCTCTCCCGTGCCCTCTACTACACATTTCAGTAGTTTTAAATGACTTCCACAGCCGTGAAACAACGCTGTGAGCGATGTCGAACTCCCTGGCAACATCTGTTATTTTTCGCCCTTCTTCGATCTTTCCAATAATTCGGCCACGCATAAAATCATGTATGTGATGTCGGGAAGACATGCCAAAAATTTTAAGTTCGTCTATTAAATCTTTCCTGTAAAACTTTGACTTGAAACAACAACTGTCCACACGCGTCAAAACCTTTAAAGCTCTTATGAACGCTATCACGTGATGAACAGACGTGGGGAAAAAATTTGCATACTCATACTTCTTCTTACTAATATCCCGCACTTATTCTAATTTTCCACATTTTGCTTCCTTTCATTTTGTGGTTGCTATGGATGATAGTGTTATCCGTCCTTAGCAATTGTCCAGCAGTGTATGTAATCTGTACAAAGAACAAAGATTGATAAAATATCTTAAAAATTACGGTTTAAAAAAAAATGTGTTTTTCAATTTTTTTTCCCTTTTACGATAAATATGTAAACATTACTTTTTTTAAAGATTTTTTGTTTAAATATTATCGTTGTTTGCAATCGATATGAAGTTTGAAAGCATTAACTTTAAAATGAAGCCCGATAAAAAATTTTGGTTTTGATTTTAATAAACGTAAGCACCCAAACGACTATTACGCATTTAACCTCCAAATAACATTTGAGTGCTTTGCGCATGTGCAGAGGTCGAATCGATAGTTATTGAATCGCATCGATAATTTGACTTTTAATCTGAAGCTAATTCCTTAAAAATGTTTCAGGTAATTTTGTAATTTTGAAAATTTCTATTTTTCTGTTTATTTCCATACATAAACTATTCTTTAAAAAAATGTACTTTTGTGTTTCCGGTGACTGCAAAAATTAAACAAAAAAAATTGCCTAAAATGTCAGTAATAATTAATTAATTCTAATTACATTCCTTATTTTTGTTTCATACTTTTTGATTACAATTTTTGTCTATTCACATTTATTATGTAATTATGTTTAGTGTCTGGATGATTAGCGATTAATTACTTGCAACACAGCGCGGCTGTTAAACCCGCTGCTTTATAAAACGGTAGTTCCCAGGTTCGAAACTGAAGATGAAGAGACATTCAAATTTGCATTACGCTACTTCTTAAAGTTTAAAATTTTTTTAGTGGAATGAAAAAGGTTAAAATTAAAATAAAATATCAAAAAAATTTTAAACAGATCGTTTTTTTAATGTTTTTTTTTCAGTACATGCATATATATATATATATATACATATATATATATATATATATATATATATATATATATATATATATATATATATATATGCTTTCCCTCATACTGTTCTTTTTTCTAACTTATATATATTTATGTCTTTAATCAAACGTTCAGAAAAAAGCAATCGTTTCAATAGCTATCTGTTAACTTTTCTTTCATTTATTACTCATAGAAATTTGATTTTAATAAATATATATATATATGTTTTTTTAAAGGATTATTTCTATTATTTCATTGCTAAATGAATTCTTTGTTAATTAAAAAATACATCGTGTATTATTTTGGATCAAAATACATTTTAGAGACATTTTTAAGCTAACTATATGTAACGATCGATTAATTCATGAAAATCTGAAATCTATTTTATTATTTTAGATTCTTAGAAACTAACTATTATTAAAAAACGATGAACGTTTTTTGTTTTACTCTTAGCATCAGAATCGTTTTCTTTTTATTGCTTCACATTAATAATTTTTTAAATTCTAACCCAATATTTTTTTTTTATAAGTCATACATCGAAATTTGAAGCTATATCTTATCTGTGAGAAGGAGGGGAAGATAGAACAATAATTTTACACTAAAAAAAAAACATGTTCGGGTTATAGAGAAGGGAAAGAAATCTGTCTTAAATCAAAAATAAGGCGCAATGGAACAAATTTCGAAAAAAGGAAAAAAAAATTTTTTGACATAATTTTAGAAATCACTCACATTGTGCGCGTACAGACATACACACAGAAATGCTGGTGTCATGAGGAAAAGAGAAAGCCCGTGCAACGCCGGTCTAAGCGGTGGATGGGGGAAAAGTCATTTTGAAAAAGAGTTAGATGTGCTGATTTTGTGAAGGAAAGGGAAAATTTATAAAAGTAGAGAAATCCCGTGCAACGCCGGGCCATGCAGCTAGTAAGAAATAAAAATTGATGGACTTTCAAGATCGCCAATTTTTAACGTCAGTAGTTTCAGAATTTTATTTTGAATCGTTTCAAATCTTAAATCTAGATCTTTTAAATCTCACAGCTCTTATGAAATGTCAATGATTTTTTTCATCTCAAATTTCGATTTTAAATAAAAAAAAAATTTCATACAAAATGGACTTATTAGTACGAATGATTTTCAGAATAAACAAATTTTCCCACGATTCAAAGATATTTATCCTTTTATGGTGGGATTTCTTTCCAATAGAAATGATTTATTTTAATCGTTTCTACTGGACATAATGCACAATTAGTACTTTTTGTTGAAATCGTAAGCTGAATTAACTATATTTAGAAAAAGCAATTTTTCTTATGTTTCCTGTTTGAATTAAAAAAAAACAAATATATTATAAAAATATCCATTAATTTCAGTCTTTTTACATAAATAGTTATGAAATGATTTTACAATAATATACGAACTCTTTTCCCCCAATATCAATAACCTTTCATCAGTAGCGTAACGGAGAAAATTAGGCCCCCCCCCCCTGCAAAGTCAGGTTTGGGGCCCCAATCCACATGTTACAAAAAAAGATTGCGAAACCATAACATCAGGCTTTGAGCCCCCAAGAATGCTGCCCCCCCATGATGCGAGGGTTGCGGGAGTTTATTTTACGCCACTGTCTTTCATTTATAATGCATGCGCATAATTAATTGGTTGCTTATGAACGCTACATTTCGAAACAACTCGAAGGTTAATTTTGAACTACGGTCAAGTGACGAGATCGACACTCGAACTGACATCCCACTATCCAAACTTTCACATCATACTATCATGAGGACTTTAAACCTCGACAGATTACACTTGCAACAGGCCTTTTACACGGCGAGTCTTCGGCAACATCGACCGTGTAGGGCAGCGATGCACGCTAAATCTGCCGAGACCTGAACCGTCCTCCCGTTGGTGTGGTGTGGTAGTTAGGAGAAGAGGGTGCCAGCTCAGGTGTCGTCCACGTCACTTGACCATGGTTCAAAATTACGTGGTCCGTCGCCAAAAGCCCTCGTGTAGCTAAACAGTGCGACATTAATATTCAATCACTTACTCAGCAACACCGAGACTCGAATCCATGGCTGAAGAAGCATCAAATCCGCGGCCCTGACTACTCAGTTATCACGACCATGTTTATATATTACAAGAACAAGCCCTATTTAAACCTGAATAAAATAGAGCTAACGTTCTGGAAAGCTAAAAAGAAAATGAGGATGAAGAAATTAAAGAAAAAAGTATGACTTCAGATGATATTTCTTGTTTGATGATGCGTGATTTATTTAATGATGCTTTATCACGTGAACGTACTTTTGTATTAAATTATTATCGGGCCTTAAGAAATCGTGGACATTTTCCGGAAGTTTATTGATATAAATGGGATAAAAGCTTCTTTTGTTCTTTTATTATGGTATTAGATTAATTTGAAAGCTCAACAAATTTTATAAATTGCAACTTTAAAATCAGCTACGCAAACCATTTAGAACTTCTTTCACTAAGTTACTTTAAAAAGTAAGTAATTGACATTGAATGGGTATCTTATAAGTCATTTATTTAATATGTTCTCAACAACAGGCTATAAAACAATACTTATTCTCAATGAGCAATTTTCAAGAAGTAAACATTCCATTCAAATTAATAGATAGTAACTAAGCGGATTTATTTGACAGAATGTAACAACGAGTAATTTGGCAAACAGACGTGAATGGTAACTAAGTTAAAAACAGTTATCTAAAAAAAAAATCTCAATTACTTTCTAATTTTAGACAATAAGTATATTTTATTTTTGATTAAATTTCTTTGTGTTATAAATGATATAGTAATTACTGAAGAATATAAACTAAACAGAATTGCTCTCTCGTTTAGCTAAGGAATTTTATGGTTTAAATCAGGGGTACTCAACCTTTTTTCTCGCAGAGCCACATACACATGACAAGTATATTACGCGGGTCGCAACATGAAAATAATGTGAAATATTAAAAAAAAATTAAGTCAATTTTTTCCTACTTAGATCAACAAAGAAAAATTTATTTTAGCTACTTTTTATTAAATAGTCACAATTAATATAAATAAATATATATATATATATATATATATATATATATATATATACATATGACAGAATCACAACATTAAGTGATAATTAATTTTTATTGATTATCAGTTAAGTATCGTATTGTCATCCAAAACAATCGTGTATATAAAATTTCAGTTCAACGGAATGCTTTAAAACGTGAGAAAAAACCTTTTCATGTTTTGACACAAGTCACCAAAAGGGTCGGTAAGTCGCCAAAAATGATGTCAACGTGGTTGTATTTGTAATTCTTTAAATAATTAGTTTTAAGTAATTAATTTTTATTAATTTTTAAATTATTGTATTGTCATCCAAAATAATCATGTATATAAAATTTCAGCTCAATTGAGCGCTTTAAAGTGTATTTTATTAACGATTGAAAATTCCACCAAGATAAATAAATATATAGCGTGAGTTAATAGTAGGAATTGAAAAACACACTATAAGACCAAAGAAACATTCAACAAAGCAAAATTGATCATAATTTTTCAACTCACTTTTGATTTTATTTTAATACTATATTAACTTTTCAATCAAACACCCACAAAAATAAAATATTTATTTTTATGTATTTTTTACTGAGATTTGGGATAGTTTCGGTTTCCTTTCATCCATGACCAAGCCTTTTGCTTACAGTCTCTATAAAAAAAGCAAATTGATAGATTTTATTCCTTGATTGATAAAATTTCCCGTTATGTTTTTAGTACATTGTTCTCCAAGAATTTAATTTCTCAGTGCAATGGGCCATATGATTGAGTATATCACTGGTTTAATTTAAGTAAACCTAATGAATTTTTTGTACCATAAAACTGCTCAAAATAATATTTAGAACAAGTTTTATATACAGTCAGGTCTCTTTTTATGCGGATTGTTTTTATGCGATTTTGAAGTTGTGCGGTTTGTATTTCAAACATTTGCGGTTTGTATTTCAAACATTTCTAGATTTTTGTTATTATTATTATTTTTTTATACTGAGACGTAGATCGTAGTATACCGAGAATTTCCGTATCTTTTTGGTTGCTTACGTCTGCGACAGTCTTAGATTCGCATTCGTTATTTCAGTAGTATTTCAGTAGTATACCGATACGATATCATTATTTCGAAATTATATTTTCTCTTAGCGGTAAGTTTCACTTTAATAAATGGTGAATTTAAGTTGCAATATAATAAGCAGCAAATTTTGATTTCTGGTTTTAAATTAGTGTCGTAAAGTTTTATTTTTCATTAGAAAATCGTAAGTGTAATTTTTTAAAATTTCTTTTCTAAGATTTTATTTGGCCCAATGGAGGAAAAAAACATCAAAGACAGTCAATTTCGTTGGAAACGAAAATTGCAATTTTAGATCGCTTAGGAAAAGGAGAAGGATCTACGGCTATTGGAAAACATTTTAATTTAGGCGAATCTACTGTCAGAGCAATTATAAAGAATGAAGCTGCAATAAGAAAATTGGTCATTTCTGGTACAAAATTAAGCACCAAATTTGCATCGTACATAAGGGATGTATTATTAGAAAGAACGGAAAGAGCCATCGCAATTTGGATTGAGGAACAAGTTCAAAGAAGGATTCCTGTAAGTGGTTATTTAATCCAAGAAAAAACTCTTCAGTTTTATAAGTCAATGAAACAGTCAGAACCATCAACTTCCCCTTCCCAAGCTGGAAAAGAATTTTCAGCTAGCAAAGGATGGCTAACCGGGTTCTTAAAAAGAAATGCACTTCATAATATTAAGATAACAGGGGAGAGTGTGTGACAGCAGATGAAGGAGCAGCAAAAATATTTCCAGAGGAGCTAGCGAAAATTATTGAAGATAGGGACTATTCTGCCGATGAAGTATTTAACGCTGATGAAACAGGACTTTATTGGAAAAAATTGCCTAACCGTACTTCCATCGCAAAGGATGAAAAAACTGCAAGTGGACATAAAGCAAGTAAAGATCGAGTCACCTTATTACTTTGTATCAATGCATCAGGAGATCGGATGTTGAAACCTCTCTTAATAAATAAATCTCTTAGACCACGCGCCCTTAAAGGTAAAGATTTAAAACAACTGTCCGTGCATTGGATGGCTAACCCAAAAGCCTGGATGACAACAGCTATTTTTACAAAATGGTTCAATAATTGTTTCGTACCAGAAGTGGAAGCCTATATGAAAGAAAAATCTCTCGATTTTAAAGTTTTATTAATTGTTGACAATGCAGCAAGTCATCCACAATTAGAACATCCAAATGTTCAACTAGTATTTCTTCCGCCCAATACAACAAGCCTTATTCAGCCATTAGATCAAGGCATAATTGCAACTTTTAAAAAATATTATATTAAGACAACGTACAAATTCATCTTGAATAAATTAAAAAATTAGTCTTTAACAGTAAAAGATGTGTGGAAACAATTTTCTATTTTTGATTGTTTAATTCATGTTGCATCTGCTTCCGCTCAAATAAGACCTAGAACTTTAAATGCCTATTGGAAAAAGATTTGGCCAGCATGTGTGACAGACAATATAACCACTCAAACATCGGCACTATCAGAAGAAATAATTAAATTGGCACATGAAATTGGAGGAGATGGTTTTAATACCTTCAGCCACGATGATATAGATGAATTGCTTGTGGATGATGCATTAAGTGACAATGATATTATTGATTTAACTTTAGATCTATCTGTAGACGGTGTCGTAGGTCTAGAAGGTGATAATGATGAGGAAGAAAAATCAAATCCCCTCGCTGGAAAATTAATTCAAGAAGGTCTTCAACTTTGCAGTAAATTAGAAAATCATTTTCTTATTAATGACCCTAATTCTGAACGAGCCTCTAAATTACAACGTGAGCTGCAGAACTGCATGTCTGGATATCGTGAACTATTTAAAAAAATAAAAGAATCCTCATCGCAAAGTTTAATTACTGATTACATTGTCAGAAAAGGAAGAGCTACACAGAACGAGAATGAAGTTTGTGAAAATCCGTGGCCCCTTTACCGCAAATATCTATTGTAGAGACAGTCTCTTCTGATGGTGATTTGGAACCACTTCGCAAACGGTGCAAACCATTATCAGATAGCGATAATGATTAAAAATGTAAAACTATGTGTATTACTTTTCCATAAAATAAAATGAATTAAGGTATGAATACAAGTTTTTTAGCTTTTGTATGAATTTCTTTTAGACATTTTTTTTCGAAGTAATTTATCATGCAGCCTATTTCTTTTCATTTCTGCAATTTTTTTTATGCGGTTTTAAGTTAATTTTAACTAGTTGTTTTAGTTTTATGCGATTTTAGAAAACTAAGGAACGTATCCTACTTTTTCCATTCAAGTAATGTCTTTTTAATGCGATTTTTTTATATGCGTTTTTCGGTAGAACGTATCTACCGCATAAAACGAGACCTGACTGTATATAGTTATTAGTTATACCATATCAAAAGAACAAGTCACAGAACTAATTTATTAATTATGTTGCATTATTTCAATATGTCTTAACTATTTTTTTCTTTGTGTGCATGCCTCTTAACTTTGTTATATCATAGTAATATCAAACTTCATTTTGTTTCATTATTTTATTTAATGTCATGATCCATGAACTTGAAATTATTAACATTTCATCCAGACTTTACATGACTAATTTGAACGAGAGATGGGAATAATGGTGAAAAAATAAAGGAAATAGACAGGTGAAGCATTTAGAAGTACAGCGAAACTGCACTTGGGCAAATTATTGAATATTTTCCATACTGAAATTGTCAGCTTTTTAATTCTTAATCAACTAAAAACCATTCGTTATACCACCATGAAAATAAATATCGAATTAATTAGAAAATTTTGCGATGTGTGAGCAAAACGATTTATT
Source organism: Trichonephila clavipes (assembly GCA_019973935.1). Taxonomy (NCBI): domain Eukaryota; kingdom Metazoa; phylum Arthropoda; class Arachnida; order Araneae; family Nephilidae; genus Trichonephila; species Trichonephila clavipes. Next base: position 442,951 of record BMAU01007914.1, on the reverse strand, counting down.
TAGCATTTTGAGGAAACAAAACAAATATGCATAGTGACCTCAGTAAGATCAAATATGTTTAAATTAAATCACATGTCCTTGGGTTCAGATTTTGAAAAGAAGGAATAACGGTTGGATACAATTATATCTATTGTTTTCTGTTCTTGAACAAATGTATAATCAAATGTCTTCAGATTACATCCTAGTTTGCAAGTAAATTACTAGTTGAAAGAAAGTTGTACGTAGAAACCATTTAGAAATACACTCAGGAACATTGACAATAGCGACCCAAGTAGAAAGCATCGGATTGAAATGAAATTTAATACACATAATGACACAGATGAGAGATTCACTTGATCTCAAAAAAAAGACAATTAAATGAATACAGGGTGTGCAACGACACAAATACTGGGCAACTTCAATAGCGCGTTGGACCACCTTCAGCTGCACTACATGCCGCCACACGGTCCGGCATTGAGTTAGGACCTTTATGTTGTCCTGAGGCAGATGGGCCCACAAATCTTGAACAGCCAACTTTAAATCATGTACAGAGTGACACGATGTCATCTGCCGTTTTAGCAGCTGATCCCACACGTGCTCTACCGGGGACAAATCGGGGGAGTGGGCCGGCCATGGAAGGGTTTGAAAATGACGTAGTAAGTCTTGCTGTATGCAGACGAGCATTATCTTGCTGGAAAATTACCCTTGGGAGACCATTTAGGAAAGGTCCTACATGGGGTCGAAGAATATCATCAACGTAACGTTGGCCCGTTAAGGTTCCACGCATCACAATTAAAGTGGACCGGCTATCATAGGCTATGGCCCCTCAGACCATTACACCAGCTGTGCGGGCAGTGTGACGTTGAACAGTGTGAGAGGAATTGTACAGCTCACCAGGGCGTCTCCACACCCGTACACGGTTATCATCTGTCCCTAAAACAAACCGGGATTCATCACTAAACACAAACTTTTGCCAATCTGTGACACTCCACATTGATCTGGCTTGGCACCACTGTAGACGCAGTTGCCGATGTTCCGGTGTTAAAGGGAGTGCACGGAAAGGGCGCTTGGATTTAAGATTTGCTTCTGCAAGGTGTCTGGAAATTGTTTGTGGAACAATTGCTACGCCTACGTCTGCTCGTATTGTTCAACGAGTCACTGTGGGGTCCACAAGGTCTTGCCACACGATCCTTCGATCCTCTCTCCTCGTGGTCTTCCTGGTCGCTCCAGACCCGGTTTTCCGCGCGTGGGTACCTTCTCGTGTCCACTACTCCCAACAATTTCTAACGGCACACTCCGAACGATCCACCTGGCCAGCAACACGGCGCGTCGACCAGCCTGCAGTTTTCATCCCGATGATCAGGCCTCTCTCAAACTCGCTTAACTGTGAGAAATGTCTTCTTTTTTTCTTTTGAAACAATAAAAAATTTAAGCCCATCTTTAACAAAATATAAAAATTTAACTTAAAAATAGAATTTACTGTTATAGAGTGACGGCATTAAAATCGAGATTTTTTATTGACTCTTTACTTTCTTTTCATGAGCCTTATTAAGGTAATTACAATTTACAGTAAAAAATGTATTTTAGAAATTTAAGTTCATTTATCCACAAAAGATGCAAGCAAACTATTAAAATATCTGATTTTATACTTATGACGATTAAATATACATTTTTCTGATTTTAATACTCGTTAAAAATAGAAGTTAAGCTCAAAAGCTGATTCGGATGAATAGCATTGTACATTAATATTCCTCAGCATTCGATATTATGATTTCAATAAAAGCTCGCAATGTTTTTTTTTCTTCAACAATTACTTTTTTTAAAATTTCTCTTAAAGAAAAAAAAAGAAAAGAGTTTTAATTCTGCTCTAAAATAAGCCTAACACACATAACTTTCAAGAAATTTTAATGTCCATAACATGCTAAATTAACAGCGCAGAATATTGTTGAAAGTTTCATTGTCAATTACATACTAAATATAATTGCTTCAGTCAGTATTAATACCTCTCTACAAATTTAAAATTAGCAAAATTCCTAAAGCTCAAAATCTTAAAAGGAAAAATAATGCGAAAGCTTATACAGATGTAACTCATTTATGTGAAGTCAAAATTTAGAAAGATGTCGCAGTGCAATGCAGCAAAAGATTATAATTTTAACTATTTTTTAAAAAAAAAATGATTGCTGTATCGAAAAAAAAATTGCAAAATATTTTGTTACTTACTACTCGAATCATTTTGCATTGCTTGAATTCTTTCTTAGAATTCTTCATCGTTATATATATATATATATATATATATTTTATAAATTTTTCTGAACTCCAAAATTCTATGAGCAACACGCGGCATGAACAAAACCACTGACCTAAAAAGCAATTGCTTTTTCATTTGTAGCAATGTGTCGCCCTCTTTATTTTACGATTGACGCACACGAAGTAATCTATTATTTTATGGAGAAAATTATTTATTAGCTAACGGAACACACACAATCGACACTAGAACTTCCTGCCAATTATATTCTGAATTCTGTAGCTATGTTCTTAATAGATTTTTACATTATTCATAATTTAATTGGGAAAGATTAGAGTCGTTATTTTTAATATTGTGCTTGAAAGAACAGCTGATTTTCAGCGGGGTTTTTTTCAGAAAAATACGTCACATTTTAAACCGGTTTTTTTGCTCGAAGTAAACTACCGATGAAAAAACGTCGTTGGATTTATTATTATTCTACCTAATAATAAAGCATTAAAATAAATAAGTAAAGCAAAATTTTACTAGTAAGCTTTCATCCGGAAAACAGAAAATGTGGTGTTTAAACAGATAACCATAAAAAATGGCAATACTGGATCTTCATGTATGGCAATGTTTTATCTTAAGTTATAAATGTTACTTTCTTGCTTGCAATTTACTTTTTCTTGCATAGTTTTTAACAGACTCAGACAGGAAATTGTTCATAGAACCAAATTTTCCAGCTATCCCAAATAAATACTTAAGAGCGTTAGTAAATATACTCAGATCTTCTTCAAACCGCTGTAAAATTAGCTCATAGCTTTTTAACGTTGTATTTAAAGATGAATTAAAATAATATAGTTCTTTTACCTAGAGTAAATATAGGTTGTTCAAAGTAAACACTAAAGTTCTTAAAGAAAGTAAAAATATCTATGAAATAAGCTTCTCTATTTTTAAGTATGCGTTAAGATTCCCTTAACTTAATATTAAAGAAAGGCTTCCTCCAAACTCGGAATACTATTTTCAAGTAAAAAAGTTTAAATGATAATATAGTCATGCGATTATAATGCATATAACCGATTTCTTAGTAATTAGAAATTTGTATCAAACAAAAGTATACATGTATTCCATGTGTATTCATACAGATTTTTTTCAAGCACACAGTTCATTAGACTAAGTAAGCAAATTATGTGTCAATGTTATAAACCTGTCCAAGTTAGTTTATATTTTTTGGCAATGTTAGTTATTTACAATCAAATATGTTTACCTCGCTCGAGTAAGCAACTTCGTTCCGACACGCAGGTTTGGCTGTCTTCACTTAATTGTAATGAGTTCATGTTCGTTTCATTTCTCTTTTATGTCTCAGATTCATTTTGAGCTTGAAATGTTTTTTAAGTGTTTAAAACCTGGTTTTACAAAAATAAACTCTTTTCTTTCATTTGCCCAGTTGGACTCACGCCCGTTGGGAAGACACCAAAAGGGAAAATAAATTTCAAATCTGATGATATATCATAACCGAAAATACGATGTCTTTTCAAGTTCATTGTTTCTTTAATCACGCACACGAGCCAACCTTGAGAATTTTTCGTTAATCTACTTTTCACTTGGATTAATTAATCTCTTCATATTTTAAGAAGAGGGTTTGATTCGATCATTCTTCCCCTTGTCATCATTATCAAACATTGCTTCAAGCACAGTAATTCTTAGATAATTTTACAAATTGATAAATACCACTTTTTAGGAATACACCAAAAATAGAGAGATAAATAGGTAACTTTCAAGCTTGGTAACTTATGAGGACGCCTCCCCCTCGAGTGCACTTCTCTTTGATTATCAGCGTGAGCTAGAGGTGTAGGAATAAAGGAAGAACTAGGAGCCATCATGATCTTAATATGACTTTATAAAGATCTTAAACTTAATAGTCTAACAAATTAGGTTATAATAATATAAGTGAGAGAATTTACGGTGGCAAAACACACAATATATATATATATATATAATACCGAAATTACTTAACTCGGACCACTATCAATAACTGACTCGCCTAAGCCCAATTCCATGTACTATCACAGATCCTAATATTAAATAGTCATTCCTACCTTGATGTCGTCTGAAGTAGCGATTACAATAATCCTAGATGAAGTTGCGTATTTACTCGAGTGCAATGGTATGAACCTTGACCTAAGGGCTCTCTAATAAGTATAATTTCTGTTTGATACCATGTAGTGTTTTCCAAAACCTCTTCACGCTTTAACCACGGATTATCTTTACATTCCTCAAATTGCCACACCGCTTACTCTAACTTCTGATATTTAAAAGTTTCCTAATTTGTATCTTTCCTTCACTCTTTACTTCTTGGATTTGGTTGGAAAAGAGTTGCCATTAATTCTGGCTCCAAAGAACCCAAAGGACATGTTAAAGAAAAGACGCGTGAGCCCGTCACAAACTAAAAAAATAATTATAAACAAAAGAATATTTTGCTACTAACATCTCTAATGTCTTTTGGTTACGCGTTTATGCAAAAAAAATTACTTTGATCTAGAGTTTCTGATTGTTTATTTGTTACTTTAAAGCAGTGGTCTTCAAATTGAGTTCCACCGAACCCTGGAGTTTCACGAGTCACAAAAAATCGAAAGGATAATTATAAATGCGTATGCAAAATTGTGATTCAAGTTCTCTATGAAATTTGTGTAACCATAATTTGATGCTAATTAGTACAATGTTTTGCGTAAACGAACAGCTTTCTAATGAAAATTCACCTTTTTCATTTGTGGAAAAGCACTTATAATGAAGGAGAGCGAACAATTTTATCGACATATCAACAGATTCGACGTTAAAATCTAAATTTAAGCAAGAACACCTTTAAAATTTTAGGGCGCAAATTCTTGATGAATACACAGGAATTCTCGCAGATTTATAAACATTTTAATGCCATTCAGATCAATGTATTTAAGAAAAAAATATTTCTCAACGTGTCTTCAAAAATAAAATATAAAAACAAATTTAAGCAAAGAATACTAAATACGACTGCAGATAATTTCAGTAGACCTTGACTTCGACAGTTTGTGTGTAAAAAATGCAATCACATCTCCCAGTTACTAAATATAATGTATGGGTAGGTGACACTTGGATCCCAAATTATTATTAACAATGTGTGTGAGTAAGTTATATTAAAATTTTTAATAACTAGTAAATACAACACTTTTTTAACTGTCTTTACATTAAGTACCTATAACGTATTAATATACTTTAAATATTATTTAAAGACATTATAACTGTGTGTGGAATGGGGTTCCTCCAAAACACCTTAGTTCTAAAATAGTGTTTCTCAAACTGTGCGGCGTGCCCCCCTTAGGGGGGTGATAACCCTTCAAGGGGGGGGCGCGAGTATATCGAAAAGTCGAAAACAAAAGAATAAAAAAATTATTAATTTACTGAATGGAAGCAAAACACAATACATTCCGACATAATAAAAAGTAAAATACGCATTTTAACTGATATAATACTCTTATAAATGTATAATACCCCACGCAATGTATTTCATATAATTAATTTAACAGTACTAAGTTACCAGTGACCCTATGAACATGTCATAAAATTATATATAAAATTTAATACTTGTCTTGATAGTATCACTGTTCTAAGGACTCCACGAGTCAAAAAAGTTTGAAGACCACTGCCTTATAAAAAAAGCTCCAGTTTGAGCATTCCTCATTTTGTGTTCTAATTCATTCATTTAGAATCCTACACATTTTAAGGTTTTCAACATATAAAACCAAAGACTTTCTGTACATCGCGGCTACAATATATTTAATTCAATAAACCAGGACTTTGTGCATAAAATAAAAAGTATGAAAAAGTAACACTAACAATTATTTTTATAACATCGATTTCTCTCGTTGATTATCTCGCGTATCTCTTAACCTAGGTGTTTTTGTTTACATCAGGTTATTTTGAAATTACATTTTTTAAAACTTTTTAACGCAGCGTTTCTCAAACTGTGGGGTGCGCTCCCTAAGTGAGGGGGAGGGTGCGTAATAATCCCACCAGGAGAGCGCGAGCATATCGAAAAGTCGAAAATAAAAGAGTTTGAAAAAAATATTAATTTACTGAAAGGAAGCAAAAGAAAATATATTGACAAAAAAATACATATTTACTCTGGTATAATATACTTATAAATGCATCAGTACTTCACAATGTGTATTTCATCAATACTTAATTAAGAACAAATTTTATACTTATTAGTTACTCGACGGGCTTGTCATATACAAAATTTAATATTTATCTTGATAATTTGTACAATTTATAATTAAAATCGTATTGTTGTTTTAAAGTCAAAGCTCATTATAATTGAATTAAATACATATGGGGGGAGGGCGATGAAAATTATCATTGAAAGTTGAGTCACAATCATTGAAAGTTTGAGAAGCATTTTTTTAAAGGGAAAAAGAGATTGTTGGGGACGCTGCAAAATTTGCTTTGAGATAAATATAGCTATGGAAAATGATATTAAAGCAGGGATTCTTAAATTATGGTCCGTGGATCCTTGGAGGTCCACAGTGCCTTTGTAGGGGATCCGTGAAGGTCTCTCATTTAATGTTATGATTTTCCTCTTTTGTAGATTCTGAAAGGCCTCGTGGAAAAGTTGAAAGATGTACCATCCTACACTGGATCACTAAATTATTCCCAATGAAAAAAATACTAGGACATGTATTCCGATCAAGAACATTAGTTCAATTTTTTACTGTGGGCAACTACATAGCTATTACTACAATATAATAGTTTGAAAAAAAATAGTAGAAACACATATGCAAAGATTCACTTAGTCTTAGAATTATAGGGAAGCTTTCAAATTACTCAGCCAAATGCTGGGAGTCAGGGAGAAATGTTCAAAACCTCTTGAGGTTCCGCAATGTCACGATCATTCAAAAGGGGGGGAAAAACAAACAGGATGTGTCATGTATCGTTTTCTTAAAAGTAATTTTTTAATGTCAAATGTGTCCTTTATTAAATACAAAGCTCTAATTTTTTTTTTTAAAAAAAAGTAAGATGTCACATGTATATTTAGTTAAGCACTTTCGTACTAATAATTTTATAAATAGTTATAATATGCCAAAATTTTATATTTCATTAGATCATGAATTCATTCAAACAATGTGCATTTCTATAGAATTTAAGTAGTCGTGGCAGCCTAGTGGTCATGATCACAGATTTGTGGATGGCGTGTCATGAGTTCGAGCCCGAAAGACCCTCCGTGTGTTGGGGCCGATCCAAATTAAATCTATCTAGAACAGGGATGGCGAACCAGTGACACACGTGCCATTGATGGCACGCGAAAGAATATTTTTGGCACGCCGGTGATAAAAATGGTTTGCATTTTATTTCAAAATTTGAAAGTTCACTATGAAGTATTACGAACAAACGCGAGTAATGGGTTGCGGGGTGGCGAGGAGCACATTCGTACGTTATTGGCTTACCTTAGTAGCGTCGCAGACTACAATTGCTTATGATATAACGTTTGTCTACGCATATAGCATAATCAATTTTATCGACACAATTGTATTTTAAAGTTTATCTGAGTTATATTTACGATTTTTAACTGTTATTTAACAAGGCTAGTTCAGCAAAAGAACAACAAGTGAGTTAGTGTAACAAAGAATTTCAAATTTGGTGGGTGAGTGAGTTAATATTAACGTCGCACTGTTCAGCTACACGAGGGCTTTTGGCGACGGACCACGTAATTTTGAACCATGGTCAAGTGACGTGGACGACACCTGAGCTGGCACCCCCTCTCCTAACTACCACACCACACCAACGGGAGGACGTTTCAGCTCTCGACAGATTTAACGTGCATCGCTGCCCTACACGGCGGGTCTTTAGTGGTACTGGGATCGAACTCATGACATGCCTGCCATGGTTGGATACCTTAACCACTGGGCTACCGCAGCCCTCAAATTTGGTGGACCAAGAAACATGGCATTATTAGTAAAGGTGGCAGAGCCATGTGTGTTTTATGTTCTGGAATAGAGGACTGCAGGACATCGTCTGTAAAATGGCATTTTTAAGCAAATCACAAATCTTATTGTAAAAAAAGTGAGCCACTGCAAAAATAATTAATTGCATAAAAACCGTTTGGCAGATTACTCAAATTCAGCATGCATTCTACTAAAAGTAACATCTTACAATCCTAATATATAAGTTATTTGTCATCCAATCTGCAACAACAGAGATGTTACACTAATGTTACTTTAATTTAAATTACACGTATAACTAAAGCATTCATAACTATATAGTGCAAAAAATATTTTTTCGAAGTCAATAGAGTTTTGTGTTGTTAGTATTTGGTTTTATTATTTTCCCAATAATCACAAGTCATAATTATTCGATGGCACATCTGTACCTCATCAAGCACTTCTTTAGAAAAAATGGCACGTGCATCCATAAAAGTTCGCCACCCATGGCGTAGAGTCTAAGTTCTCCCGTTGAAAGTTCTATCGTATGGTTGCTCGGAGAGGAGGTGCCTGCTCAGTCCTCATTTCTTGACCATGTCACCAATAGCCCTCGTTTTGCTTTATAGTGCAACGTTAATAAATATTCACTCACTCAATGGAATTCAAAAAAATAATTCACACTGTTGTTTACTATGAAGCAAATTATATATATACTAGCTGGAATACCCGTTCTTCGCACGGGAGAACTGAACAATTACACACAGATTGAAGGATAAAGAAGTTTATAATGAGTTCATTTTACGTGAATTTCAAATTAAATAAAAAAAAAACTTTTTGCACATCTAAGCTAAACAAAAAGAAGAAAAAAAAACACCTTTGTTAAATTTTAAGTATGTAGATCTAATATAGCTGATAAAAAGATTTTTTTTTAAATTTATATCTACCCGTAACACTCTTGAGAGTCGATTTTTGAAAATACCTCTCTCAGCTGATCTCTGCTCAGCAAAAGTAACACATTAAAAGTTTTGTGTAATGAGGGCTTAAAATAGAGAGTAAATAATTTATATATGAAAGTGTAATACATTAATATTACTTTCTGCTGTATTTATTTTATGTTAAAATTGTAATATTCGCAAGCAATGCCGTTTCTTAAATTATAAGGGCGATTCAATGAAAAACATAGCGAAATGTTAAAGATACAGTCAAGTTGGCAAATGTTTAGTTACTTTCATAGGTCGAGCTTTATTAGAGTTTTGTTAGACCCGCCGTGTAGGGGAGCGATGCACGTTAACACTTTATCCACCGCATTATGATTTACTACAGTTTTTTTTTTTTTTTCATGCAATATTTTTTTTTTGGATCACTACATTGAAAATTAAGGAATATACATAAACAAAATACTCCACTTAGGGAAATTTAATCCGTTAGAGCTAATAAATTAATTAAAGATATTCCACTGTAAAATTAATAATTATATACACCTTTCACTTAAAATAAATAGTCAAATCGTTTTCAAAGGTCTTCATTAACATACAAAAAAATAAGACACTTAAATTTTGACAAACTATTTTTTCGGGACAAAAATAATAATCACTGCAATCCGCTGAAAACGCCGTCAGCTGAAAACGCAATATCTGCTACAAAATTATTCGCCTTCCCCGCTAAAATACTCATCATAGAAACCGTTCTGCCATATATCTTGGAGAAGTGAATTTCAAAGAATATTCCTGCTAAGTATTGGTAGAATATTCTTGCTAAATATTGGTAGAATATTCCTGCTAAATATTGGTAGATTGATTGATTGATTGATTTAATATTAACGTCGCACTGTTCAGCTACACGAGGGCTTTTGGCGACGGACCACGTACTTTTGAACCATGGTCAAGTGACGTAGATGACACCTGAGCTGGCACCCCTTTCTTCTAACTACCACACCACGCCTTGGGAGGACGTTTCAGCTCTCGACAGATTTAACGTGCATCGCTGCCCTACACGGCGGGTCTTTAGTGGTACTGGGATCGAACTCGTGACCAGGCAAGCCACGATCCGATACCTATACCACTCGGCTATCGCGGCCACTAAGTATTGGTAGAATATTCCTGCTAAGTATTGGTAGAATATTCCTGCTAAGTATTGGTAGAATATTCCTGCTAAGTATTGGTAGAATATTCCTGCTAAGTATTGGTGGAATATTCCTGCTAAGCATTGGTGGAATATTCCTACTAAGTTGGTGTGGTGTGGTAGTTAGGAAAGGGGGTGCCAGCTCAGGTGTCGTCCACGTCACTTGACCATGGTTCAAAATTACGTGGTCCATTGCCAAAAGCCCTCGTGTAGCTGAACAGTGCGACGTTAATATTCACTCACTCACTCCAAAAAATACAGTACAGTAGTTATAATTATTTTTATGCTTAAAAATGCAATATGTGCCTATTCAATAAAAATTATAGCGTTATAATTAACTACTAACCACAAACCAATTTTGAAAATTTGTCCAAATGATGTAGTGTGGAAGAGAAAGTTTGTTTACTTTAAGTTCCAGAACCGATAAAAGCATTTATTTTGAAAAAAGATCTATTTTTTACTACCAAATGTGCATAATAAAATCATAAAAAACATTCAAATAAAGAGATATTTATAACAACTTCTGCATTCAAAACTTAGTTTTATTCTGAAATAAAAATAATTAGAGATTATGTCGATAACAGGAATTAATTAGAAGCGAGCGCCTTGCGTAGCCAAAACAAAAAGGGTTTCTTCACAAACAAAAGATAGATATATGCTGTCGTGGGCTTTTTTGCAGAGCACGCCAGAATTCCTTGCAGATGGCAGAATTTTTTCCTACTTACTTGACAAACATCGTTATATTTTGGACACTTCATACAATATCTTTATAAATTATAGCCTATGTGTTATTCTGATGTATAAACTATATTACTGTAAAGTTTCATTAAAATCCATTCAGTTGCTTTTGCGTGAAATACGACAAAACATCCTCACAAACTTTTGCATTTATAATATATATCTAATATATATATAATATATCCTCATCTTCCATGAACCATATATTTTCTTACAACAGAAATATCTAACTGAATATTCAATCTTCATACAAATAAAGGAATGACATAACCAAAAGATAATGTATAAGATACATACGAGTATCTTTTTGTGAAGATAAAATTCCTCAAGTTTTTTTCGGGTTAAAATTCCAGCTCTGATTAACTTGAAAATTCTTCCATATTCTAAGCCATGCCTTTTCTAAAACAAATCACTAATATTACCAAGAAAAGTTGCACGCAAATGGCAGTGCTAAACCGTAAGATATAATTCTTTTTAATGTATTACATGGTTTTGGAATGTTGGATTATTCATCGCCAAAGATTATAGCAACTTTCAGTTACAGGATCATGAAGGATCTTTCAAAAGCTTTATCTTAGCAATATATTTCGTCAACATACAGCATCGTTAGAACAATACGAACATTCAACAGATGGTGGAAATTAAATGAGAAAAGGAGATAATATATTACTATCAGAATTACATAAAACGTGAATCGTAGCAAAAAGAAAATAGAAAACGCTAACATTAAGGATCCCGAATAAGGCTTGGAAGTCGAATAAAATCGTGATATCTTCACAACTTATTGGCTCTTTGATTTTTTTGAATAAATATTACTCTAGAAGTATACAAAGGTTGTTGGCGATGATCCTCGTAATTAACAGCCATGATCTAGAATCGAGAGCAACATGGAAGCTGACAGCATACTCTTCGTATCTATTCCAATTTTATATAAGAGCAGATTTTAAGAGCTTAAGCCCCACTTGACAATGGTTTTTAGAAGTACAATATTCTGACCTACTACCCATTACAATGCTAACCTATCACAAATTTATTTACTTGTCATAGACCCGTATTAAGAATAAATGAAAATAAAGAAAAATTTTAGCAAAAAAAAAATCCTACTTATATATATAACTGAAATGCTATCAATAAAAAATACATGTTATTTATAATTACCCCCATGATGAAAGAATTAAATACAAAAAGTATTCCAATTAAAAAAGTACAATAAATTTGATTTTAATGTGATTGATATATTGTTATATAACTGAAATAAATAAAATGAATAAAATATTTGAAGTATATACATAATTAAATTATATTTTATGAACATATAAATGTTAGTTAATGTTTTACATGACCTATATGTATTACATTCCTTCCCACTCCCAAAAAAATTATGCTTTTACTTTTGAAACGAAGAGAAAGAAGATAAATTTTGGAGTGAGCGAAGAAAAACAAAAGTAGTAGGAGAAGCAGAGAAACAGCGGTGTAACCAGTTTGATTTTTTGTGAATCTTGATGCTTTTTTTAAGCCATTCGTTGTTAACTTTGTTTTTCAGCATTTTTGTTAATTTTTATTACACTTCATATAATAATCATGGTAAGTACCTTTTACTATTTTCGACTATACAAAAAAATATATTTTTTAATTATTAAATAAATACGTTTGTCAATTTTTGTAGAAATTGAAGTCGCTTCTGCTTTGTCTAAGTGGGCATGCGGATCATTTCTAAATTTCTCAAAGAACTTTAAGATGTTATCTATATTCTAAGAATATTTTAACTTCTCAATGTGAGAATTTCTAAGTTGCTCAATTATGTTACGAGTTGTTGCGAATTTAAAAAGTCTTCCCCTGCTTGGGAGGAAGTTTACTTCGTTATTCCTTTTGAAATAAAATTTTTTATAAGCATAAAGTAAAAATATATCCTCAGAGTCCCTGCAGCACATTTATCCCATATATGTCATGACTTTTTCAAGACTTTACATCAGTAACCTCTCTATATAAGCTAAATATCTTCTCAAATTAAACAGTTTTGAAAAGATTCAACAACTTTTTACCTAACATTTTCTTTAATCCAACTCGTCCTTGTTTTCTTATCTACGTTTAGAATTAGTAGACCAATCTAAACTGGATACTCTTTAAAATAAATTATTATGGTAAATTCTTAACATTAACAAAGATTCTTTTGAATTTGAACTTCCAACTGATGGACCATTATTTTGATGCCATTTTTTAACATCAAAAATGTGGAACCAAACTCAGTTTTAAGAAATTAAGCTACATTTGCCTTAAAACTATACAGCTTATCCAAAATTAATTCAAGTATAGAAACGATATTTTCAATACTGACGTCAACAAATACAAAACGAAGAAAATCGAATGTGGGAATTCTATGAATAAATTAACATTTAGATTTAATTTTAAGAAAAAAAATATTTTTGGAAGAGAGAAGAAAAGAGCTTTTATATATACTCAGACGACTTCATTCCATTGTCAGATACTTTAATAAAATTCAGACATTTACAGGAAATAAGAAACAACAGAATAAGATATAAAGCAGTTAGAATTTGAGTACATTTCAAATGGGATAGTCCAACTTTAACAAAAATTGTAAAAACTAATATGTTTATTTTTATGCGGATGAACTTTTATATACAGTAATTAATTAAATCTCGAACAATTTTTTGAAGTCTTCGCAAATTAATAAAAGAAAGCAATGTATTTATATTTTGCGTGCGCGGTAATGTTATCTAAAAATAAAAATATGCTATTTTTTTATAGTTTTTTCCCCTCCAAGCTACATTGCCGGAAAAATTTCTGGTAACCCTATAACAAAAAAGATACAAGTAACTCCAAAATATTATACGCTTAGCTACGTCCTGAAACGATAAGTATAGGGGTAAATAATGGACCGAGCTAAAGATGAAAGGATTTACAAGATCAAAATAAGAACATTTAACGGCGCTTCATATTCTGGTCAGACTTTTTCAGTAGACACTTGCCCGAGGGAGTTCGAATTTTTATTTATTCTCTTGGAACATGTTCTACAAGGACTCGTTTTATTTACAAGATTTCGTTGGTGAATCTCATTATTCTACTACATTCTAAGAAGCAGTTCTTATTTTTCCACACAAATATTACACATTTTTAAAAACATTTATGAAGCTTTCTTAGTACAATTTATGCCACACAAATTATTGTGTTACTATATAAACTACTGTTCATTAAAACACTCAAATTAAATATAATTTTTAACGAAAAAAGAATACTTGGCACACATTTATGTGTTCTAATCTTTATTATAATAATTTGAAAAAAAATCACTGCTGGGCTTACAATCAAAATTTTTATCGTTTACTTACGAAAGATCTCTCACAGGTTATCTTAAAAAAATTTAATAAAATAATCAAAAAATTATAAAAAAATTTAATAAAATAATCAAAAAATTATAAAAAAAATTTAATAAAATAATCAAAAAATTATAAAAAAAATTAATAAAATAATGAATAGCTTATTTAAATTTGTTGTAAGATCATAAATGGATTTTTTAAATGTTACAATTTATTAACACATTCATAATCATTTTAAAATTTGCTTACACCTTACAAATAATATTATATTTTTTCCTCTTTCAGATTTTTCGAGGTAATTAATTAAAATTTCATTTATAATATTGTTCATACATTTTTTTAAAGAAAAAAATTCTAGAAATAACAAAGGATGTTAAAATACTCTTCCGTCGATTACAGAACACACACGTTGATAATGACTACAATCTTAACAACCAAAATTGAAACCAGATAAATGGCCCAGAACCAATATTGACTGTTTAAATTGAAATAATAAAATCCTAACCACACGAGCAATTATTTCTTGCGAATCGTTGATGGAAAAATAAGATAGAATGATAATTTCTACAACTGTATAAGGTAATTCTTAATTATCTATAAAGGTATAAAAGGTAAAGATAAACCAAAGAAAAATGTAATTTTTTTTTTATAACGAAGAGAAAAAAATGCGTGGGTTGTTAATATACCAGATCCGTTCGATCGACAATACTTATCGAGTCAGCTGTTTGAGGCATATATTTATTGAAGCTCAGAGATGCGAGTTAATTGGTTTTTTTTGTTCAGAACTTTCCCCTCTTTAATTATACCTCGGAATTCAAATTCAGCTGGTTGCGCACAAAAAAATTCTTCCAAGATTTAGGTCGCAAAATTTATTATAATAATTTTATTTCTCTTACTAATTCTTTTCACGGTTGATTAATCATTACATTTTAATCATTTTATTCTTTAATAAATGATATTTTCCCTAAATATTCAGACCGTAATAGTAAATAATGAAATGTCTCTCCTTGTAAGAAAGTATAATTGAAAGTTATAATGAAATATCTCTCCTTAAAACAGCGTTTCTCAAACTGTGGGGCACACCCCCTTTAGGGGAGGGTGATAACCCTATATGAGAGAGGGGTATGATAACCCTATATTAATTATTTAATTTAATGAAACTACTCTAGAATTTAAAACATCAGTTTTAAAACATTAAAAAAATTTGTAAATGGAAAGCCATTAACTATATAAGGGGAAAACTGAATGACTTAATATTTTTTATGATTAAACATCTAAAATACATAATAGGAAAAGGACATTAAAAATTCAGTAATTTTAAAACATAGTTTCATTGGGGGCATTATATATTCAAGAAATTATTAAAAACTAGGAAATAACACGAAATATAAATCTTGATTATATTGTATTATTTTTTAATGTATTTTGCATTTACTAAGTAATAAGGTAAAAATATATCGAGTACAAATTTGAGTGGAAAAAATGCTTGCCAGATTTTTTTATAAAATATTTTTAATCTAAAAAACAGAGATCTGAGATTTTTTCTGAAACATTATGTTAGTTATGAAATAAAAATGATAAGCACCATAATGAATAAAAAATAAATCTATCCTTTATGATCTATGAAATAATATTGGCCTTAACAACAATCATTAAATTATATTAATGTAATTCAAGACAAAACCTGCCATGAAAGAGAATAATAAGAAAATAAGCATAAATAGCACGCAAATAGCATGGATGTCCAAACAGACAAATAAAATTGGATGTTTCATTACAAAAATAATGGATATGATATTCACAAAACAAATTGTCATTTATAAAAAGACAGAACTACTTATGAAATCAATCGGAGAAAATATTCTTTCGAATGACAACCATGTCAAATCGAATGATCCATGACAAACAAAAGTATAATGCATTGCAGCCAGGCCTAGGGCTCTTTTATTAGAGCAGGGGTGGACAGACTTTTCCAGGCCACTTCTAATTTTCTTCAAGAAGTTGCAATCCACTCAGTGTCAGTGACGCATACAAGGGCGGGTGAGGGGTCCACGGGTCCGGACCTTCCCTCATAACCCTTCATTTTTTTTCGATTCATTATAATCCCATGTATATAGTACATAAAATGGAATTAAGTATTTGATATTAGTATTTTTTTATTTATTAATGTTAATTATTTGTTCAGTAATTTATTTTTTGCTGTTTTTTGTTCCCGACAATCGACAAAATAAAAAAAAAGAAGTTTGGTAGCGTATTGGGGTATGTGAGTGAGTGAGTGAAGATTAACGTCGCACTGTTCAGCTGCACGAGGGCTTTTGGCGACGGACCACGTAATTTTGAACCATGGTCAAGTGACGTGGACGACACCTGAGCTGGCACCCTCTCCTAACTACCACACCACACCAACGGGGGAGGACGTTTCAGCTCTCGACAGATTTAGCGTGCATCGCTGCCCTACACGGCGGATCTTTAGTGGTACTGGGCTCGAACTCGTGACAAAGCCAGCCACGATCCGATGCCTATACCACTCGGCTACCGCGGCCACAGCGTATTGGGGTATGATACGAGAATGATAGACCTCCAACCATCTACTCGCTGGGGAGTGTGTGCCACTCCCCAATGTCGTAGGTGTGGTGAGGTTGTGACAAACCTATACGGAACTTTCTCACTAACCTTCTGAGACGTCTTTTTTAGGGAAATTTAATTCCCCTACCTATTTCCAATCAGCTCCAAAAAGGGTACGGGATTCCTTGTTATATGCAGATTAGATAAAGTATTTAAGTCAAACGGAATAGTAAAGTAAAAAGCAGTAGGAGAGAGAGATTGAAGCAGAAAGGTATAATAGTGAAGTTACAGATTTATTATTGAAGATTTCTAGGTGGATAAATTAATCTCAGGAAGAGTTGAGATTCAGTATGGTAAATATGGATTTATATTTAAAGTCTCATTAAAGCTTTATATTAGGAGTGAGATTAAAGTTAAATGTTCAATAGGAACATTATTGAATATAACTCTGGGATCTCTTATCGCTGTAATCTCTGCGTGATCGATATTCTAATTGTTAGTTAATTGGATCATTAAATATTTAAGTTAATTTAAAGGAAAGTCCCTTTGAAACCTCATATAACGATTTTGATATATTTGTTATTAAAAGTCTTTGATTCTATATTTGGGAAAGATAACCAAATAAAGAAAGTTATTTATAAAAAAGGCTACTGGCTCTTATCTGACTCCAAATTATTCTCGTTCTCAAAGTGAGATCCAAATCCGACTACGTTCGGAACCGTGATTTTAAAAAAGCGCATAAATGGATAATATTCATGATATTTAGTGTCACTTAGATTAGAATATATGCATAAAATTGTTTTAAGGACATTTGAAGAAAATTTTTTTATTTAAATACAATATTTTGGCAAAAAATGAGCTTAGAATAATCTTTTTCCAAATGTTCTCCTTTTGTGAAAAACGGTTCTATTATAATAATATTTCGCCTGTATATAGCTCAGACCTCTCTAAAGAGGCTCAACTAGAAATTTTGAAAAATTCACATTTTCAGAGTTACCACCAATTGAAATCATTATTATTGGCGTTTTTTTTTTTCTTAAAATTGCTCCCCTCTGTTGTCGTAAAACATGAATAAAACCACTTCTAAGTTATATATTTCAAAAATTCTAGTTGAGCCTCTGTAGAGAGGTCTGAGCTATATATAGGCAAAATATTATTATAATAGAAGCATTTTTCACAAAAGAAGAACATTTGGAAAAAAGATTATTCTAAGTTAATTTTTTGCCAAAACATTATATTTAAATAAATTTTTTTTGTCAAAATGTCCTTAAAACAATTTTATGCATATATTCTAATCTAAGTGACACTAAATATCATGAAAATTATCCATTTATGCGCTTTTTCAAAATCACGCTTCTGAACGTAGTCGGATACCTTAATAATTCGTACCAATTATGTACTTACCTACATAACTAAATTAAAACACACACACTTTAAAACCGCGTTTAAAGCAAAACGCAAGATACAAACTTAATAATAATAGCCTTAAATAAAATTATAACAACTGATGCATTTATAATGAAACAATTCGAGATACATTAAAAGATAAAACATTTTTATCTAAAGTTAGTTTTTGTTGTTATAGTCAGTAGAAGACTTTATATATTATATATATATATATACACGTCTTAAATCCGAAAATTACAAACTTTTTTGAATAAGTTGTAACAATCTGGACCGTTTTGATGAAATTTTTTTATAAAGAAAGTTATTACAATACCTGATATCATCACACGTACAGTTACCAAAATTCGACTTATCGATTGCGTTTGAGTATGTATTTACTATGAGGTAAGTTGAATATAGAAGATATTCTGAATAGAAACTTAAACTTGTTATCATTAAATGGTAAAAAAGATAAAACTCGAGCTATTTTTATAACAGGTATATTTTTAATGCACAAAAAATACATTAATCGTAATGCCATTGAATGTACAATGTTTTTGGTTAATCATTGAGGGGTGTAAACAAACAAATGCGATGGTTTGCCAAACCTCGGGCATGCAACATATAATTGGCCGTGCGAAATGCAAGGGTTTTCTAAATCTAAGCCACAAATTGTCATTGTTTGACCTTGTGACTTATTAATGGTCATAGCTAATGCCAAGAGAATTGAAAATTGCAAACATTTGAATGGGTCTGAAAGAATCATTGGAATCTGTGGTAGAAGTACAACTTCACCTTGAAGTTTGCCGCTCAAAATAGAGGCCTCAAGAATATTGCCCATGATTTTTTTATGAAGAATCACGTGCCCTTACATAATTTTGGCGCATTTTTAACTATTCGCGATATCGGACCGAATTTCGAACCTAAACCATTCTCGAATCCACTTGAACCCACACAAAAATTGTCTTCAAAATCGGTCCAGCCGTTCAGGAATTCAGTCACATACATACGCACAGAATTATATATATAAAGATTATTTGAAAAGATATTAATTAAAAACGCTAAAAAGCATTATTCGTCAGCATTTTTGTAACAATGAGGACCCGGTTTGGCCAGTTTGGCTGAAAATTGATTTTCGACGCCAACTTACGTCATTTTTATAACAATAACGTTGTTACAACAATGCAGCTGAATATTGAGTTGAATGTTTTTAATGTTTTTAATTAATATCCTTTTAACTAATTGCAATATCGGACCGAATTAGGAGTCTAAACCCTTTTCGAATCCACTGGAACAGATACAAAAAATCTCATCAAAATCGGTCCAGCCGTTTAAGAGGAGTTTAGTCACATACACACATGCACAGAAGATATATATATATATATATATATATATATATATTAGTCTGCGTACTTTCAGCCGATCTTGAATTTTCTGAATATAATTAATAAATGGTAAAATTTTAAGGCGATCACCCTTGAATGTCTTGGCGGTCCACCGGTCGATCGCGATCAACGTAATGCCCACCCCGGTATTAGAGCATATTCAAGGGCACTGTTTATTGATGGATCTCAATAACACTTTTCTATCCAATCAATTTTTTCTATTCCTCAAGTCGATAGATTTACAGTCTAGTTTAGGAAAACTATCCATTTTGAAAATTTAATAATTTTTCCAATAATTTTAACTAACATAATGTTGTGAAAAATTGGCTGTCTCATCCATAGGTCAACGTATTTCAAAGGTCTGTTATTTTAATAAAAATATTAAAATTATAAGACTCTAAATATATGTATTTCAAACATAACACAAATCATAATAAACATAGATTAACAGGTAGAACATAAATTATGTTTTCCAAACTTTTTAACATATAAGTGATAAAATACTTATATATGTTTTCACATAATTAGTGGATTAACTGGGACATTCTTACAATGATATTAAATAATCGAACATGTTTGAGATATAAAAAAAAATTCCTTATCCAATAAAAAAGAAAAACTGTCAACAGGTGTAATTTTTGTCATTGTTGATAAAATGCTGATAAAGCTAATTTTACTTCAGATAAAAAGAATGAAAAAATACCAGATCTTATTTTAATCCGATTTTGCTTAGAAATTCCCCATTTTTTATTACAGATATTTTAATTTTTCCGCTTAATTATATAAAATGACAAATAACTCATAGAGTTTATCTCATTGTTTTTAAACCGAGTATCTGCTTTTGTCAATCTATAACACATGTTTTTATTTCCGTAAATATTTGTTAGGAAAGAAATGCAAATGTAATCACTTACTCGTGAATCAAGTTCATAAATTCAGTGGAAATGCACTCCACCAAAGGCGGTTCAGATCACTCTGAATGAATGGAGAAAAATTATCCTGCACATCATAAAAATGGAAAAGCGCCATCTACAATTGATAAGAGCAAAGCTATTAAGCCATTCAGACCCACTCTCATATCGGCGTCTTTTGCTAGATTGTATAATTCAGTCTTTTCTTTCAAATCTCTGAAAGATAACGAATCAGTGTGTCATTGATGTGTTTCATTTTCGTGTGGATTCAATAAATCTCCAAAGTGGTAAAATCTTATCACAATGTCTTTTCGCTTGGTTCAGCAGACTGATAGATAGTCAAAATATTCTGTTGTGAAATACTTAGTTAATCTAGAAAAATTGGAAATCTGATAGGAAATTCATAATTTATTGCCAATTAATCAACCTCCAGCGCTGAAGAATGTTTTCTTGTTGAATCTCATTTCATTCAGATGCTCGGACAACTTTTTAAAAGTTAAAATCTACTCTTAATAATTTAACGCATGTATAATTGCTTATTCAACCAATCAAATAATTCCTAAAACTATTTATTTTTATTATGAAAGAAAGTCGTTACAAGTATATATGAGAGGGATAAAATAGGATTAAATATAGTATACGATAAGTTATAGATGGGCTTCATTTAAAATTTGTTAAACTATTAAGTTCCATTTCAGATAAATTAGAACAATTCAAAAAAAGGAGGGAAATACTTTTATACCAGAAATGAACCCTTCGCAAGAATTCAAGCATTCTCCAAAACGTTAAAGTTTTCCAGGTACTTTTTAATGTCATTTCACACGATTCCACGAGATATTGGAAAGGTTAAAATCTGTTTGCTATCAAATTCCATTTTTCTGATGATTAAAAAATTCGTCAATTTTCAAAGTCTTATATGTGTTCTATGATTGATTTTATTGTTACTCAAATTTATTTAAGATTTATTATTAAATAAGATAGTATAATGTTTTAAATAACTTTTTTTATGTTTTACGGTGAAACTGTTACTGTTTTTTATAAAGGAGAAAATTATAAAAAGGATTTAAATTTTCTAAATTTTAAAAAATGAAATTAGTACTTAAGTAAGTTTTTTTCGTTTTCACATGACCTAATCAACCTTGAAGACCAATTAAGTAACTGATTTAGATCACTCAGTTTTGAGGATGATGTGTACATGAAATATTTCCTCTCGTGTGTTTTCATACAACTGTATTACCAAGAAAGTGCTTTATTTTAGTTTGCCCATGATGAGGGATAGCATCTTGCAAGTTTTTAAAATTGCATATGTGAACAAATTTATCGAGTCCTCATAAACCAGTAAATTTGCTCATGTCATCTGACTTTTTACAGATCGTGCTGTAAAGAACAAAGTTTAAAGTATCAAAATAATTTTTGCTTTCAGTTTCCTGTATTTTTTAAATAGAGTAATATACGAACACAAAAATAACAAAAACTAGTTAGCTTACTTTCTGTTTCCCACTAGATAAGTTTTGAAAGATTGTTGTAGATTCTACATTCTCACACAAAATTAAAGATAAGTATAAGGCTTGTATTCTTTTTACCTCAAATTTTCAATTTCTCTTATTTAAATACTTTTAAAATTAAAAAAAAATTAATTTAAAATTATTTTTTGTTTACCACGCTACAATATAAAACATATTGTTCCCGTCCACAAAAAGAGGCACACAGAATAAAGAGATATCTACAAATATAATACATACCCATAAAATATTACAGCTCTGTACAACCGAAACCTTTTTTAGAATCTTGTAGGAAAGTGCGAAAATCAGAAACTGAGAAAATCAAGTTTAACAATTATATTTTAAATTTGTATATTTAAATACAATAGTTTTACTCTTAAAATGTACCCATTTCATATGCCGAGTCTTTTCCCCCCCTAAAATGCTCATGAAAAACTTTTTTCCTGATTTACAGAATTTTACGTGTATCTTATTAAGATCTTTAACTTCTGCTCCCTTTTTTGACGCATTGTCGGCCTAAAAAGCAGAATTGACAGAAAAATATACTACTTAAAACCCAGACATTTCCTATCTAGGTGAACAGCTATTTCATCAATAAATATCACTGTCGTCTCATTTACACCAATATCAACTGCTGCTTTGGAGATCGCAGTGTTTTCGGTCAGCACCTCTAAACAGTAGAATTGAAAAATTAATCTTGGGATTCCAAGGCTCCCACAGAATTATTTTCTATAATAATTTGGGGGTAATGAGATACACCTCTAACTAAAGACTAACTATATTCATAATAATAGTTTTATGCTTGTTGATCTTTTTTTGTGTGTGATTTTGTACTTTAGTAAATGCAAGACGTAGCACACTACCTGGGGAACACAGCATTAGTTAAATTTTTTTAAAGAATATTGTAACATATATCCATGATATTTTTTAAAAAAAATTTAATAGCACATTCCAAATCCAAACCGATTTTGGAGAGGGGAGAGTCAGCTCAAATGTCGTCATTCTCACTTGGTTATGATTTAAAATGATGACGTTAGTCGCCAATAACCCTTGTATTAATTCCAAGTATAATAAGCAATCATTCAATCAACTAAATCCAAACAGAAATTAACGGAAATTCTGTTTATATTATTTTCAAAGGGCAAGTATCTGTCAACATTTTTTATTGCTCAGAGCGAAATTACTGTCGGATTCAATGAAGTTTGCTTTAAAATGTCCCAAACATTCTATGTTAACTTTTAAAAATTTGTTTAAAAAATCATTTTTTTGAACGTCTAAAAGTTCTATCCCCTCCTCCATAATATACATTGTACAAATGAATTATTATATATTTTCATACATAATTTGTTCTTAATAAGACACTAATTCTAGATTTCGAATTTGATTTCAAAAATTAAAACTTCATATTAGTTAAAAAATTCTTTTAGTGATTTTGTTCCATCGGTGGTACACAGATATAACAGAACTACTATTTTAATATAAACAAAACTAGTCAATGAAAAATACATTCTTATTAAATTTTAGTATTGTAACTTCTGTGTCTTTTTCCTTATCAAAAGAATTCCATCATTTTATGGAGATTTTGGTCCAAAGAAAGAAATTTTTTTTTAATAGCTCCTATACCATATCTTATTCGTGTTTGAATCTCATTAAATAAAGCAAATATCGTGATATCATTATACCTAAGGAGCAGTTCTGTTATATCACGATAACTAGTAAGCAAATCCAGTGAGTGATATTGGGGTTTTATGGCGCAAGAGCCGAATTCTGCCATACTGCGCCAAACATTTGCTTAAAGTTTAAAAAAAATAATTAAAAATTT
The DNA here is from genome assembly GCA_019973935.1 of Trichonephila clavipes. NCBI lineage: Eukaryota > Metazoa > Arthropoda > Arachnida > Araneae > Nephilidae > Trichonephila > Trichonephila clavipes. The sequence continues at coordinate 419,032 of BMAU01007914.1, read as the reverse complement.
AAAGTACTGACAAGAACACACTTTTTTAGAATATGAAAAAGCAAGTAAGCAAATCCAGAAGTGATGAATTAAATTTTTTTGCATATGATATCAGTGAAATGCGCGTATCAAATGCAAATCATTTTGCATGATATGAATGAAATGTGTGTAAAATATTTTTGTTTAGGGAAGTAAGTGCTTTTGTACGTTTTTTTCTCTACGTCTGTCTACGCTATAAAAAGAAGATATCATTAAAGCAGCAACATCGCCCCCCCCCCCAAAAAAGGAAATTTTTTATGTTCTTTACTCTTGCTGCTTATCTAAAAAAACTACTAAAATATTAACTCTGTATTTTGTATTTACTTACATGAATAAAAAAAACATTAATGTTCCTATTTGCACATTAGGAAAAACGTTTCTTAACCTTCACCTTGTGTATTTTATCACATAAAGCTTTTCGAGTATTAAAACGAGTGTTCAAGAAGTGTTGTTATATTCATACTACATTTTAATTCAACAGAGCCTTGATAGTGTTTCTGTGTATATTGCTAATGTTATTTGCGGGGAAATGATTTACAAAAGAGGGGACTAAATATTTCAAACAAACAATATCCTTAACCTAGAATTTATTATTAAACTTATTTGAGAAAAGCTAAGGATACATATTAATGGGGGGGGGGTCTGTGTAATCAGTGCTTTAAGAAATATACCAGGGCATTTCCAAATGTATTATTTTTAAATATGAAAAGCAATCAATATACACTTTTGGCCATCCAAAATGTAACACCACGAAGAAAAGAAATACTAAAAGCAAATTTATTGGACAAATGATATAAAATACAGGATTGAAGTGTGTGATCAAAATAGCAATACCAACAATAACCACAAATGACCAAAACATTTCCCCAAAATTAGGGAATTAATTTAACGAAAAAAGTAAGCCTGATAATTATGTAATTCTTAAATTTCGGATCCATAATCATAACTTGTATGTATTTTAACAGTCTCGGTGAAACGTCGGTTAAAAATGACAAGCATGAAAATCAAGCCCTGATCATAATAAAGATAAATTTTCTAGCTGATTACTATTTTCGGGATAAATTGTTGTTGTTGTTTAATACGGCAAAATCAGAAATCAATTAATTTACAATTCGGAATTAATTTTTACATATGAATTTGACTCTAATCACGAAGTAGACAAAAGACATGCTTAATAAATATAGCTTCCGGACTCAAAATAGATCTCAGAAAGAAAGAAAAGAGTCATTTTCCCCATAATATTATATATTTCATACTTAGAAGTGATCCCAAAATTAGAAGAAATGACCTTGAAGCATTTAAGGTAAGTAAAGGAACAATAACTACAAAAGAGTAGGTTGTCGGGCTGCAGAACCATATCTCAATAGTATATATATTTCTTAATTATATTATTCAACAACAAAAATAATTAGTGGGCTATTATACTTTCTGAAGAATTCTTAACCTTCGCTATTATGTGACAGCAGGTCTCAGTAATCAAATCCATATCACCGACTGTTGTGCATTTGTGTTTTCTTCCTTTTCTTGCCATAATTTAAGTTTTTATAGTCTTTCAAAAAACCCTTCATTCCTTTTGGATGAGGTTAAGCCAAGAACCTAGTACTAAAAATTCCATCTCGCCACTAATTCTCTTCATTTAAGCACTGTAATTCGAGATGGGATTTTCTCTCTCGTATACATATGTACATATACGCACGCGCGTGTGTGCGATACGTGTATTCACAACTCAATAAATAGCTTTATATAGTAAAACACAAAACGACCAATAAACTAATCAATTCTTTATAACCAGTTTCTTGAACTCAAGTACCACTTCAGGCTTTTAAAGCACAAATACACATGAAATAGTACGAGTATTTAGTTTCCTGCTCACAAACGAATAACCACAGTTTGACTTATGAATACCTGCCATTTCAATGAGTTTTTAATCACATCTGTTTGCGCAGGCGCAACAGCGCTGCCTGAACTGCGCATGCCCATAAATTTTGACATGAATGTAAGAAGTTGCGAGAAATAAATATACACCAGTCCACTAAAAATTGTGTTGTGATTGAGTTCTGAGTATTCGACGGAGTGAGCCATAACATTGGTCCGGTAGAATCCGGAGATTGATTGATTGAATATTAATGTCGCACTGTTCAGCAACACGAGGGCTTTTGGCGACGGACCACGTAATTTTGAACCATGGTCAAGTGACGTGGACGACACCTGAGCTGGCACCCCCTCTCCTAACTACCACACCACACCAACGGGAGGATGTTTCAGCTCTCGACAGATTTAACGTGCATCGCTGCCCTACGCGGCGGTTCTTTAGTGGTATTGGGCTCGAACTCGTGACAAGGCAAGCCACGATCCGATACCTATACCATTCGGCTACCGCGGCCCCGGTAGTATCCGGAGAAAAACCACGTGTAGTAATGAAATAAAATTGTGCCGGAGATTGTGTACCAAAGAGTGAACTGAGTTTTCGAAGTATTCTGTGTCTTGAGAGTCCAGCGTAATTCATCAGTCGAAGTAAGAGCGCGATTTCCTTGCTTCTTATTTGATATCAAATTAATGTTATGTGTTAAAATGTCGACAATTAAAAGTCTTAAAAAAGGCGAGCTTTTGCTGGTCGCCGAGGGGAGCTGGGATTAGACATACTACAGAATTCAAAAATTATAGTATTAAAAAATTTAATTGAGAGTAGTGAAATTTTTGAAACTGATAAGGAGTTTCTGTAAAGTGTAATTGAGGGCGCTTTGGCGGAAAAGAAAACTAAAATTGAACAAGAAAAATTTAAATTAGAGTCTGAAAGGGCCGCTAAAATTGAACAAGAAAAATTTAAATTAGAGTCTGAAAAGGCCAAGATTGAATTCGAAAAAATTAAATTAGAGCAGTTAAAGAAAGAGCTTGAGTTAACTAATACTAAATGTAAATTGTCCCCTGCGCTAGAGAAAAGTGAGCATTTCGAATCTGTCCCATCTGATATTGAAAACTTAATTAAAAATATCAAAACTCTAACAATACCTGTCCCTTCTAATACACAGAAGCCTATAATTTATTTTTTCAATCGTTAGAAAAAGCTTTAAAAAAAAAATTTGGAGGATAAATTTAAAGCAGAGATTTTATTGAATATGTTGAGAGAAAAGGTGGGAAATTTAATGATTTATGTTAAACAAGAGGAACTGGGAGATTATGAAAAAAATCAAGCAGTTAGTGCTAAAACAATTTCAACCAACACCTCGAGTATTGCTTAATCAGTTTCGAAGGTTCCAAAAACTACCGAATTATGTTCAGTTTGCTTCTAGAATTGAAGCAATGTTTGGTTATTATTGTAAACTAAGAAACGTTAATGAGTTTAATGAGTTATGCCAGTTAATTGTTGCCGATAAGATAAATAATTCTCTTGATCAAGAACTGACCAGTTATATTAATTGGTACACACCAGATAAGCTGGGTCGTGAATTGGATTTGTTTATGTCATCTAAAGTTTCAAGTAGAAATGAAATAAATACGGGTTTCCGACAAAATAAATTCTCTAAGAGTGGCGTCGACAGAAAGGGGTTAAAAGGTGTAACTAGTGTTTTTGTGTCCGATGTCAATGAAACAAAATGTTCATATTGCTGTGAAAATCATGCTATTCTTTTTTGTGCAAAATTTAAACAACTTTCCGTTCATGATAAAATAGAGGTAGTTAAAAAACAGCGACTATGTGCTTTCTGTGTTTAAAAGTAGGTTGTACGGCGTCGAAGTGCAAAGCGAAACCTTGTAAATTATGCGCTAAGAGGCACCATGTCTCGTTATATTTCCTCAAACAAAATACGAATTTTCAAACAAGCCATAGTAAGTCGAATGCTTTCCATCCATCAACCGAGTCAAGGTTAAATGCGGATGCGCGAGAATTTAACCCTGCTTTTCCCCCTGAAGAGGTTTCGGAAAAAGATAGTAATGCGGTGTTAGCAATTAATAAAAAAAAGGGAACCACTAGGTTGTTTTTGAGTTCCGTGAAGTGTTTTGTAAAAGATTCATATGACGAGAAATGGAAAATAAGAGGTCTGCTTGACGTCGGTTCTAAGACAAATCTAATTACGAAGAAATTCGTAGAAAAATTTGGATTAAGAAAAAGTAATCATTCTGGTCACGTGTTTAAATGAATCCTCTGTATGTGTTAAAAATTGCGTAACTACGGAAATCTCGAATTCCGATGGTAGTTATAAAAAGAGAATAAAAATGTTAGTTGTAGATAAAATTACTGATTTAACTCGTTAAAAATCTAAATATGAAAGGATTAATTCCTGAAAATATAAATTTAGCAGGTGATTCCTTTTATGTTCCAGGTCCCATTGATTGTTTTTTGGGTGCAGAAATTTTTTATGAATAATTGTGTAGTGGGCAAATTGAAAATTCCAATCTTATTTTCCAAAATACTGTGTTTGGGCTCGTGGCTTCAGGGAGCAATAGTTTTGCAGATACTGAAGCACGGGTTCATTGTGGATTAATTAAAGGAGATTTAAATCAGACTTTAAAAATGTTTTGGGAGTTGGAAAACGTTGAGGTAGAGAGAACTAAAAACGAAGAAGCAATTTTTTGTATGAGGATCACTTCCTAAAAACTCATTCTAGAGAGGAGGAGGGTCGGTATGTGGTTAAAATGCCCCTTAAAAACGAACCAAATTGTTTTGGTGAGTCGAGGGACATCGCTCTAAAACGATTGAATGCGCTGTGGACTCAATTAATCAGAGATCCTCAATACCTTAAGTTGTATAGAGACTTTATACATGAGTATGACCAACTTGTTCACATGAAAGAGGTTGTCGCAGAGCATGACTTGATTGATTGATTGAATATTAACGTCGCATTGTTCAGGTACACGAGGGCTTTTGGCGACGGACCACGTAATTTTGAACCATGGTCAAGTGACGTGGACGACACCTGAGCTGGCACCCCCTTTCCTAACTACCACACCACACCAACGGGAGGACGTTTCAGCTCTCGACAGATTTAACGTGCATCGCTGCCCTACACGGCGGGTCTTTAGTGGTACTGGGCTCGAACTCGTGACCAGGCAAGCCACGATCCGATACCTATACCACTCGGCTACCGCGGCCACCGCAGAGCATGACAACTCTGAGGTTGCCTATTATATGCCACACCATGGCGTCCTTAGACCAGAAAAGAGCACAACGTAGCTGAGGGTAGTTTTTAATGCTACCAATCCTACAAGTAATGGGTTATCGTTGAATTCCATACAATACAATGGAGGACTGTTTCAAAATGACTTGTTTACAATTATGATTAAAGTTAGAGAGCATTCTCCTGCCTTTACGGCAGATGTGAAGATGATGTACCGAATGATACTCATCCATGAGAGCCAACAGCCGTTGCTTAGAATTTTGTGGTTAGAAAATCCAGAGGATCCGGTGAAAACCTTTGAGATGAAAACAGTCACATATGGCACGGTGAGTGCACCCTTTTTAGCAACGAGAACTTTACTGCAGTTATCGAAAGATGAAGAGAAGAATTTTCCTTTGGCTGCAATTATTCTTAGAGAACTTTTTTTGGACGACGTTCTTTGCGGCGCTGCGTCTTTAATGGAAGCCAAAGCCTTGAAGAATCAACTTTTCGGCATTTTGAAAAAGGGAGGAATGGAATTGCACAAGTGGGGTAGCAGTCATCCGGAACTGGCTTCAAACATCATCGGAGATTATGAGTTCGAGAATCCAATTGAAACCAAGACGTTAGGAGTGTCCTGGAAATCACAAGAGGATTGTTTTATTTTTAAAATCACAGTGGAGTTAAAAGGTTCCTACACCAAGAGATGTGTCCTTTCGACAATAGCTAGACATTTTGATCCATTAGGACTATTAGGTCCAGTAGTCGCACAAGCCAAGATCTTCATGCAGAGTCTTTGGAATCTTAAAATCGATGGAATCGACGAGTTGCCTTCTGAGAGAGCCAAAGAGTGGCATCGTTTCCTAGAGGACTTCAACAGTGTAAGCAGTATCTGCATTGGTAGATGTATTGTGCATCCTCAAGCGACAAGGGTGGAACTTCACGGTTTTGCTGATGCTTCAGAGAAATGTTACGGAGCAGTGATGTATTGCCGTTCTCAATCGCCAGATGGTGCAACAACAGTGAAGCTTGTAACAAGTAAAAGCAGAGTAGCACCTATGAAGAGTGTCACAATGCGGCGACTCGAGCTGTGTGCCGCCGTTCTTCTTGCAAAGCTGATGAAGAGTTGAGACTGCCTTACAAATGAACCCCCGTGTACCTGTGGAGTGACTCGACTATTGTCTTAGCGTGGATCCAGAAGGAGCCTTATATAACTTGCTTAAAACCTTCGTGGCAAATAGAGTTGCCACAATCCAACACCTGACTAAAGCAGAGCAGTGGCATCATGTTTCTTCGGAACAGAACCCAGCTGACCTCGTTTCAAGAGGTCTCGACCCTTCCAGTCTTCACAACAATTCTTTGTGGTGGAATGGACCTTTTTTTTAGTGACGAAAGATTTTCCGGAAAGGAATATCCTTTCATCAGTGACTGATAATGATGAATTTAACTATGAGTTTAAAAGTAACGCAAAGCACTGTGTTAATTTAAATCTAACAAACTGAACACACACACACACATTTATGACTGACCTGTTAAATATAAGTAATAAGTACACTAAAATAATTCGAATGTTAAGTTTTATTTTTAGGTTCATAGCAAATTGCCGAGGAGAAAAAAGGAGAGGACCTTTAGATGTCCAGGAAATCAACCGAGTGGAAACCATCTTAATCAGGATTGTGCAACTACAGGAGTTCAAAAGGGATATAAAGAGTTTGAAATAAAATATATATATAATAGAGTGTCTGCAGAAAGTCTTATAAAAAGTTTAAATCCCTTTTTAGATAAAGATGGTGTTTTGAGAGTTGGTGGTAGACTTTGTAATAGTGATTTGAACTTTGGATGCAAATTTCCTATAATATTACCTTGTAACCATAAATTAACGAATTTAATTGTAGAATATTTTCACTTAAAATACTTCCATCTAGGTCCACAGGCCTTACTATATCAAGTAAGACAGAGATTTTGGCATCTTAGAGGACGTAATGTATGTAGGAAAATAGTACATAATTGTCTTGTATGTTTTAAAGTGAAACCTATAACTTGTGAACAAATAATAGGCAATTTGCCTAAAGAAAGAGTTAGGGAAAATTTTCCTTTTGATTGCAGTGGTATTGACTTTATTGGACCGTTTTGGATCAAGAGCAACAAACAGCGTAAAATTAGTTTGTATAAGACATATGTTTCAATTTTTGTGTGTTTGTCACTAAAGCTGTACATTTTGAATTAGTGTCGGATTTAACAACTCAGACATTTATTCCCTCATTAAAGAGATTTATTGCTAGAAGAGGAAGACCCTCTCTAATATTTTCTGATAATGGTAAAACATTTATAGGAGTTAATGCCGAACTCAAGAGATTGTACAAGTTAGTGATAAATCCTGATCCTGAATTGGCTGGTTTCTCAGTAGATGAAAATATAAATTGGAAATTTCTCCCTCCCAGAGCACCAAATTTTGGCGGCTTATGGGAAGCTGGCGTAAAGTCGTTCAAATTCCATTTTAAACATGAGTCAGGCGATTCTAAGTTTTCTTATGAAGAGTTTCTAACCATTATGACTCAAATTGAGGGAATTTTGAATTCCCGTCCTCTCACCCCTTTGTCAACGGATATAGATGATTTGTCGGTTTTGGATCCCGGCACACTTTTTAATTGGAAGACCAATTACTACCATTAGTGAACCAAATATAATACATAAAGAAACAAATAGATTAAACATATATCAGAGATTAACAAAAATTGTGCAGTCTATATGGAAAAGGTGGAGTAATAATTACTTAAGTAATCTTCAACAGAGATCTAAATGGAAATTTGAGAATGATAACGCTAGAGTGGGTGATTTAGTCCTTATTAAAGAGGATAACTTAGCAGTAAATAAATGGCTAATGGGCAGATTGATCGAGGTATTTCCTGGAAAGGATAATCGAATTAGGGTTGTAACAATCAAGACTCAACATGGTGTAGTAAAAAGACCTATTTATAAAATTTGTATCTTGCCCATGAGAGAGAATGAATTTCTTTCTTTTTGTATTACACAAGATTTTATTTATTTTAAGTTATTGTAATTAACCTTTTAGTATTGTGTGTATTTTAGTGAATTCTTTCTGATTTATAATTATTTTAATAGTGTTACATTTTAACATAACAATATTGTAAAAAGCCATGAAACTTATTGAATGTTGTAACATTGCAATGCCGGGTGAATGTTTGCACAAGTGCAACAGCGCTACCAGAACTGCGCATGCCCATCAACTCTGATATGAATGTAAGAAGTTGCGAGAAATCACCAGTCCACTAAAAACTGTGTTGTGATTGAGTCCTGAGTATTCGACGGAGTGAGCCATAACAACATCACTTCAATTTTTTTTTTATGTACGAAGACAAGCATTGCTATAAATACCCAAGTCCTTAAATAATGTATACATTTTTTTCAGTGTGTTGTTAAAAGATGGTACGTAATTCTTAATTGCTTTTCAAACAACATAGTTTGAGTGAATCGTGTCAGTTGCGATTAATTCTGTTCAAGTGAGACAGCTGATTTTGACTGCACAGATAATCACCTAGGGGTTAATTGATATGTTGGTGGGTCGAGGATATGATGTTGACTGACATGATCTCACGTGATTTTTTCTATTCTTCGAAATTATCGGAAAAGTGTGCCAAACTTAAAAAAATTTACATTTAGTGCGTTAGCAAAATCTTATATTTTCGGCGAAATGACATTGCAAATATTAGTATATCTCCAGCGGTTGTTTTTAAGTTGAGTTAGTTTTACTAATCTAATCTTATTGACTGAGTGATTAAAATGTTTAAGAAATGTTTGACCTCTACGAGATCTTTAATTAATACATTGAGTATAACAGTGATCCAGTGTTGCTTGATTGTTTTATCTTGTGTTTACATGTTGCATTATATCTGATTATCATAAATTCATGGATAGTAATTTAAAAATTTCTCTGCAGTGTTTATATAACGTAGTATGTATATAAACTTGTGTGTGTGTGAACCCCCTTAACTCTAAATAATTACCTTAACGTAATTGGAGTTAAAAATAGAAATGACTACTGCTGGTATTTGCAGATAAATGCAATAATTTAATATTACGAATAAAATATGCGAAAAAATCACAAGCTCTATATATATTCTTTTTTGTATTTGATAATAACTGAAGAATGCTTCATATAAGGTTTTATTATTTATTTATTTTTCATTAAGTATGTAGGTATTATTTAATTTTCGATGCCATCACATAAAAATACCATTGGATTGTGTAACTGGGACATTGAATTTTTTTTTCATGAAATCTCTTATTTTGCATAAGGTTATCATATTAATATTAGCTTTATAGTTAAATAAATACACTGCCGTATTATTAATTAGTTTGTTCAATTATTGTGAAAGAAAAAGCGCTGCTTTAATAAGAATTATAAATGCCATTTCATTGTTTAAATAACAACACTTTATTTTTAAAAACAAAATAACTTGATAGCATTCCCCCTTCACTAATATAACAGCTTCAGCACTTTTCTATTTGAGAAACAGAATAGACATTGTTGCATTCTTCAACGAGTAAGCAATCTTTCAGGTATATCTTTGCTTTCATAGGCAATCTCCAATTATTTAATCATTTTACAATAAATTATCTTAAATACGGCTAATAATTCTAACAACATCCTATGTACTGAAAAATGGATGAAAATTCGTTTTCCCTTATTGTTCAAATCTCAATTCTGCAAGCTTCACAGCATAAAATATAAAATTTGATTTCTCATTATGCAGGGTGTCCCAAAAATGACATCTAAACTCTGTACAGCTAGATTCTTCGTTGGGAGTACATAAGAAATGTCAAAAGAATTATTCCTGAATGATCCATAGTTGACGAGAAAAATACGATAAATGATGATGCATGGTTGTTCATGATGGGATTCCGGCGCATTTCTGAGCCCCAGTTCGTGATTAGCTGGATATGGCATACCCCAGCTGTTTGACTGAGCTTTGGGGCCTGGTTTTATGACCACCACGATCGTCAGATCTCAAACCGTTTGAATTTCCCCCCCATGGGGCAGTCTCAGGGAATTAGTGTATCGAGACGTAGTGGCTACGCCAATAGGCTTGTTGCTCGTCTGCATGCTGCGTGTGCTTCGGTGGACACCACTCTGCTGTTACGTGTATCCATCCATTCCAAGGTGCCCTCAAGCCTGCCTCGATATGCACGGTGGATATTTTAAACGTCTTCAGTTTTAAATATTTGCAAATATTGCTGTTGAAATAGGGTGTTTTTTCCTCGCGCCGCCATACCGTGTTTTTTGCATTTTTCTCACAAGCTATGGGCTGAACATGTACAGTTTGAACATATTAACGTACTCTCAATGAGAAATCTAGCAGTGCACAGTTTAAGCGATATTTTTAGAACACCCTGTATATTAGAGTTTCCTAAAATAAATATAAGGATTCAACTGCTTTGTAACTTAAATTCATTCATGACTCAAAAAGGATAAAGTGTTGAAATAAGAGAAAAAATGCATTTATCTCGCAAAATGAGTGCTTAATCATCTGTATTTTATATTTCCAGAATTAATCAAGAAAATATTCTAGGATATAGTCCCCAATTACATTATCGCATTTGAATTTTCCCTGCCATGTTTCATCTCCTTCGTGTAACAATATGAATTAGTTCTTTCGATAAGCCACCCAAGAGCATAGGCAATTATTTCTAATAATTCATAAGAGAGGTCATAATCATTTGCCTTCAACCAATCAATTACAACTGAGATAAAAAAAACTGTTCCTTTTTTTAGCTATCAAATGTAGACATTGGTATGAATTCGCATTCATCAGTAGAAATTTTTTAAACCTCATTAATAAAATTGAATTCATTTGAAGATAACATGAAAATTTGTACATCTGACAACAAAAAGACATCAGAAATATGTAAGAAGTATCTCATATTTCACCTTACACATTAGATCACTAAAGTAGAGTAAGTACATTTATTTCTCACTTCACTAGAGTGCTTAAATTACATAAATGTTTAAAATAATTTGTTAACAATATGTACTACAACTAATTTTATTAAATAATAATAAAGAATTTTAAATATGAGTCACTGAATTTTATTGTGTGTGAATAGGGGTATTTTTCAAATTTTAAATAAAATGTAATATTCTTTTTTTCCTTGCGTTTTGTGAGTGAAATTCACCCCATCTCTCCCTATCTCACTAGTTTAGCTATTGATTCAACACAATAGCATAAATGTATATTCCCTTTTTGAATAACAGTCAATAAGTTATTGAAAAAATTGTGAACCCTAACTTTAATAGATATTTAATCTATAATAAATCTGTGAAACACTTAGCGTGACCAATCCAAATCAACGAGAGACTCTTGGTACATTTATGTACAGTGAAGTACGTTTAACGCGAAAACGTTTAGGATGAAATATCGGTTAACTTGAAATAATACAACAGTCCCGACAGACTACTATACATTTCCATGCATTTTTTTCTCTCTTAACATGAAACAAAAACTGATTAAGGTGACTGCCTACCTTGAAAATGTCGTTTTTCGTCTACATGAGGCATTTTTTTTATCTCAAAGTCTTATAGTTTGAACATTTTTCTTTCCAAAACAGTTTTTCTTTTTCCTTTACGTGAAATAGTAATAAAGTTATAGTGATTTTTAAAACATCACTCTGTGCAAAAGGGCAGCAAAACAAAACTTTAAATGAGTTTTTCTCAAAATTATGTTTTCGAAAGAGAAACTCTTTACCAAATACATGATATCTTAAGAACCAAACCAGATAACGTTTTGAAATTTTGTGGGAATGTTTATTATACTATTTTTCATAAAGTGGACCCTAAGTTTTGATGTAGGTTAGATATTTTTTTATTTAGGGTAGTTTTTATAAAGAAAAAACTTAAAATATCAAATTTTTCATATTATGTATAATTGTCTGCAATTTTTTTGTATTTTAATATTTCTCTTAGATTCTGGATCATTTTGAAGAGCACCATAATATATATGTTGTGTATAAAGAAAATTACGATAATTGTATTAGAAATTTTTATACAGTGTTACCCGTTTTAGTAAAAATTTGGTAAAATTTCCTTAAAAACAACCAATTTTTCAAAAAGTACAACATTTAAAAGTTTTTATGTATTTACATATTTTCTTTTTCTTCCTAAAAACACTCAATTTGTTTCAAAAACTTGTTTTTATAAAAAAAATTGGGTCCGAAGGTAGGCAGTGGGTCACCTTAACACGAAAACATTTCCCTTCTGGGAATGAATAAAAAACGAAAAGCACCAGATATGCAGGCGAGGTTTAAGAAGGATGTGAAATGAAAGATTGCTTTACATGTTTCATAGAAAGGATGGTAACTTTGATTTGAAATACTCTCGGAATAGCCTGTGACACGCGAGCCAATTGTGTTTCTCTAAGATACTTTCACCCTCCGTCTCTACAAACGCCACACAAACACATCTCATCTCTCATCAGTTGGCTTTGAAATTCGGTGACGAGCAAAAATCAGTGAATTTAGTTCGCTTTTTTTTTCCTATTTGAGAAGAAATTTTTTTATAAACACAAGAGCTCAGGGGTAAAAGCAAACTGCTATTTCGCTTAAAATGAATATGGAGCGCTTCTTCTGTTGAACAAAAGCAGAAGACACAAACGGAAATCTGTAATGATTTTGGTATTGCTAAATTTTGTATGAAATTTCCTTAAGTTCTTGTGAATGTTTTTTATTGCATTATTTTTTTGAATACATGTATATATATATATATATCTGTGTAAATAAAATGTACTCTAATAAACATAATTTTGTTAAATATATGTTTTTTTACAATATCCTATAACACAAAATTCTTTTAACACGAGAAAATATTTCAGTTCCTTCAATTTCGTGTTAAACGATTTTCACTGTAGTTGTTCTTTTGCAAATAGAAACACGTACTGGTTGTTTCATCTCTGCTGGTTACTCATGCGCAGATTAATAAGTTTTTGGAACCTGCATATATGTAATTAGACAAGTCTACCGGAGCCCACATAACCAAATTTAACAGCTACGAACTGTAACTCTTGAAACACCTGTAAATGGGTTTTTAACAACACAATTCTAATCTTTATCAAGTAAGTGTCAACTATCTTTTTCAATATTATCTTTCGAGGTTGTAATGAACATTTTAAAATGGATGTCAAAACAAAACAAAATTGTTCCATTTATGAATAGATAAAATTATTATTAATGTTATTCATGTGTATCTGTTATTCTTATCACATTTATTTTACTAGTCGAATGCTTTATTCTAGAAAGTTTTAAACACAATGAATAAATTTCACATAAATTATTGCATTTTACTATCTCAAGTTTATCAAAGATGAATGACTGAAATTTTTATAATCAAATACGAATTAAAATTTCAAGGACTTGAGAAAGATATCTTTCAAAATGGGAAGCATTCGGTTTAAAAATGATAACTGTAATTTTTTAAAGTCCAATTTTTTTTTTAACTGTCTTACTCATATAAAGATGTATAAAAATCAAATATAAAAAAATGTTGTAGTAATAATTCCATTTCAATAACACTCTCGTTATGAAATGTACAATAACTCTCGTTTATGCAATACAAATGATACTTAAAACAAATACTATACAATTTGCATGATTTTTAGTCTAGTGCAATGGTCTTGAAACTTTTTCAACTCCTAGAACCCTCAGAACTCTATAAAATGTTTTCGGAGAACTCCTTTCAAGAGAGAGACTGTTAGAACGATAAATCTTAATATTTAAACATGTTATAAGTACTTTATGTAAAGAAAAAAAAAGTATTGTATTTGTTATTAAACATTTTTATTGTAATTTTAATATAATTTACTCTGCACATTAATCTTAATTTAGGATCCAAGTGTCACTTTCCAAAACATCATATTCAGTTTTTAGGATATATGCTTGCATTATTTTACACAAATTGTTCAAGTCTAGGTCTGTTGAAATTATCTGCATATTCTGCATTTAATAAGCTTTTATATTGTTTTTGTAGCCACTCACGTTGACACTTTTTTCACTTGAACACATTGTTTTGAATGACATTAAAATACTTATAGCTGTGTGAGTGAGAAGTCCTGGGTATTTTTCATGAATTTCCAAACTAAAATTGGGGATATGTTTTTGCTTAAATTTAGATTTTAATGTCAAATCTATTGATATGTCTTTCCCTTCCTTTATTATAAATGTTTTTCCTCAAATGTAAAAAAGGTACATTTTTCATTAGAAAACTATTTAGTCTTCCGATACATTGTACTAACGAGTATAAAATTATTCCGTAGATCCTGGGATAGTAAAGAGAATAGAATATTAAAAATCTAGATAGTTCATATAAAAAAATGCTTTAATATTCTTTTTCTTCCAATTAAATAAATTTTTCAATATTTTTTTTGTGGCTCGTGGAACCCCAGGGTTCATTGGAAAACACAGTTTGAAGATGACTGGTTTAGTGAAACAATAGTATGATAGTAAGATGAAATTGAAAATACGCAGGTTTTATGTCAAAGTATTTTTCTACAATTGTGAAACAATGTTCATGAAAAATAATATTATATAATATTTATTATTCCTTTTAATAATATTCATAGCTCTATTTGGATTTTCGTCTCCTAACTCTCGAGTATGTACAAAATTCGAATGCATTTACAAGGCATTTTGAGAATTTCTCATTAATATTGCATCCTTTCTAACAGATGGTTCGATTCAAACTGTTATTTTACATAATTGGCTTGCATCAACGCAGAAAAAGCAACGCGAGTTTACTGGTACAATCAAAGAGCATAGAATAATAACAATGCACCTCACAAAACTGGATTACAAACATAAAAGTTTTGATTTTTTGAAAATTGAATAAGAAACTGAAAAGAGCAAATTCAAATATGAAAATATCAGTTGATATGGCCTCATGTGTTGTTCAAAAAAGTTAAGCCACAAATATCTTTAAACTTTTTAGATGAATTAGTAGGCATTTTAAGCAAACTGCGGACACATTTTTTAATTAAAATTAAAAAAAACACTGATTAACCTTAACTCTTTAACAGTAGAAAATAATTATAAATGTACTTTTAAAATCTTTAACAGCTTATTAAAAAATTAAGATAACTAAAATAATAAGATAGTATGACGCATAATGCTCATAATAATAAAAATAACTTTCATAGAAAAATTAATTTCTCAATCCTAAGTTCAATGCAGCATAAGTTTAAATGTTTTCCGGTAAAATTTCAGATCATCTCATTGTAACATTTAAAATATAAATAAAAAAAATTACATATGAAATTAAAAAAAAACAGAATCAGTTTTTTTTAATTCTATTTAGTTTTTCTCTTATACACTTCTGCATTTAAAATAGAATACAATTTTTTTAAATGAAAAAAAAATCACTTTCCTTCAGATAACTCAAAGCTTTAATGAACACTTTTCATGCTGCAAACATTTAAATATGAGTTTTAGACATTTGACGCGATTAATTTAACCATATAAACTCCCTTTTGTAACTTTTATCTTCCATTTCCACACGAAAGACACTACTGAGTTTCTAGAAAATATGTTCAACATGATCGATTGTTTTCTTAAAGTCGTATTTCGAAGCAACAAGAGGGCTATTGGTGACGGACGTATATAATTTTGAATTGCGTTGCAACGAGGATGACTCCTGAATTGACATCCACTCTCCTCATTCTCACACCATGACAGCGTGAGGACTTAGAGCCACATTACATTTAACGTACACCAGCTCTTATTTACAGCCTCCATATTCACCTTCCAGGATATATTTGGATAAAGAAAGCATTTTATTATTATTTCGCTTTTTAATATTAAAATTAAACGTTCTTTTATTCATTCCTCTCAAAAAATTATCCTTTTTCACTCCGAAGCATCAACGGAGAAATTGTACGAGAATCCCCCATTAAGTTATAAATAAGACACTTACATATATGAAAGTGTGTCTTATTTATAACTTAATGGGGGATTCGTATAATTTCTATGTTTGTCTTTATGTAAGTGCAAAGTGATTGATTACTTAGTTATGCATATGTAATGGACATGAATATAAATTAATAAACTCGTCTTTCCTGATATACACCTTTTTCTAGGGAATTGAGCCTGTGCTGATAAAGACTATGTATAAGAGCATTTATATAAATACATTTTTCTACGCACATTTTCAATTCATTTACTTATTCTTTATAACTGAAAATATCCCCACATCTGTTAAATTATTTCATTATCATTAGTCTTAAGTTAATATTCAATTCTAACAAAATGCCCTTTTCTTAATCCACCATTGACAAGCACGATATAAATAAATAAATAGTATAAAACAAATTCATTTATAGCTCAGAGTAAATAAATGAAAAAAATCCCACTTACAATTTCCTTCAAAATGTTTCAAATTTCTTTCAAGACTATTAAAGGCAACTAGATTCTAAACGTTAAGTTCAGCGCGTAATTGTCTGCTGAAGATCAGTTCTCGAACAAGGAAAAGTGTTCATATCACAAGGAACTATCAATGCTAAAATGAAGGAATGTATATCCTAGAAGAGTTTGCAGGGCTACTTAGCCTCGTTTAAATTATGACTATCAAACTACTGATATGCTATCATTTAATTGCCCGACAAGTTTGGGAACCATCACTCACTTGTCACTCATTGCTGGGGCAGTCGGAAACATGACATGCTCTATTATTTCCGCTCTGTCCTTAATTTCGAACTTCTTGAGGATTTGTTTCAATTATAGATGATTTAAATATGGCACGATATCGGGAGATTTATGCCAATAAAACAGTAGAAGGACATTTTCAGATTCGAGAGGTCTTATAATTTACGATCAATTAATTAAAAGCCTCGCTCAATGAAAGCCCACAATCACGCATAAAAAGGTCTTGCCACGTTCATCCTTTCTGAGTGAAACTTCCGCACATGTACTTCCACGTTTATCAATTTGACCGAACACGTAAACTGGTCAAATATAGGCGTAAACATTCTGTTGAAATGTTTTAACTAAACGGAAGAAATAGAGTTAGAATTTTCTGGTAGCATTCTGTATGGTTAAAGAAAAATTATGTGTTTGTTTTCACTAACGTGTAATATTTATTGTACGGAACAAACTAATTTGGTGACAACGCTTTATGGCAAAATATTGAAGTTTGACTAGTCAAATTTAGGAAATTGCACATCAGTGATAGCTCTAAGTCTTGAATGAAAGATCTTAACTCAATTAAGTGAAGAAACGAGAGCATGTGAATAATTGAATCTTCAAAATACTTATGAAAATAACAACTTAATTCAATATTTTGAAATATTTCTTTCTAAAAAAATTTGGGAAATATATTCTTTCATGTGTATATCAAAAGAAATCTACATAAGCGAAACCCTTATTACATTTGGAAATTCGTTGTTCAATTACAGTGAGTATTAAAAAGGGGTTTGCTTGTAGCTATTTTATGCGCGAGTACTTCAAAATAGAAATAACAAAAGTAGTATCAATTCAAGAATGGTCATTTAAAAAAAAAAGATGTTGATCTAATAGACCATCATGTAAAAATGAAAAATGAGGCGATAACTATTTTTTTAACAAACAAACAAAATGTTGTCCTCCTACTGCTAATTTCTTAGCAAATATTAATGGAGAGCTTGTGTTATAATAGTACATTCCTGCTGTTCAATAAAAGGCTGTTTTTTTTTGTGAAGGAAGTTCTAACACATAGAAGTTCATTTATCAATTTTTTCGAAAGAGTTAATTTTGAGCATTGCTAAACTCTAAGCGCATCAAATGTTTTTCTGAATGAGTCGAAAATTATATATATAATAGGTATGATATATGAAGTCCAGGAAAAGAAACGATTAAAATGCTAGAGAAATAGAATGTTTTTTTTTTCATGAGACAAACAGGCACACATAACGAATTGAATTCAAAGGCTTTGACCTACATCTGGTTCTCCTAAAAACTAATACTTCGTGGAATTGAATCGTAAAATTAGTTTACACAGAGGTATTTTTACAAATCTCTCTTGAATTGTCAGATTAGGTCATGGGATGGCAGGAAGCGTTTGTTCATCAAATCCCAAACACACTGTTTGGGAGAAATATATGACGATCTAAACTGATCTAAGAAGCGTTTTATTGGCATAAAGACATCCAGCAGGAACCGCTACCTTGTGCAGCTGGGCATCGTCCAGTTAATATGGGATGCCGTTAAAAAAAGTATAGCATAACAGGCTGTTGAATAACGAATTACGTATTGAAAAGGATGAAATAAGGATGACAAAAAAGGTATCCGGTTATCATATCAATGGCATACCAGACAATAACTTATGTTTGTCGGGCTGTATAACTTTTGGGCTAATATCTCATTTCTGTCTTGAATGCAAGCAGATACGTCTGTTGGTCATAAAGACACACACACACAGTTCAAAGACTCACTACTAAAAACAATTCCTCCTTAAACAGTGAAATTCTAAGTCGATCAAGCTTGATGCAATTGCTTTTCGACGAGCGCAGTTGACAGCGCGAAAAACACTGTAAGTTCAGACTCCGTTTTCTGAGTCGTTTATCAATGATCCTTATGGTCATCGGCGGTGATAAGGCGTATACTTCAAGTCGTTGATAAAGGCGATTTAGGTGTAGTGGATGTCATTCTTACAATTTTCTGTCGCTCTCTCAATGGAACAGTGTGTGTGTGTTTTGCAATGTTTGCACCATTCCTGCCAACCAATATGGTCGAAATGTGACCTATTTCCAAACCGAATGCCATGCTATTTTTCCTGTTTCCTTAAACCCAACATCACATCCTCTTTCTCAAATCTTGACATTGCTCATACAGAATGGGACATATTGGTATAGGATTAGACAGAACAAAATTGGAATAGAAACTGGGAATTGTGCAATTTCTCTACTTTTACTCATGCATTTGCTCAGTTCTATACTCTAAAATTTCAGTTGCTTATTCAGTGCCCAACGAAATTTAATCATTTGTTTATCAGATTAAAATGCACTTGCAAATGAAATGGTGTTATCAGAAACCTCTTTCAGGCACCAACTTCATAATGTATTTTTTAACGAGGTTCGTATAACGTTTAAACAATTTTGAGTGAAATTCCATCACAGTTTACTTTTATTCTACATAAAATAACTACAATCAGGAGAGAGAGAGAAACATAGGCAACAAATTTGGATGCTAAATTAAATTAGAATTTATAAACCGGAAAAACCGAAAGTGGTTCACCGTTGGTAAAATTTTCCTAAACGTAAAATCCGGATTTTCTTGAAAACCGTAGGTTAATTATATTTTTCTTAAGTGATAAATAATTTGATTTTTTACCATTTTTAATGAAGTAATTATAATTTATTTAAATTCAAGTAAAAAGAAATTATATTGTATGAATTAATGAGCCTTTTTTAAACAGTAAATATATTAGAGAAGTAAGCGTAATTTGTATGACAAAATAATTTTAAAAGAAAAAAAAGTTTTTTTACACGTAGGTACAGATTGCATTTAAACTACGAAAATATTAATTTTTCTCTAATATCTTCGTCGTATATAATATACTATATAAAAAATTTTAAGTACTTAATAAAGGATGCATTCTCGTCAATTCTACTCACGTCAATAGACAATAAGATTTGTTTCGATTGGTGGTAGTTTCGGTACCAAATTATGTTTGTCTGTGAAATAAATCTGTATGTAGGACACCCCTTATTTTTCTTAAATATTATTTTATTGAAAAACACGGTGTGTAAGTTATTTTACGCTACTTTTCTTTTAACATAATGAAATAATAATGACGATATTTTCTTTTCCTTTTTATTTCACATAATTTTTAAGTTAAAAAAAACTATAACTTCTAAATAATGAATTGTTTGTTTAAGCAGGGAGAGAGCAGGGACAGGTAAAGAAAGACTTTACCCCCTGCACAAAGGTCATACCACGCACACAGGTGACCGCTTCTAAAGCTCACCAAGGCTGTCTGACCAACCACAATACATATGTAATTGCAAGAAACATATTAAGCTGACAATAATAATAAAAAACATAAAGGGTAAGAGAATGAACAAGAATATATGTACATTATTCGAGAATTACTGCAAGTAGATCAAAAGTAATAAAAATATAAAATACAAATGTACCGAACAAAAAGAAAAGAAAAGAAAGGAAGGAAACGTTTAGGGAAAAGAAAAAAAAACGTTTGTGACCACGTAAGAGTATCGATCCCATCCCATCCAAGAAATCTTATTGGAACCAAATTTTTCAGCATTTTGAGGTAGGGAGACCAAATAAAAATCCTTAGTCAGATGACATTCGAACACATAATGGTCAGCGTCTCCAACAGAACCAAAAAGACAGTTGGGAGTAGCTTTTAATTTGAAGCGATGCAAATAAGAAGCAAATAGGCTATGGTTTGTTTAGAATTGCGTGACGTAACTAAGGAATGAGGATTGATATCTAAACTAGATTTGGGAAAGAAGAATTTGACTCGTAAGCCAATATTAGAGTTTGATTACCAACTCTCCCAGTCCTCAGATAATTTATTCTGGAGGATTTAGATGACGTAAGAGTGGAGAGTGGAAACACTTACCTCTACAGCATTAGTAGTAGAGGACTAACATAATGATCTGTAATATCATTACAAAAATTATTATTATGAGCCTTAACCCAGAAAATATAAAATTTGCGAGGGCTATTGGCGACGAATCTCGTAATTTTGAACCATGGTCAATTGACGAGGACGGCACTTGATCTGGCATCCATTCTCTTAATTTCCACACCATGTCAAGGGAAGTTGTGGAAGCATGCATCAACTTCTCTACACGGTGTCTTCAGCGGCACCAGGTTGGAACTTAGACACGCCAGCCACAACCTACAGCATTAGGCTACCGCGGCCGTTTGCTGCATTAGGTAGAAAATAGACTGTTACAACTTTCATTTAACTCCGATCGTTAATTCAAGAGATATTAAGGGAAAACCCGTAAGGGTACAATATACCGTGTGTTTCTAAAAGAATATATCGGAGGTTTAACGCCTTATAGTATTTATCTCAAATAAGTTACAAGTATAATTCATACATTGAATGAAAGAGTAACTGAAACAGTTTTACCTATAATTTTACAAACGTGCACGTCGTTCGTCACACGGCACAAATCAAGTCGATAGGCGAATTTATCCCAAACCTTTTTCAGTGTGTCTGAGGAAATTCTTTCAAAAGCTATTTCGATCATGTGTCTTAAGTCTGAAGGTCAGCTGGAAGCGGACGTACACACAATCCTTTAAAAACCCCTCAAATAAAAGTCCCAAGGCATTAGATCGGGTGAACGCGGAGGAGATGCGATACAAGCTTTATCGGGAGGCTCTTTACGGCCAATCCATTGGTTGGATACAGTGATATTTGACCAATCGTGTACTGAGAGATGCCAATGAGGCGGTGCACCATCTTGCTGCCAAATGATGTTATTTGGTTCACTTTCTACAAATTGAGGAAATAGCCATAGTTGTAGAGTATCAAGATAGGCTGAACCTGTTACAGTTGATTTCCAGTTGCAGCCTTGGTCGTCCCATACTTTTCCCTTTACAAAGACAGCCAGTTGTTTCAAACTGATGAAACCACCGAAGAATGTTATTATCATTTGGAGGTTGACAACCGAACTTAATATGGAATGCTTGTTGCAGATAATACGGAATGTAATAGCAGATTCTGTCTTTGCAAACTGGAGAACACAAATGGCTGTTTGCTAGTCGCCATTTTTCTACTAGCGCGTTGATCTGCGAGAAAGAGGGGGAAATTAGCATGCGTTTCGCGCACACATACTAGCAAACAAAAGTGTTTCAGTTGCTCTTTCATTCGATGTATGAATCATACTCATATGTTATATGTAATGAATACTATAAAGCGTTAAAACTCCGATATTCTTTTAGAAACATCCGGTATTAGGTTATTTCCCCATAGGGTGATTCATAATATTTCCCTCGTTTTTGACAAGAGACGAGTAGATAGGAAACCAAGATTTTTACACACTACTACGCGACTATTTGAATGGTAATGCCTACCAAGACGGTGAGCAACGAGCTGCAAAAATTAATTATTTTGAGGCCCTTGTGCGAGGGCACATAGATTTACGATGCGAAATCCAATCCGTGAAAGGAGCGGATTCCATGGCAGGAATTTGTTTAGATTTTAATTCCTTTATTCGTAAATTAATTACATAACTTGAGCTCCTTTTAAGCCATTAATATAGATACTATTTTAACTGCGATGAGAAATCCGAAAATCTTAGAGTTTCCGTTTTTTGTTTAGTCTTTAATGTTATACATTAAATTTTTACCCATTATTAAGGAATGGATCACATGTTTTTTTCTATAATATAAAAGCTTTTAAAAAAGAGCCGTTTTCATAATTATACATCTATTTTTTAAGAAACCAAGCGTTGTGTAAAAATGGAAATTAATTATGTGTACTAGGATTTGTGTGGTAACAACTATTGAAAATATTCGCATGTAATATATCCAAAAGTAAAACAAAACCTCTGATCTATGTAAGAATATAATTATGTAAGGGATGTATATGTCTTTCCTTGTGTCAGAAAATTTTAGATATATTGCCAAAATTGAGAGTATTTTAAAATGAAAATGACAAATAAGGAAAGCCTTGTTTTTTGTAGGCAACAGTAGTATATAAGTGGCATATAAGTCATTCGGTAATTCTGACACGCAAGATCAAAACCTCTTGAACTTGTAGTCAAAATATGGTAAATAATCTTAACATTGTAAATACTCACTCACATGAAGATTAAATACCAGTTTTTTTTCAAGGTCGTCAAATTCACTCAACAAAGTAGCTCTCTTATCTGATAACTAGAAATCTTCTTTTAATAAAGGCTCATTGATTTAAACAAGTTTAACTTTTTTGTTTAAACTAGAATTAAGTTACTTATGAAGAAACTTGTTTATAAAATTTCAAAACATTTTCCTCCTAAGTAAATGGAATGATAAAATTATAGTTCGATAAAGTTAAAATATTTACAAAACACACATAAGTACGTCTATGTAATAATTTTTCAGACGTGTGTGGGAAACCAACTGTTTACTATGAAACCAATATTAAAAAGTACTTATTTATAAATAAAATATTTTTTTTCACGAAATGTGTGTGTGTGTGTGTGAGTTCTTACAAATCACTTGGGGGAAAAATTTTTGTATAATTTTGTTAAAACACTAGAAAAAAGACGATTGGAGTCTTGTGTATACATTTCTGTAAAATAGTTTTAAAACTGTGTTTTGGATAAATTATTTTCCGTATAAATGATACCCTTTTGGGGAAAAAACATTCAATAGAATATATACAATAAACCTTTTTTGCTCAATTTTTTTACATGACAAATGATTCACTTAGTTCTACTCAAAAGATACCTTAAGTTTTAAGTTTTTCCATCAAAAAAAGTTTGGATAAAAGCACTTTTAACAAAATTGATGAGTTAATAATAAAGATGAAAAGAAAAGCGTTACAAAAGTTCTAGATCATAGTTTACAATTGTTTAATAGACATGAGTGATAAAATTTCACAAACAGTGTATTACAAACATGATATTTTGGGAAATAAATTTATCAATTATGTATAAATGTCAGTATAGAGAGTGAGTGAATATTAACATCGCATTATTCAGCTACTCGAGGGCTTTTGACGACGGACCTCGTAAATTTGAATCAAGGCAAGTGACAAGGACGTCACCTGAGCTGGCACCCCCTTCTCCTAATTTCCATACCATACCAACAGGAGGACGTTTGAGCTTGGACAGACTTAAGGTATCCGACTACGTTCGGAACCGTGATTTTGCAAAAGCGTATAAATGGATAATTTTCGTGATATTTAGTGTCACTTAAATTAGAATATATGCATAAAATTGTTTTAAGGACATTTTGACAAAAAACAATTATTTAAATACAATATTTTGACAAAAAATGAACATAAAATGAACAATTTTCAAAACATTCTCCTTTTATGAAACATGCTTCGATTATAATAATATTTTGTCTATATATAGATCAGACCTCTGTACAGAGGCTCAACTAGAATTTTTGAAATATATAACTTAGAAGTGGATCTATCCACATTTTATTACAACAGAGAAAAGAAATTTTAAGAAAAAAACGCTGATAATTATTTCAATTGGTGGTAACTGAAAAATAATGTGAATTTTGCAAAAACTCTAGTTGAGCCTCTGTAGAGAGGTCTGAGTTATATACAGGCAAAATATTATTATAATAGAACCATTTTTCACAAAAGGAGAACATTTGGAAAAAGATTATTCTAAGTTAATTTTTTGCCAAAATATTATATTTAAATAGTTTTTTTTCTCAAAATGTCCTTAAAACAATTTTATGCATGTATTCTAATCAGAGTGACACTAAATATTATGAAAATTATCCATTTATGCGCTTTTTTAAAATCACGGTTCCGAACGTAGTCTGATACCTTAACGCCTATTTGCATGGCTTGTCTTCAGCGTACTAGGTTCGAACTCATGACATGTCGGCCATGAGTCAGTTACCTTGACCACTAGGCAACCGTGGCCACAAAAATATCAGTATATGATTGAGCATTACACAAAGATTGTTTGTAAACAGTGACTCACACAAGGGGGCTTCAGGTCTGCCCCCCGCAATCCCTTGATATTTTTTTTTTCGATTTTTTATAATCCTATGTACATAGTACGTAAAATTCAATTAAGTGTTGGTTATCAATAATTAATTCTATTAACTAATGCTAATTATTTATTCAATAATTAACTTATCTTTTTTGTTCCGGAGAATATGTTGGGTATCGTATTAGAGCATGATACGCGAGAATGGTGGACTTCCGACCCTAGACCCCTTAAAAATTCCTGTGTGTTTGGAATGAATAGTTGTTATATTAACAGAGAGTTTCTGTCGAGTTATGCTCATTCGAAACATTTAGAGGATGTTAATTCTTGTTTATTCAGAAATATAAATCTCATGTTAGTATATACTAGCAAAACATTTCACAAACGACGCATCACAAATCTATATACAGAGTGTTTTTTTTCCAGGTATAGAAGTTTAAGTTGGCATTACTTTCCAAGATGGCGACCGATTTAACAGCTGTCAAGTGATTTATTCTCAGTTTGGTTTGGCAATTCATCATGAATCGACTCACGCCTGAACAACGCTTTCAAATTGTGCAATTTTATTTCGAAAATAATGGTCGATTTTCATAAGCGAATTTTGTTTAGCGATGAAGCGCACTTCTGGTTGAATGGCTACGTCAACAAACAAAACTGCCGCATTTGGAGTGAAGCTAATCCACAAGTGTATGTCGAAACACCGTTACATCCAGAAAAACTGACTGTTTGCTGCGCTTTATGGGCTGGTGAAATCCTTCTTCAAAAACGATGAAGGCCACAACGTTACAGTCAATGGTGATCGGTATAGAGCCATGATTACTAACTTTTTCATTCCTGAATTGAACAATCATGATGTCCAGGAGCTGTGATTCCAACAAGACGGCTCAACATGTCACAAAGCTCGTGCCACAATCGATTTGTTGAAAGACACGTTTGGTGACCGCCTAATTTCACGTTTTGGACCTGTGAATTGGCCTCCAAGATCTTGTGATTTAACACCGCTAGACTATTTTTTGCGGGGCTATGTAAAGTCATTGGTCTATGCGGATAAGCCACAAACGCTTGACCATTTGGAAGACAACATTCGCCGTGTTATTGCCGATATACGGGCACAAATGTTGGAAAAAGTCATCGAAAATTGGACGTTTAGATTGGACTACATCCGAGCCAGCCGTGGCAGTCCTGTGCCAGAAATCATATTTAAAATGTAATGCCACAAGATTATCTTTCGAATAAAAAAAATTCATGTCAATCGAATAATACATCGTTGTTTTATTGCGATTTAAAGTTCTATACCTCTCAAAAAAACACCCTTTAGTTTTCATCACCCTAAACACATTCCAATTTGTGACAATTATACATGGGCTATCGGAAAGTTTTAATTATTACTAAGAAATATATCCCAGGTACCTAGATAAAATTTATTCTTTATATTAACTTATCGTTATGTGCATAATGTTATAAATTACATCTATTAACCCCTTGCATACTAGAGAGACTGCACTTTCTAGAATCCCCAGAAAATCCAGATTTCTGGGATACTGATCTTGGCGTTACGACACATTTCATTTTTCCGTTCGACGCTGACTAAGGGTCGTGTTCATTCATGTTTCGTTTCACTTTCTAAAGTTGGTAAAACAATTTTTGTTGTTTATTCTTACTTTTTCTTGCCAATATGACATAGTCGATGGATTTCAACGAAAATGATACTGAATGAGAATATTTGCGGGAATCGACAAATACAACAGTGACTCTGATACGGATTTATCTATTTGTGATGAAGATGAAGAAATGGAACAAAAATGACAGTGAGCATGTAATGCATGTGGAAAAGTTATTTGTTCCAAGAAACACTTCGAGCAATTTCACACAAAGATATATCTGTAATTTTAATTTTCCTACTTTTTCAAATTTTTGTAAAGCAGACATTTTATAACTTAACTTTTGTATCCCAATAAAAGAAAATCTACCTTATAATGTTTCATGTGCTGGTTACACTGGCTGTACACCTAAATAAGTTATGTAGCCATATCAGGTTACAATGGGATTTTGCCCAAAACGTACAAGGTGTGACACAGAAGAAACGAGACAAAAAAAGAGTAGAGTTGGCAACAACTTTTTTTGGTGGCGTCATCCCGCACACCTCCTCTATCCATGTGGTCATTCTCGCCTTAATTTATCACGCCAGTTGGGAGTACTGCGTCTTTTAGTGAACACGTGCAACTGCATTCTGCAGGGAAAATGTCGAATTTCTTGTGAAATTTAAGAAATCAGCCATGAAAACATTTCAAATATTAAGCGAGGCTTACGGAGATGAAACTTTATCTTGTGCACATGTGCTTGAGTGGCATAATAGGTTTTCAGGGAAAACGATTAGTGAAGATGAACCTGCTGGGTGCTCAAGGTAAGTGATTACAGACTCAAAACATTGCCAAAATTCGTGGTATGAGTGGGTTCCCAGTCACGTCAGTGGTCAGATGGTTAATCAACACTACTACATTGTGAAGTACTAAAAAGACTTCGTAAAAAAGTTCAGGGAAAAGAAGCCAGAATTGGGGAGTGGTGGATGCTTGTGGCAGCAAGACAATACACCCGTTCACACTGCCCTATCTGTCAAGCAGTTTCTGACCAGCAAAATCATTAATGTGATGGGGCATCCTCCTTATTCATCTGATTTGGCCCCATGCTACTTTTTTCCCCTACAGTTAAATCTTACTTCAAGGAAACTCCTTTTACCTCAGTTGAAGAGGTTAAGGCAAAAATGGAAAATCTCCTGAAGGGGCTTCCAAAAACCTCGTTCTAGAACTGTTATCAACAATGGCAACGAAGTGTGTGAATGTTGAAGGAGTTATTTTGAAGGAGATACTGTCACGAAGAACTTATTCTGTAAGTACAATAGTTTATTGAACCAGTCTCGTTTTTTGGGGGTCACACCTCGTATGCCTACTCGGCTACTGCAGCCATTTTAGAAGTTGAAAACCATCTCTCATGGACGATGTTACTACAGTAAAGAAAATTTGGAAAATTTTGTCCAATTAGACTGAAGAGAATTATCATGAATGAGGCTGGCTTGAATTACGGGAGTGAATGAAAAAATATTCACTAAGAGTTATACTTGTCAAAGGTGTCAGCATACTAGATTCCTCAATTAGTGACTTATTTTCAAATGCAAACATGGTACGATCTGTCAAGAAAAATGTTGAACCTTTTGGAGAAAAACGAAGTTAATTTTTTGGTGGCTTAGTAACCATGGATGAATCTTGGATCTATCAATTTGATCCAAAAATATAAGAAAGGAAAGGAAAAACACATCTCACCAACCCCTTCCCTGTCATACTAAAGTGCGCAAGGAAGATCACTCTGTCTGGTGTCTGGGACTGTCGTAAAGACTTCAAACTGATTACCTAGAAAAGGATCAGACCATCAATAGCGTCTATTACGGTCCTTTGATGAAAAATCTGCGTAATGCTCTGGTAAAAAAACAACCTCGCAGTATGATGCCCAAAAAGCGCCGGACTCTTGCTGGCAATGCAGTTCCTCACTCATTTTAAGGTGTCATTGAGGGATCAAAGATATGTGACAAACTTTACCACGACACCCTGTTATCCCGATTTCGTCCCAAGTGACTTTCTTTTTCACATAGCTCAAATTCCACTGGGTGGTCAGAGATTTGACAACACCAATGAATTTTTCAAGAGGTGAAATAATGGTTTTTGAACTAATCTGCTTTCTGCAGTGACGGCCTTCGAAATGCCAAGAAAAACTGGAAGAAATGTATTACTCTGAATAGTGACTATGCACAAAGTCTCAAGAATAACAATTAAGAATTTAGCTTGATTAATTTTGATAATAATGAAAAACTTTAGGTTCTCCCTAGTATTATTAATTAAAGAACAATAGCTATAAATGTGTTATTTAAGTAGAGTATATGCGGCATGTTCATATTATTAAATTGCATACTGCATTCTTTTTTTTTCAATTTATTCCTTAAGTATCGATTTTCATTTAAAGCCCAAAGTATGGAAAAATTATGAAGAGTGAAATTTTTACAAACATTAACACACACACAAAATTGCGTTACGCTGTGTTCTGCGTATGCGCCTAGTTCCTGTCGGAAGGAAGAGAAAGACTACTTTTCTTCTTTTTTAAAATTACGATCATTCTTTTCCTTCCAAAATCGGACAAAAAATAATTACAGAATCGGAAAGATCGCTTATTTCGCCACGATACGGTATATATATATATATATATATATATATATATATATACAAAATAACGAAATTTTACATTTGTTAAGCTTTTTTTTTTCTAAAATGGGCCAATATCGATGCGTTTTTATGAAAATAGTTTTTCAATCGTTCTGTACGAATTTCTAACCATCATAATGTATCGAAATTCTGTACTAAAAAAGTTTATACTTTGTTCTTTTCGAATCAGTGACTTAAAATATAAAATACCAAAAACTTTCTTTTTTTTGCGATTTTCAAAAAAAAATATGCAAATTTCGAACTATACATTGAATAACTTCATTCTTTATAAAAATAATGACACGAAACTTTTTTTTCCAAGTGTCTAGTGAGTGAATATTAACGTCGCACTATTCAGCTACACGAGGGCTTTTGGCGACGGACCACGTAATTTTGAACCATGGTCAAGTGACGTGGACGACACCTGAGCTGGCACCCCCCTTTCCTAACTACCACACCAACGGAAGGACGTTTCAGCTCTCGACAGATTTAGCGTGTATCGCTGCCCTACACTGCGGGTCTTTAGTGGTACTGAGTTCGAACTCGTATCAAGGCCAGCCACGATCCGATAATTATACCACTCGGCTACCGCGGCCACTTCCAAGTGTCAAACGTTATTATCCAAGTCATGTACAAAGATTGAAAAAATTTGCTAAAAAAATTACGGATTTTAAAAGAAATTTTGGGTTTTTCGTCCAATACCCTATTTACAAGAAATCATTTAAGTATGTTTTTTATCATTATGTATATTTTTCTTATGTTTTTGTCTAAAAAAAATTACAATTATTTGTTATCTATGAGGGAAATTTAGAGAGAGTATATTTTAAAAATCAAGCCCTAAAAAAAATTAAAACTTTAAAAAAAATTCGTATACTACGTTTATTAGCGTTTCTCTTTTTAGCGTAATTGGCGTCAAAAACCAGTTTTCGCGCCAAACAACACTTCATGCCTTAGCTCTTTTGACAAAGAAAAGTTGACTATAACGACTAAAAATCACCTAATTTCTCGGGATGTATTTAATACTGTTACTTCTTAATTTGGATTTTGCTTCTGGTAGAGCACTGGGGACGACTAGGTTTGATACAACTATTGATGCGATGTTTTCACGATTCGTGAATCACGTACCTACCGACGCTCACGCATCATACTTTAGTTACCACAAGCCTCTAGTCACAGAGTTTAATAATGGGGATTGATTGATTGAATATTAACGTCGCACTGTTCAGCTACACGAGGGCTTTTGGCGACGGACCACGTAATTTTGAACCATGGTCAAGTGACGTGGACGCACCTGAGCTGGCACCCCCTCTCCTAACTACCACACCACACCAACGGGAGGACGTTTCAGCTCTCGACAGATTTAACGTGCATCGCTGCCCTACACGGCGGGTCTTTAGTGGTACTGGGCTCGAATTCATGACATACCTGCCATGGCCCGATACCCTAACCACTGGGCTACCGCAGCCCACTTAATAATGGTGAGAGAATGTAATTAATACTCACAGTGATATTAACCCACCGTTTCTCAAACTTTTAATATTTGCGACCCAATTTTCAATTATAATTTTCATCACCCCCCCTCCTCCATTAAATAACAATATATTCGAATAAAATAACAATAATTGACTTTTACCTTTCAGTAAATGAATAATCAAAAAAATATATTTTTTCGACATACTTGCGCCCATGTAAGGTTATAACGCCCCACTAGCGGGGCGCGCCCCACAGTTTGAGAATCGCTGTATTAATAGTGAAGTAAATCAACCTTCTTAACAGTGTACTCATGTACTTTGAGTAACATATTTATGTAACATATATATATATATAATTGACGTATATTATTATATATTATTTTACAGAATCAATATGAAAAATGTGAATGGAATAAAGAAAATACACGCATGGGGTTTCAGTGTTATATGAGATGCGTTTATTTACCCTGTTTGCCTACTATATAATCACAGACAACCGTACTTAAGGAGTAAACTCCAGTCTTGCGTCGGAGCCGGCACACAGTTTTTTTCCTGTTATAGCACTATGGTTTATCGCAATGAAACACCTTGGTTTATCCATTCAGCTGTAAAAAATATTTCCAGGTACATTCATCTTTAAAAATACGACACTCTGAATTAGCTAAGTTTTTAGTAGACATTTTGACGTCGAAATACTTTTATAAATAACCAAAATAATCCAAACAAGCACTGTTTACAATGACACTACCTATCTGTCATCTTTCCATTCTATGGATAACATATAAGCAGTAATATTAGAGAGAACCCATGTTACAACAGAGGGCGGAGCTTAATAGTGTAAGAAGGCGGAGCAGTGTAAATTTCAATAAAAGAGATGAGAAAACAGATTCTTCTACATAAACTCCATTTCCGAGCCACTTGCGTGATCCTTTCCGTTTTGGCACGAGTTCTATAGAATATACAGTGAAATACGTTTAATGGGAAAACATTTAAGACGAAAAATATCAGTTAACACAAAATAATACACACACACACAACGCGATCCCTACAAACTACTATGTATTTTCATACATTTTTTCCCCTTAATCTCTTAACACAAGAAAAAATTTCGTTCTATTGAATAAAAGTTTCTATGTTATTGAACTGTCCGAACTGTCATCGGAAGAATTCATTGCAGTAGGTGATAATAATGTGTGTACAGCCCTAACTATGGCAGACAGACATTTTAGAGTTTGTTCAAAACTAAAAAAATATCATTGATGCAGATTCCGACAACAAAAATGAAATGAATAATGCAGATCATGTTCCCATGTGATCTGAAATGAGGAACATCATGAAAATAAATCCCAAAATTACACTTTTACGATTAATACCTATTTACTTTTTGATCATGTAAAATGCGCTAAGATTTAATACCTACCATTATATATATATAAAAAAATCTGTTCCGCATTTGGTTCCCATGCCAATTGTTCATATCAAAAATAGAAATATGAATAATGAACAAGCTTTAGAAGATTAACGTCAATTACAATTTAGATCAGCAATAATAAATATATCTCACAGCAGCTATAAATTACAGCAAGAGAGAGAGAGCTTACAGAAATAACTATATTTTAATTTCTTAAATAATGCTGTCAGTATAATTCTTCTCTTGTTAATAACGAAACTCATTTTTGCGAAATCTCCAAGCCGAACTTCGGGATTATACTATTCAACAAAGTAAAAAACGTACCCTTTGTATACGCTATGATATGTTTTCTTTTATTACGTATTAAAATATATCATATATATATATATATATATATATCAATAATTATATAGGTCAACTACGATATCTATGTCGTGTAAAAGTTAATTATTTGCGATGCAGCGAACAAGGAGGTTAAAAAGAGAAAGTAAATTATCTTTAAAATTTACAATATATCTATAGTTACAAATACAGCATGAACAAAATCATCAGCATTCAGTTTATTAAAGATCAATTTCTAGAAAAATTACTGAAGAAAAATCAATGCTGCCATTCGTAACAAGGTTGACAAAAAGGGATTTTTTCAGAAAAATTCCGGAAACAATGTAATAGCTTGATAACGTTAGGAGCAGTTAAACATTCTTACGTCAAAATGATAGATTGTTGAAAAATCTAAACTAAGCCCAATGAAAGGTTATTGTGACAGCGGTTCCGTCTCTCGAATTGGGTTTCTATGTTATTTTCTCTAAAGAGTTATGTAAAAACATTATTATTTCAGACTGCACTTATAAAAAGTAATTGCAGGTCATTTCTTGTCCGTGAAAGATTTTGTTCAGAGAAAGAGAATTCAAATCTGAGTCTTACGGCAAACATTAATACGCTTAAGTAAAACATTTAAATTATTCTAGTCTACATCACACCCTATATATAATGCCTAGCATTTAATAAAACTCTTTTTATATAATTAATTTTCAATTATTTTACAAAATTGAGGAAATTAAAATTTAATTGTGTAAAAGCTAAGCATGAATTTCGAAGGCTTTTTTTCTCCGAATTGACTGGCCATTCGGCGGAATTACATCGAAGATTGAACACCCAAAAGGAGTACTACTATTACACCAAGTCTCGACCCCAAATGAGTTTCCTTAGTCATGCCCTCTCCTTGTAAAATCAATGTTCCTTTACTGACTCACATGCGTTTGAAAATTAATCAGTCAAAGCTGAATCAATTATTTATCTAATGTTGCTACTAATAGGTAATTATTATTAAATATTTGAAAATTTATTTACTGCTGAAGAAACGACTATGGTAGGTTAAAACATTAATTATTGTATTTAAGAGATTTTATTTGTATATAAACGATTTCTTCTTTATGGAATTGATATGTTATTGTTACATAAATATCAATGTAAGAATCTTACACGAAAGTTTGGTTAAGAAAATAATGAACAAGAAAAGTTGCAAGATTGCTTAAAAATATTCTCTCTCCAACAGAGTTTGGGGGTTCATTCCCTTCTTCAAATTGCTGATTTAATTAAATAATTCATAATGAAATCAAGTATCCGAAAAAAATGTTTAAAAAAAGTAAATGAATAATAGTTGTAAGTACATTAGTACTTACGTTATCTACACAAATCAAGATCTCGGAACTTTGATCAGATTGGACGCGTGCTGGTAGGCTACTAAATGCGATTCCTTTATGAATTCAATACTTTTAAGTTGACAAAGTGATGTTCGACAGACAGACAGTAACATATTAATACAAGTTGTTTCATGGATTTACTCTTTTCCACGACAAGCTGGAAAAATTCTCACCAACCCTTCATAGACGTTACTCTTTCTTTTATCTCACTGCTAGGGTAATGAAAAATTTCTCCATCCAGGAAGTTCTGGGTGAAAGATCTCAAATAACCACAGTACTGTCAGCTAAAATTTATATCCTAAATTGAAATCTACAGTCAAGTAAAACATTTCTACCTCATTGATTATTAAATCCCATACAAAAAAAACCGGAAATACAAAAAGTAAGGAAATCTTACGATATCCCGGGTTCCCGGGAAAGAAACCCTTCCCTTGATGTATGCAAATTAGTCAAAAATTCAAGTGAAGTTAGCTCGATGAGGCTGATGAGAGCGAAATTTTAAAAGATAATGATAGTGCAATCTTGAGAGCAAGTTGAGATTATATTTTTGAAAGCTACTTTTAAAAACGCTACTTTTTACTTTTTATTTTGTAGTTTTATCATTAGTAGGAAAGGTCTATGATATTCGGATTCAATGAATCTGTGTGACTTCACCTTGCATCAGAAAAGTAATTAAGAGTGTTATTAATTAAGAGTGGGGCTAATTCGCTTCCAATTGCTAATTGCAACCCCATTGGATTTGTGCTTTATGTAAATAAAAATGGTTGATATTACAATATGTCTCTTCCCTTCGTTAACTGTCTCACTGATGCAAACTCTAGTTCGACACAAAAGTGCTCTCATGGGGGGAGAGGAGGGGGTAAAGATAAAAAAGAATATGGTGCACAATATCAAGTGCCATTTTTATGTCTAATTTATACCTCAAAATTATAAAAATTATCTCAATAGTCCGTAGTGTAGTTTAATATATATATATATATATATATATATATATATATATATATATGTATTGCAACATAAAATATAATCTCAACAATTGTCTATTTTTCCATCCGATTTAAAGGGCTGCTTACCATAAACAAATTTATACAATATTGTTTTTTCATTTTGATTCTTATTTATAAATATGCATTATTTGATAAAAAAAAAAAAAAAAAAAAAAACAAGTTTTAGTTTGTGCAGATGTATTCAATTAGAGAATATCGTTCAAATGCAAGTTAAAATACACAAAAAACTTTACATGACTCAGACAAGTATCATTTTGAAAAATATAGCTTGTTACAAATATTTAAAAATGGTTACAAAAAATAGTCGAAATATTTGCAACATCCCAAATTTTCAATACAATCTTAATCGCTCTTGTTAAAACAGACTCAAGTTCTGTAATTATACTTCTGCAGAGAAAAAGTTTCCTGTAATAAAATTTTACTTTCGCCTAATTCGTATATATACTTCTCTCTCATTTTGAATTACAATTTTCAAAATCTTTTAAATAAATGCATTAGAAGAATCCAATTTACAAGTTCTTTAAATATGATAGAGTAACTAACCTATACAAAATTTTTCATTTCTACTCCGTGTTATTTTATAAAAAAAACTAATTTATCTCATAAATGCATTTATATATATATATTTCACATGAAATTTAATTCTATAAATATACATATTTCTTGTAAAGTATAACATACATGCAATGATATGTTTTTTTATAAAAGATCAATATGTGTATTAGTTGGTTAATGACAAAAATACAAGCTAATTCACATGCAGCTTAGAGTACTTATTTCTTTCTCTTCCGTGTGTGGAAATTTCCAAATGATTGATTGTTTTAAA
This sequence comes from Trichonephila clavipes, assembly GCA_019973935.1. Classification (NCBI taxonomy): domain Eukaryota; kingdom Metazoa; phylum Arthropoda; class Arachnida; order Araneae; family Nephilidae; genus Trichonephila; species Trichonephila clavipes. Next base: position 383,579 of record BMAU01007914.1, on the reverse strand, counting down.
GCTGTCTTCGGTAAAAATACGAGAGCTCTAACTAAACGCGAAGCACATTTCAGCCAGAAAAAGGACCCCATTTCCATGGAAATTTGCAATATTATAACTCGTACCTCTGTTAACAATAGTGTTTTTAAAAATTTCCAAAATATTCCATGAATACTTTCTTTTTTGTTTGAATACGTGAAAGCAAAGCCCGTGTAATATTACGGTATAGGATAAAAATGCGAAACACATTTTATACCAGAAAAAAAGAATCAACTCTGTTAAAAAAGGGAAATATGATAAAAAAAAACGCTGCTCTTTAAAGGATAGTGAAGCCAGAATATCCTATAAATTTGTCATTTCTTTTATATCTGAAAAGATGTTCCAAATTCGGGTACTATTCTTTAACATTAACCGAAAACAGCCTTAATAACGTCGCTCTCAGAAACACACTATTGGTGATGGACCTCATAACTTTTAATCATGGTTAAGTGATGAGGGGGGCACCCGAACTGTCACTATACTCTCTAAACTTCCTCACCACGCTACCGTGAGAGTTTTATTCCTTGACAAATTTAACGTGTATCGGTCCCATTACACGACAGTCTTTAGTGCCATCGGGACTAGCAGCACTAGCGGACAACAGCCACCCAAGCCGCCAACACACGACGTTGACCATTCGACTCCCATCCATACTTGAACTTTCGGGGAAGGAAAGCTTCAAAATCCCGCTGCATTAGGTCTGGAAAGCAATTAGAAAATAAAATCCTCCATCCACTCAGAAAAAAGGTGCACTTCAATTATTTGACTTTTAGGTACTATTTTCGGCACAGCAACCCAGTAAATCAGTTTTTCTCAAACTGTGGGGCGCGAGCTTATCAAAAAGTCGAAAACAAAAGATTATTTTTTAAAAAAATTATTCATTTTCTGAAAGGAAGCTAAAAAAATTACATTCTGACATAATAAAAAATAAAATACACATTTACATTGTTATAATATAAATGTATCAGTGCTGCACAATGCATTTGATAATTAATTTAACAATTCTAATTTAAGAACCAGTTTAATAATTACCAGTTGTCCTATGGAAATGTCATAAAATTATATACAAAATTTAATATTTATCATGATAATTTGTATGGTTTATAATTTTGGTAACATTGTACCTTTACGTCCAAATATATTATTATTGAATTCAATACATTGTTATTATATGGAGGGGGACGCGAGGAAAATTATTATTGAAAATTGGGTTGTAAATATAAAAAGTTTGAGAAGCACTGCAGTAAATTATAGCATGAGTCAGCAATATTGTTCAAATTGCAAGTAGTTAATGAATTAGATTATTTTACTACAACCCTAATGCAAATTTTCTTCACTCTCTCTCAACACCTTCCTAATAGAAATTAAAAATCAAATGAAACTTAACTCTTATAAATGCACGTTCCATTTGGTTCGTTATTTATGAGCCATTTCCTTAAATTTGTTTAACGAGGGAGAGAGAGAGAGAGAGAGAGACAATTTATTTATCTCGTGTGAAAGAGAACGATTCAAGAGAAGTTGCAAAAACTTTTTTGGAACAACTTTTCATTATGAAGCAGGATCTACTTTTCAAATCTTTTTTTTAATAAGCCACCAAATGGTGGTATAGAGTGTTAACAGGCTTGTTATACAGACTACAGATTTATACTTAAGATTGCTTTATAATTCAAGGTTCCCGTGTAATAAATGACTTATTTCATTTATTAGTAGAAAAGAATAAAAACGATAGAACTATACAGTAAAAAAAAAAAAACTAAGCGTTTCTTGATAAATTTATGAATGGATGTCATAACCTATTATTTAAATAAATTAACATTAATATTTATCTAGTTATAGAGAATTATATGAAATCAAAACAATTGTACGTTTTCAGGATTTATTTACATATATTTTTTTTTTCATTCAAGAGGGTTCAGCTCTTGAATTTTCAAAAAATTGTCGATTTAACTTTTTTTTTTATTTTTTAAAATTTTAAATATTTCTGTTTAAATTGATATATGGTATGAGGAAATATGATAATTAGAAGTATTTTTATTTATTTCTTTAAAGAAGCTACTCCTTGACGCGCATCAAATAAGCTCTGCTAAGAGCACCTGTGTTTCCTCCTTGCATAGCGCGAATCCATACATTGTTCAAGAGGAAAAACTAGAGTGTGTTGGGCTTATCCAAAAGTGTATGGGTACACGTCTTTTGGATCTTAAAAGCGAAACAGAGAAAAAAAAGTTAAGTGATGGGAAGAGCCAAAGTGGTCGTAACCGACTCACCGACAGTTTAATTATCAAAAATTCAAAAATATTATTGTATGGCTATATTAGAAATAATATCAATGAGATCCACACAGCATGAAAACTGCTGTTTGAGCTGCTGTTTATTTCCATCTTCTGTCTTCAAATGACAGACCTCAACATGGACTGTGTCCTGTGGATATAAATGCCTGGTACAAGTTTCAAAAGACAGAAGATGAATATAATGAAAGGCACTATGATCATAAGCACATACAAATGTGTTATATACCATAATGAATTTAATGAAGCCAATTTTTAGAAATCTAGGTTAACCTATGCTACTAAGAAAATGCTTACATGGAGAGACTCAGAACCCAAATGAGTCAGTTAATAGCCCTATATGGTCAATGATTCTAAGATCTACATTTGTGGAATTAAAAACTTTAAAATTAGGGGTAAATAGGGCTCTATTGCAAGTTCAATATGAGTCATGTAACAAAATCACTCATCTTAAGACATTGTGATATTGAACCAAGTTATAAATGTGTGTCATAAAATTTAGGTACACATAGGATTCGTGTAACCCAACGAAAGCATCTTGAGATCCCCAAAAAAAAAGGCAAAATTGCTAAAAATAATGAAAAAAAGAAAATATGAAGAATCTTTTGTACGAGCAGAGAGTAAAAAAGTACTTCATATGCTTCTGGAGAGTATTAAAAAAAAAAGTAAATGCTCAAAAAATTACAAATTTTTACTTAAAAGCCTGTTTTCTCATAATGTAATATTTCCACTTTATGTACCTTTTTCTCAAAAACTACTTATCATATAAACCTCAAATTTTCAGTGAGCAGACTTTTAACACGTCTGCACATTTTAATGGGGGGGGGGAATTAGATATATCTAGAAAACTTTTGTAGATATGACGTTTTTAAAATAAATTTAATGAGAAAAAATTGGGCAAATTTTAAAAAATTCATAATTAGTTTAATTTTGAACAAAAAGACAAAACCCTCCGTAAAAGTGTTATTAATAGAACACATAATCTACTGTTAAAAGTTTATCCATACGAAGTGTGTAATTTCTAAGAAAAAGGTACATAAACTCACCCAATTTAACATAGGGTCCTATGAACGTGCCGAACCCCCTTAAATGGGGCTGATGATTGGTAATTACCATTGCAGACCTTGTACGATCTACTGGAGCTGGTATCACTTTTTAGTGGGGGGAACCATTTTGGGGAACACCAATTACCATAAAGTAATTCTGACGCTCAGTAGTTTCCTCCCCAGAGGAAGGTATCTGAGCTCTGACGATGCGAAATGGTACTAAGAATTTAATTTTGCAGAGAGCATCCAAGCCAAACAGGCACTCTAGGAATCTTAAGCATGCCACATAATATGGCATGGTTACTGCGGATTTTTTGCATCATGAAAATCCACCGACTTAGGCTGTGGCCGGACACACTAACTTGTGCGTAAAAGGCTAGCGCCTAACCAACTACGCCACCCAGTCGGTTATTTACACACACAAAAAAATGAAAAAAAAGTCATCATTAACATTTTCTTACATATATAAATAATGGGGGAAATTAGTAATTATGAAGGTAAAAATTGAAATTAAAATGTACCATTGAAACACCTGCCTCTTTTTCAAGTTAAGTACACATTTTTACTTTAAAAACGACTCAGTCATTTTATCCAAAGATCTGAAATGCATAGGCTTCAATTATTACCTAGAATATTCTTTTTATAAAAAGTAAGTAAATTTTTAAAGATAAATTCCCCAAAAATGATTTCCCTACCTTTATGGTACACTGAAGGTGAAGACATTGAAATAAATTTCAGCTTTACAAAAATTAAAAGTATCAAAAACATCAACTACGTACGAAAAATGTTTTCACGTATTCATCAAAACATTTTAGCTAGCGGTTTTCATGTAATATTTAATGACTAAACATTTCTAAAATATTAAACTTAAACTCAGTGACGCAAGAGTCCATGAGGGCCAGAGCCAACTGTGCCCATCCCAGTATACGTGACCATTGGGCGCTGAAGTGCAGGAGCAGATGTCTCGACCACCTGATCGAGACATCTCAGTGAGGCCCCCAATGCTTAAGTCCCCAAGCAAGCTTTTTGGTATTCATTTATCAACCCACTGCAGGAGGGATGAAAGGCTGAGTTAACCTTGCCCAGCCTGGGAATAGAACCCGGACCTGCGATGTGGAAGTGTGATACGCTACCACTCGATGTAAAATATTAAGTGTATCTTACATCTTTGGTACTCAATTCCAATTTTAATTATTTTCAAAAAATATTTAAGGTATCCGACTACGTTCAGAACCATGATTTTAAAGAAGCGCATAAATGGATAATTTTCATGATACTTAGTGTCTTTTTGATTAGAATAAATGTATAAAATTGTTTTAAGGACACATTTTGACAAAAAAATTTATTTAAATACAATATTTCGGCAAAAAATTAACTTAGAATAACCTTTTTTCAAAATGTTCTCTTTTTGTGAAAAATGCTTCTATTATAATAATATTTTGTCTGTTTATAGCTCAGACCTCTGTACAGAGGCTCAACTAAGATTTTTGAAAAATTCACATTTTCAGAGTTACAATCAATTGAAATAATTATCGGCGTTTTTTTCTTAAAATTTCTCCCCTCTGTTGTCGTAAAACACGGATATAAACCCACTTCTAAGTTATATATTTCAAAAATTCTGGTTGAGCCTCTGTACAAAGGTCTAAGCTAAAGACAGGCAAAATATTATAATAGAAGCATTTTTCACAAAAGGAGAACATTTTGAAAATGGGTCATTCTATGTTCATTTTTTGTCAAAATATTGCACTTAAATAATTTTTTATTGTAATACACTATTCTTGAAACAATTTTATATACATTTTCTAATCTAAGTGACACTAAATATAAATATTATCCATTTATATGCTTTTGCCAAATCATGGCTCCGAACGTAGTCTGATACCTTAACAAAACTTCAAATTAAAGAATAAGAGTTGAAGCTGCGCAATATATTACGATTAAATAGCTCTCGAACTTTCAACCAATTGTTTATGTACAGGTGGTTATCAAAATAATGGAAAAACCTGGAGGGGAAAAAAGGACATTTTAAATGCGCTTCGTAAGCATTAAAAGATAATAGCTCTAGCAGGGTTTTTTTTTTTTAATAAATTGAAGTACATATTCTGTCAGTATATGTGGTAGCTTTACAGAAGCTCTGTAAGTCTTTTATTTATTTTTTCAAAAGTGTAAAATGTCAAAACCTTTCGGATTTTGAAAGAGGCTAAATATTGTAGGAGCTCATAGAGCTGGAGCAAGAGTGACCAGAACATAGCGTTCTGGTCAACCCAACATTTAGGCGTTTCCTGGAGGTACGGTGTCTAGTCATGACAGCACGCACAGCGCGGCAAGACAAGCTCGGTAAAGCAAAAGAGTGAATGGGAAGAGAAACTCAGTGAAAGAGACCAACGGGTATTGAAAAGGATTGTAATGTCTAAAATGCGAACAACTGCAGCAAAAGTGACCGCAGAGCTCAATCAACATCTAGATTCTCCAGAGTCAATGATTACACAGTTAAAAGGCATCTTTACAAACAGAACATTTACAGCATAGCAGAAATTCTCAAGTCACTTGTCACAAATATTAATGCCAAATGTCGTCTACATATACATACTTCAAATACATATATATAACATACATACAAATATACATTTACGTGTCATACTCCAAAAACCTGATTGATTGATAAGTGGAAGTAATATGGAGGTGGATCCGTTATAAAATGGGCAGCCGTGTTGTGTTTTTTTGCTAGACCAATCATAAACCTGAAAGGAAGGATCGCTGCAGAGCAGTCTAGAGAAATTCCAACTTCTATGATATAAACTTTATTTCCTGCAGGAGATGGAATTTTCCAGGATGATAATCCATGAATCAGGACTTGTCCAGTCATGGTTTGATGTACCCGAGGATGAAATTTAACATCTACCTTCACCCGCACAGTTACTCGACCTGAAGATAATTGAACCGTTTGGGTAAGGTGACCATTTTTTTTACAATGAAAAGGAGGACGAAAAATTTAAGAAAAGAGGACAACTTAAATACATGAAACGTTTTATTAATTAAAACAAAAATAATCTTATTACGCTTACATTTTTAATTATTATCTTAAACGAGTATTTTTCCGTTGAATGATTTGTTTTGTCAACATATCATTTTCTAATATATCAGAATGTTCGGGCAAAAAAATATCCATCATACTGAATTTCACGGTAAGCATTGTAGCTAAAATATTAAGATTCAATTTTGTGTGATTTCTCACTAGTCACTTCACAAAAATCATTACCAACTGAAAAAAATTTCTTTCAACTGCTGCATTACTTCCAAGGCAGCACAACGTAAATTCAACAAGAATAATTGCATTTCCATATGGAACGTGTACATTTTTGAAATGGTTTAAGTAATTTTACCCATCTTTTACAAATTTATTAGTATGTTGATTTTCCAATTGTCCTAATTTATTAGAATTTAAATGTACATTCAGTTTTCTTTCTACTTCAAACAGAAAAATGCCAGCAATTTTATTATCAAGCATTTCTTTCGATAAAAACTCAACGTAATTTTCTATATGTGCCCAATTTACTTGCGACAAAGTCAAAAAATACCATTGAAAACTGTTATTTCCTGTGATATTTGTTTCAGACCATTCCTTGACATTTTGGAAACATGTTTGGTTCATCTCTGAATACAGAGATTAACAGATCAGTTTTAAAATATTGTAAAGGAGGACAAAAAGGATTACACTTTTTGAGGAAAGACAGAACCTATAAAAGGAGAACTGTCCTCCCTAAAGGAGGACAGTTGGTCACCTTAGTTATGGTCTACTTTAGAGCGTTCAATAGGGAATCTCTATATCCTCCATCTTCCCGAACTGTCACAATATCTCCATGACGAACTGTACAATATCTTCATGATGAACAGTACAATATTCCTCTAAATACTATTCAGCACTTGTATGAATCTATTCCTGTATATGCTGTATACAAGCTGTTACATGAAAAGACGATCCTACACCACATTAAAAAAGGATTCTTTGTAAATCTAAGGTGTTTTCTTTATTTTAATAACTACCAGTACGTCGCACTTCAGAAGCAACACGAGGGCTATAGGAGTGAATAATTTTGGGAGACCAAGCTCAACCAGCAAGAATTGGGAGCTATACTGGTGGTTAATTGCAAAGGACGGATCACGAATGGCTATACAGAATAAAATTAAGGAACTGTCAGAGGCTAAGAGGGATAAAATAATGTTGCGCTCTGTTAGGACATCGTAATGAAGTTAATTTGTTGTTCACTGAAATATAGAAAATTTTGAAATTAATAAAGGCTAAAAAGTGTTCACTTCCTGCAGAAAAGTGGAGAAATGTTCAATAACACGATTAGAGCAATGTTTGATAAAAAAATTTTAAATAAATGTCCACCATTGAACATGATACAACATTCTACATGTAGTGTCATGCTTTGAACAACATAATTCAGCAGCTTCTGATGCAATTTATCCCATTCCTCTCTTAGTGCATTGATGAGGGTATTCTTGTTTCTTGGACAGTGTACCAGTCTTCTGCAGGAGCTTTACTTCAAACACAACCTCTGTCATAACGCATACTACACATTCCAATGGCTTGAAAAACTTTCATAAACCCTGAAACAACGTTGTGTGTGTTCGATATTGAACACCCTAGCAACGCTCGTTATGTTACCCCCTTCTTCAATCTTTCCTAAAACGCGTCAACATCATAGGACAATACTTAAAATTTCACGTTCATCAACTAAAGTGTTCCATTTAAATTTTCATTTTGAACAACACCTGTACGCAAACGTCAAAATCTTAACATCTCTAATCAGCGCTATCAAGTGAATACGATTTGAAATTAAAAATCTACATATGAACAAATCTTTTTTGTCTCGCACGTATTCCAATTTCCACATTTTACTGGTTTTAATTTTTTGTTTGCTGGGGATAGTCATATCATTCATCCTTAACAATTGTTCACCAATACCGAACTCACGAAAACATTTATTAAAAATCTATTAAATTTAGGGGGGGGGATCTTATCGCTTGAGAGAAAAGAGAGAAAGATAGTGTGTGTAATGTACCGATAAGATGGTATTATTTTGAGATTTGTTCTCGGAGCAGTAAAAATAAAGCTTTTTGATATTAATCACATCATTTATTTAATTTTAGTATCAGAAGAGGACAAAAGAGCTATTAATAGTGTGCGATTCGTTTAAGAATAAAAATTCTAGACGGGGAATTATCCGTTTCCATTTTTAAATACTCAAGGACAAACAGAGAAAATGGAATATAAAAACAAGTAGTATAAAAAAAATAAGTCAGTTCCTTCTTAGGTCAACAAAGAAAATTTTATTTTAATTGCTTTTTATTAAATAGTTACAATTAATACAAATTGTGTATACATATGACAGAATAACAATATTAAGTGACAAAATAGAAAGCGATTTTCCTTGCAATTTTCCATTTTCCTCTCTATATAGGGTGTTGGACTATTTTTTTGTTACTATTTATTCATTACTTAAATTTAATTATTCTAATAAAATAGTGTAGTAAAAAGAAATTACATTCTCAGAAATTAAGCCATCTCAGGTAGGGTTCGAACCCACGCCTTTCGGATTAGAAGTCCAATGCGCTGCAGGAACACAACGAACGATTTTTTTAATATGCTGTTGGATTATTATTTTTGTTTGTTACTATTTATTCATTTCTTAGTTTAATTGATGAATTAATACTTGAAAAAACTGTATTCACACCAAGTATCATCCTCTACAAATTTTAAAAAAATGGGTTTGAATGTGAATAAATAGAAAGTATTTTATTAACGATAGAAAATTTAAACAAGATACAATAGAAACTGTTTTTGTGCGACCTTTTTTATGCGGTTTTATTTTTGTGCCATTTTTTATGAGCGATCTTTTTTTCATGCGGTGTACAAATTTCAATGGCTTGGGTGCCACTGAAATGTTTTATATCTATTTACCAATGGCGTAACGGAGAATGTTGAGACCCCCATCCCCCTGAAAGTCAGGTTTCGCCTTTAATATTTTATAAATTGGGTAAATACGTACTTAGCTTTAGTCAAGCCTTGGGCCTCTAGAGTCCTGCCCCCCCCCCCGTAGCAGGACTCAATGGCTTTGGCTCCACCGTAATGTTTTCTACCTATTTACCAGTGGTGTAACGGAGAATGATAGGACCCCCTCTAAAAGTTAGGCTTTGCCTTTAATATTTTATAAATTGGGTAAATACGTATTTAGCGGAAGTCAGGCATTGGGCCCCTAGAGTCCTTCCCACTTTCCCCCCGTAATGCGGGGGTGTACGTTACGCCACTGAAATGTGGACACAACAAGACGCTCTATTCATTTGTTATAAACAGTCTCTCGACAATGCGCATTCAGTTGCTGTCTCTCAACGCTCCAGCAGCCCACGCTTGATTGAAGACGAAACTTTCAATGACTGACATTATGAATAATTTGATAGATTATGAAGACGGACAAGAAGAACCAAATTCTTTGAGAGTGCATAAAAATATGCAGGGATCCAGCTTTCCAACAAATTGGAAAAGCATTTTCTTCAAATAGCTACCAATTAAGAAAGGAGTATAAAATTCCAAAAAGGGCTTCAATCATGTATATCTGGTTATCGTAACATTTACAAGCAACTGACCACCCGACCTTCGTCAAAAAAGAACTTATCTCTTACTTTATCTTGCAATGAATTGAAATCAGTTGAATCAAATTGAATTATGTTAATCAATTGAAAATGTACCCTCAAGAGACGAAAGCGCGATGTTGAACTTAATCATTACAGGACTTCGGATTACGATGAGTAGCAATGAATTATGTATGTGCATATTGAAAACTTACCCGTGTATACAATGAGAAACTATATGTTTTTAAAATGTTTCCATGTGTAATATTTAATTATTTATTTGGTTATATGGAAGTACTCTTACATAAATTTCGTAAATAATTGGCATATTTTATAAACACGACTTTTTTTTAATCTGTTCCTATCCACCGCATAAAAAAAATTCTGCAGTATTTCCATGAATTATAGTTTGTTTTATGTAAGAATTTATGAAATTTTTGAATATTTTTTGTGCATTTATTTTTATGCGGTCCCTATCTACCGCACAAAAACAAGTTCAAATGTATATTTATATGTAAATAAATAAATATAGGGAGAGAGTGAAATAATAGAAGGAATTGGAAAAAAATCATGTCTATAGAAGTTAATCATATACTCGTAATATAATATTTGGTAGACACTTGTTATTTTCTAGAAAGGAGCATGGCATTAACAAACATAGTATTAAACAAAAATAAAAGATGCTTATGAAAGACATAGTCTTCAGAAAGTGTATTAAAAAAATTGTAGAAAAGACCTGTAAAACTCTAATGGCGACGGTATTGCAGGATTTTATAAAATAGATTTACAACTTTATGCAGTTAACGTAAACAATAAACTCAGATATAAATATTATGATTGTACCCTTGTAATAAAGTGAAACGTGCGCCTCTTTCAAACATTTTGAAATATCAGCTTTATAAATAAGGGTGACTAGATTCATTTTATGCTAGTGTTTAAACAATGCAATTTAATTAGAATTTTATGAGCCTTACAAACATTGAAATAACAAGGCATTAACAGAGGATTACTCTTATGGGATCACAAGTTGTTGTTCTACAGTAAATTCACGAGATTCTGAAGCAGAATAGCTTCTCTATAAACTGTATGACTGCCTTTTCTCACGCAATATATAGGTTGGGTGGATGACCTGAGTACCTAGCTTTTTGAGTTATAACCTCACATCGTTAGGATTTTGAGTGACAGTAACAGATTGACTCTTGCACATTGTTAAATTAAAATACTTTAAAGTTAAAGTTAAAAAAACCCAGAAAAATAAGAAAATACAAAAATTAAAAATATTAAAGTGCAAGAAATATAGCGATAGTTGAAAATGGGAAAAACACAGAATAAAAAAAAAAAAGAAAAACAGAAACAGCTTTTTTAAAAGTTAATAAAAAATAAAATACTTTAAAAAAGAATAAAGGAAGATCATGAAAAATGAAAAAAGATCTGTCGAATTAATTTTCCGAGGAAAATTAAAGAAATTTAACAAAAGTGCAAATAGAACCTAAGCCTAAAGAGCCGTTACCTAATTCTCTACCGCTGGGCCATATTCACACATACTGAAACATGGTTTTAAGTCCTTTTCTCCCATCTGAGCCACACTCATCCCCTTCTGTTCCCTATTGGACAATGAACTTGCACTTTCTGCGGGTGGAGGGTGGAATTGAAGTTCCGCTCTAACGATTTCCTTGAAATTTTCCATTTTCCTTTCTATATAGGGCAGGGATGACGAACCTTTTTGGATCCACGTGCCATTTTTTCCAAAGAAGTGTCTAATGACGTATAGACGTGCCGTCAAATAATTTTGACTTGTGATTATTGGGAAAATAATATAACTTAATTCGAATAACACAAAACTCTATTTACCACGAAAAACTTTTTGTGCTGTATAGTTATAAATGTTTTAGTTATTCGTGTGATTCAAATTAAAGTAACATTAGTGTGACTTCTGTTGTTGCAGATAGGATGACAAATAACTTATATTATAATTGTAAGATGTTACTTTTTGTAGAATGCATGCTGAATTTGAGTCATCTGCCAAACGATTTCTTAGCAATTAATTTTTTGAGTGAGTGGTACACTTTTTTTGACAAGAGGGTTTGGGATTTGTTTCAAATTACCCTTTTACAGACGATGTTCTGCATACCTCTATTCCAGAACACAAATAACACATACCGCTTTGTCGCCTTTTTGAATGCCATGTTTCTCGGTCCATCAAATTTGAAATTCTCTGTTACACTGACTAACTTATACTTTTTGTTCTTTTGATGAACTAGCCATGTTAAACAACAGTTAAAAATCGTAAATATAACACAGGTAAGTTTTAAAATATGGTTGTGTCAATGAAATTGACTGTGCTATGCGTAGACAAACTTTACATCATAAGCAATTGTTGTCCACAACTTAACTAAAGCAAGACAATAACAAACGAGTGCGCTCCTCGATCACTCGCGTTTGTTCGTAATACATTAGAGTGAACTTTGAAAAATAAAATGCAAGCAATTTTGATCACTGACGTGCCAAAAATATTGTGTCACGTGCCATCAATGGCACGAGTGCCACTGGTTCGCCATCCGTGATATAGGGTATTAGACTTTTTTGTTTGTTTGTTACTATTTATTCATTGATTAAATTTAATTGTTCATTCTAATAAAATAGTATAGTAAAAAAGAAATCCCACATTCTCAGAAATTAGGCTATCCCAAGTGGAATTCAAACACCCGATCTGTAAATTAGAAGTCCAACGCGCTATCCATTGCACTACAGTGACACAACGAACGGCTTTCCTTTCTATACATGCTTTTGCAGCATTATTTTTGTGACTATTTATTCATTATTTAATTTAATGAATGAATTAATATTTGAAATAAACTGTATTAACATAAAGTTTCATCCTCTACAAGTTTAAAAAAATGTATTTGAACTTGAATGGATGAATAGAAAGTATTTTATTAAAGATTGAAAATTTGAACAAGATATATAAATAAATATGCACACACACATATATATATATATATATATATATATATATATATATATATATATATATATATATATATACATGTAGCATGCAGCCAAAACCAAGCGGTCTTCGCGCGCAGGCGCAGCTAAAACACGAACTGAAACTTGAACTAGTGGAAGAGAAACAAAAACTCTTGGACATTAGAGAGAGAAGAGAGAACGCGAGAGGTGCGCGAGCAGGCGTTACCTTCTGCATATCATTGTCAAACTTATCTACCTTTTTAATTAATTTTTGTTTAATGTTAAATAAACCATAAGAAAGACTTTTGGACCCCTTGTTGTCTCCCACAAATTATGGGGGCTCGGCCGCGATCGATAAAATTTCGATTTTGAACCAAAGTCTGGACAATGAACAAAAGCGTCCGTGAGGAGACGCTCCGCCATTTTTCGAAAACTTCGTTCAACCTGTGTAGAGGTTTGAACTCAGCATAAATATTCAACCTGTGTAGAGGTTTGAACTCAGCATAAATATTCAACCTGTGTAGAAGTTTGAACTCAGCATGAAAATTCCGCCTGTGTAGAGGCCGGGATTGAAGAAAAGATTTCGATTTTGATCAAAGTCTGGAACGTGAACAAATGCCGTCCGTGGAGGAGACGCGCCGCCATTTTTCGGAAACTTCGTTCAACCTGTGTAGAGGTTGAATTTTTCAACTTCATTCCGCCTGTGTAGAGGTCGAAACAAATAACAAAATAACCTGTGTAGAGGTGTATTTTTCAACGAACCATCGACAAATATTCCACCTGTGTAGAGGTTGGATCCACTCACAAACACCTGCGGAGAGGTGTCAATTCGAACAATTTCAACTATATTACCTGCGAAGAGGTGAGATCTGTGAAATCGAAATTTTTCTTCATTGGATACATCGTACGTGCGAGCAACAAGGGAGCCAGAAAAAAAAAAAAAAGGTAGGACCTTCCCATATTTTTCTAAAATGTATAAAAACGCTCTTAAAGAGGATCTCATAAGAGTTGTTGAGAATCTAGACGGTACTGTGGAGAGTACTGACACTATAGTTAAACTAAAGACTAAAATTGAGAACAGTAGTACATTTGAAAGTGATCCAGATTTCGTTAAAACTTTAATTCAAAACTGTATAGATGAGAGAGTATCGCGAAACGAAAGAGAGGTAACTTTAGAAAAACAGAAAATTGAGCTCGCGGAACTTCAGTTAGCAAAATTAGAAAAAGAAATCGAACTTCAAACGGCTAAAAATAAAGCATTAAGTTTAAATCCTGCAGCTAAAGTCGAAGAAAAACAGTTCGAAACTAACATAGAAAATATGATAAAAAGTATAAAAACTTTATCTCTTCCTGTTCCCACCAGATCTGAAAATTTTAATCTGTTCTTCCAATCATTAGAATGCTCATTTTTAACCAAGAAAATAAATGACGAATATAAATCTGAAATTTTAATAAATCTTCTGGGCGAAAGAGCTCATAACGTCTTACTGTATATTAAAGAAGAGGAATTAAATGACTATGAAAAACTAAAATCTATAGTACTCAGAGAATTCCAATTAACCCCTCGCGAGTGTTTAAACTCATTTAAAAATGCTGTAAAATCATCAGGCGAGACATACATCCAATTTGCTGCAAGATTGACGACAAATTTCCAATATTATTGTTCGTTAAGAAAAGTTAATTCCTTTGAATCTCTATGTGATCTTATAATTTCTGATAAATTATTTGAAACTTTAAATAAGGAAACTGCAACTCATATTGGCATTCGAGAAGCAGAAGATTGGTTTAGGCCTATTGATTTAGCTAAAGAGTGTGATATTTATATTTCATCTAGAAGCGGATCACATAAAGAAATTCCTATTACTTATGGATATACCCAAGACCCCTTTAAAAATAGATCACAAAACTTTAAACCAAAGGTTAAAGAGAACTATCCCCAATATCTTGAAAGAGAAAATAAAAATTGCTTTATATGCGGTGATTCATCTCATTGCGCAAGAGACTGTGAGAAGCGTTTTAAACCTAAAGAATCTAACAGCCACATCCATAATAAAATAAACGTGAATACTTTGAAAAGCGAGAGCGAAAAACAAAATAGCGATGAATTTGCAAATCTTCAATACGTAAACATTTGTGTGGAAAATCAGCCCGTAACAGCCTTGATCGATTCAGGTTGCCAGATCCCAGTTTTAAATTCCTCACTAATTAGAGTGCAAACACCTTCCGAAGAAATCATAACATTAAGCTCATGTTTTGGCGAACAGCGTATGGTAGAAGTTAAACCCATAAATCTTTCTCTTAATCAACACTCTACCGGTATAAGTGTGCGAACGGCGATATCACCGACCTTGACCGAAGAATTTATTATACATCCCAGTGTATATTCTGAAATAAAGAAACTAGGCCACGCAAAGAGCGATGTTTTATTGAGTGAAAGTGGATCCTCTTTGAGTGCAGATTCTGGTGTTTCTTTTCCAAATGTTTCTGTTTCAAATGTGATAGAAAACTCTAGTTATGATTTGCCACATGTTAAAAACTTTAATACTAGAAATGATTCGAGTTCTCTAATTAAGGATTATAAATGTAATAAAATTAAGAGTACTAAGTTAAAATTGAGTATTGTAAGAGGAAAATGTTCTGATATAGTATTGTGTAAGAAAGCAAATGGTGCCATGAAAACGAGTTCCGTGGAATTCATCTCCCGCTCACCTACCCCTTCACCTATGGAACGTAAATATAGACGGTTTGTGTTGCTCCGAAGGATTTTTGAGCCTTGGCAGTGGAAACGAAGGAAAAAGAGAAATCGTTTTGAACAGACGTCCAGAACTCTACAGAGGAAAATATCGATGCGTTCAACCAAAGATCAACTTGTTAAAAAAGACGTTCTTATGCCTGTGAAACAATGTTTTCCTGTGGAACCTTCCGGATGTCGAAGAGGTGCCTTCACATGATGGAGAAACTGTCTAGTTCAACAAAACTATGATATGTTAAATCTTTGTGTATTTGTCGTATAGTCCTTGTCTGTTCCGTCCTTTTTTTGTATGTTTCAGATTCTCCTCTGGTCTCCATGGAAGTACCGCTGCGGACAGCGTACGGTCAGAATGGCCGTTGTAGCATGCAGCCAAAACCAAGCAGTCTTCGCGCGCAGGCGCAGCTAAAACACGAACTGAAACTTGAACTAGTGGAAGAGAAACAAAAACTCTTGGACATTAGAGAGAGAAGAGAGAACGCGAGAGGTGCGCGAGCAGGCGTTACCTTCTGCATATCATTGTCAAACTTATCTACCTTTTTAATTAATTTTTGTTTAATGTTAAATAAACCATAAGAAAGACTTTTGGACCCCTTGTTGTCTCCCACATATATATATAGGGAGAGAGTGAACTAATAGTAGGGATTGAAAAAATACGATCTCGTGTTCAGTGAGTGAGTGAGGGAATATTAATGTCACACTGTTCAGCTACACGAGGGCTTTGGCGACGGACCTCGTAATTTTGAACTATGATCAAGTGACGAGGACGACAACTGAGCTGGCACCGCCCTCTCCTAACTACCACACCACACCAACGGGAGGACGTTTGAGCTCTTGACAGATTTAACGTGCATCGATCCCATACACGGCTGGTCCTTAGTGATACTGGGCGTTTAAGGAAAATTTTAAACCACTTACTCAGTCACGTGTAAGCTATTATGATACTCTTTTACTAGTTACCGCCAATAAATCCATAAAAAATTCAGGGTCTAATCCTTTTAATAAGGAATCATAAATAAATCTATCAAAATAATGTTTTGATCCTTTAGAGTAAGATGAAATGAGACGCGTTTCGAAATGGGGTATTCGGATTTATGAATTAGATATAAATAAATAATATTCGAATTTTAAGCATTATAGATATATGCAGAATATTAGAACTTATATTTATAATAAATCTATAATACCCTATAAAGAAACAAAGAACCTTAGTAACTATGGTTCAAACTAAACAAAAAACAGCAACAAAAGTCAACTTATACCAATTAAAATAATAAGGTTTAATAAATAATTTTTAAAAAAATTGTTCACGTCACCATTACACTTTGTAAGATTAACAATATTTTACAAAAGCAAGTGATACAAACCAAATTAATCTCCAAAATATTCAAAAAACTGTAAAGCTCCCGTCACTCAAATGTATATATATATATATATATATTGCAGAATGTCAGACGATTTCATAATTATTCAAGTAGAAAGGAAACATTACACGTCATTACTGTGTGTGAAAACGGAATTTTAAGCATACGTTAAACAATTTGTGTGTTATTATTCCGATTAAACTGATCAAGAAAGAAAATTTGTGTATTAACGTTTGGAATATAATAATTAAGCTCAAGAGAGAAATAAAAGCTCTTACGCCGAAATTTCAAAAATTGTTAGGAAAAGTCGGTCTAATGTCCAAATTATTTTAAGGAATTACGAAATATAACTGGACATATATTTCAACAAAACTCGTAATGGATGGTCAAGGATTTTAACTAATCGAAATATTCGAGAAAGTGAGGAGAAAAATAAGGTTAAATTCGAAATTATTCGCTCCTCAATTAACGGAGTATGTTACTGCGACATCCAGTGAGAGTGTCAAGGCGGAAACAGTTCGAAGAATTCCTCAATCAGAAGGAATTCATGACAGTTCCCGGAAGAAAATCATTCATATCCAAAGCAAATCAAAGGGAAAGGCTGAATTTTACTAATGAATACATCCTAAGAATTGATGTTTGGAAAATTTTACCGATGAAAGCGTGTTTGTTTTCAGGTGTCATGGATGAGGCAAATTTTGGTGGTGCTGAAACTATATATAGGAATTGTATCTCATAAGTCGTTCCTACAGTGAAGCATGGTGAAGGAATCATGTTTCGAGGATTAAAGTTGGATACTCTGATGTTGAAAAATTAAGGTTTATCAAAGTTTCGATGGATTATTTCATTGCTTAAAGATATTACAAAATAACGCGTCGCCCAACCGGTATAGCGGTTAGCGACGCTGACCGCGGTGCAGGAGGGACTGGGCTCGAATCCCGGAGAAGACATGGATGTTTGTAAATGTATAGTGCCCTTGAAGCATGGGGGTACTCTAAATAACCATCGAGCCGCAAGTCCTCTCGTGTGGTTGGTGGAAGGGGATGAGAGGTGGGAGGCCCCTGGCCACCCCCAGGGTTTTCTCCCTCTAAATTGGGGTGGAACCGAGCAAAATTGTACTGTCACTTGCATGGTGCTCAAAGCTAAGGCTAACGACAGGCGCAAAAATTCTTGCCCTTAGACGCGACGAATTTCGCGGGCCTCGATCTGATTTCGTCAGGCAGTTGGCATTAGTCGCAACACCAACAAAATAACGTACAGACAATCTGTTGAAAGTATATAGCTTGGAAGATAGTGGATCTGTCAGACTAATAAATGTCCAAAACGTGCAGTGAAGATTAGGAGTAAAAGTATTTGCGTAACTCCTCAGTCTCCTGATTTAATCCCATAACACACGTATGAAATGAATTTGTATGAGTGATTAGTAGGAAAATATGAAGTCAAAGATACAGATTTTTTTTTAAAAAAAAGTGCATTGTTGCTAACATGGTCTGAAATGATGCCAGATTATTACCCAAAAACTTATTAACTGAATGCATGGGAGATTGTGAGCCTTCATTGATTCATAAGACCAACTTACATGATATTAACCTTGAATATATATTCCATTCCCAATTAAAGACTGAAATTTCAAAAGATCTGGAGTATATAGAGTAGAATCTACTCTCTCTCTCTCTCTCTCAGTAGATAATACTTAACTCGTCATAAAAATTCCTGCTATAGAGGGTGTGTACGAATTACTGTAATATTTTTGTGTGAATAAGCCTTAAGATATCCGACTATGTTCGGAACCGTGATTTTAAAAAAGCGCATAAATGAATAATTTTCATGATATTTAGTGTCACTTAGTTTAGAATACATTTATAAAATTGTTTTAAGGACATTATGATAAAAAAAAATGTTTTAACACAATATTGTCAAAAAACTAACTTGTAACGAATGGCAAAAAGATGATACTAGAGCGCCCTCTTCTGGTCGTATGGATACTTACAGAGTCAGCCTGCCCCCTCGGTGGAGGGCGGACGTGCCAATGTCCGCCCGTGCAAACCCCTTAGAATTTGTATTGTATTAATTGTTTTTATGTCTTTGTAACCGTGCTCAATCAGAATGTGTACCAATTAAAATTATTTGAGCTAGCCACCGGTGTTATTTTTGAGTACAGGTTATAAAATGGCGCCCAGCGAGCGGCCGAATAGTCACACACAGACTAGCAGTCCTATTAAAATTAACTAACAAAATTATCTTCAATATTCTGAACACTTCCAGTTCATAAAGATTTTCTTAAAGTATTTTCTGAAGTTGTAGCTGCCAGCTACGAAGTTGGATTGTTTATTTCCTACCGGGAAATTAGAAATTTTGGATTACATTCGTTTTCACGGATCGTAAGATAAGTTTCTTTCGTTTTGTTTTCGAATTCATTTTGACTTTTTGTTGAATTTTATTTGTGTTATTCTTTTCTCTAGTAAGAAAACTCTTTCTACTTTTGTTAAATTTTGTCCCTCTCTGTGATTTATGACTATTAGTGCACTTATTTGGGGAATTTTTACCCCCTCCCCCTTCTGACCTTGAGTTTTCACTGTTTGTTCTGTAAAATTTATTAATCATCGATACTTTTCACTTTTCTGTGCTGACTCATTAATTCACTTATGACGCAAGAGTGTCATTGAGATTGATATTTCCTGTTTAGTCTTATAATTACCTTTTTTTATTTAAGTATTATACTGTGTTTTATTTCTAACTATATTGAAGAGTTTTGATCACATATTAGATTTTTGTGAATTTAAAAGAAAGAAATTATTATTTTTGTTAACAAAAAAAAGTATTATAGAAAAGTATTTTTTTATTCTTTCAAAAGATTCATTCATAGGTTTTGTTTCGACTTTGAATTTCATCAGAATTTCTTTTATATGTGAACTAGCTGGTATACCCGTTCTTCGCACGGGTGAACTGAAAAAATTAAACAACACAGATTGAAGGAAAAAAAGAAGTTTTTAATGAGTTAATTTTATGTGAATTGAAAATTAAACAAAAAAAAGCTTTTGCATATCTCAGCTAAACAAAAAAAAGAAAGAAAAAAACACCTTTGTTAAATTTTAACTATGTAGATCTAATAGCCGATAAAAAGGATTTTTTTGAAATTTATAATTCCTCGTAACACTCTTGAGGGTCGATTTTTCAAAATACCTCCCTAAGCTGATCTCTGCTCAGCAAAAGTAACACATTCTTAAAAGTTTTGCGTAATGAACGCTTAAAGTAGTGTAAATAATTTATACCTGAAAGTGTAATACATTAATATTACTTTCTGTTGTATTTATTTTATTTTAAAATTGTAATATTCGCAAGCAACGCCGTTTCTTAAATTATAATGGCGATTCAATGAAAAACATAGCGAAACGTTAACGATAGAGTCAAGTTGGCAAATGCCTAGCTACTTTCATAGCTCGAGCTTTATTAGAGCTTTGTAAGACCCGCCGTGTAGGGGAGCGATGCACGTTAATACTTTATCCACCGAATTATGATTTACTGCAGTTTTTTTTCATACAATTTTTTTGGATCACTACATGTACAAATTAAGGGATATACTACATAAAGAAAATACTCCACTTTGGAAAATTTAATCCGTTAGAGCTAATAAATTAATTAAAGATATTTCACTGTAAAATTAATTATGTACACCGTTCACTTAAAATAAGTAGTCAAATCATTTTCCAAGGTCTTCATTAACAGACAAAACCATAAGACACTTAAATTTTGACATTAACTATTTTTTGCGACAAAAATAATAATCTATGCAATCCGCTGAAAACGCTATATCTGCTACAAAACTTTTCGCCTTCCCCACTAAAATACTCATCATAGAACCCGTGCTGCCATATATCTTGGAAGAGTGGATTTTAAAGAATATTAAAGCTAAGTATTGGTAGAATATTCCTGCTAAGTTGGTGTGGTGTGGTAGTTAGGAGAAGGGGTGCCAGCTCAAGTGTCGTTCCCGTCACTTGACCATTGTTCAAAATTACATGGTCCGCCTCCAAAAGCCCTCGTGTAGCTGAACAGTGCGACGTTAATTTTCACTCACTCACTGCAAAAAATACAGTGCAGTAGTTATAATTAGTTTTATACTTAAAAATGCAATATCTGCATATTCAATTAAAATTACAGCGTTGTAATTAACTACTAACCACAAAAAAATTATGAAAGTTGGTCCAAATGATATAGTGTGAAAGAGAAAGTTTATTAACTCTAAGTACCAGAAGCGATAAAAGTAGTTAGTTTGAAAATAGATCAACTTCTTACTACCAAATGTACATAATAAAATCATAAAAAAAAACATTAAAATAAAGAGATTTATAACAACCTCTCCCTTCAAAACTTAGCTTTATTCTGAAATAAAAAAATAGGCATTATTCTGATCACAGGAATTAATTAGAAGCGATTCCCTTGCGTAGCCAAAATAAAAAGAGTTTTTCACAAACAAAAGATAGATATATGCTGACGTGGGCTTTTTTGCTTGCAGATGGCAGAATTTTTTCCTTCTTGACAAATATCGTTATATTTTGGATACACTTCATACAATATCTTTATAAATTATAGCCTATGTGTTATTCTGATGTATAAGCTGATGATGTATTACTGTAAAGTTTCATTAAAATCCATTAAGTTGTTTTTGCGTGAAAGACCCACAAAGATTTTCACAAACTTTCACATTTATAATAGATTATTTTTTTGTCAAAGTTAAGATTTTGCCTTCTGTAAAATATCTATAATATTTTTAAGCAATATTTTTACTCCTTCAAAGGATTAATTTTTATGTTGTTTTGACAAGTTAATCAGAATTTCTTTTTACTTGAATTTTCATTTTGCGCTTTCAAAGTTTAGATTTTGTATTCTGCAAGATATTTATAATACATTTTTTTTAATAGTATTGTGTTCGAATATTCAATTTTTGATCTTCTAATGACTAGTTGATGCTTAATTATAAAGGTTAACTATTTTAAAACTAAATTAACCGCATTTAATTTGTGGCTGATGATCCATTGAATCTTTTTTAATTTGCAATTAAATTACGATATTACAAGATTGAAATGAAGTTGGTCTCAAAATAAATTGCTTATCAAAAGGCTTGGGGAAAATTTGGCTTGGCTGCAAGTAATACCCAAATGGTAAAAATGTTAACTATTGCTAATTAAAATTTTTCTTCAGTTCATTATTGTTAAAAATACATCGAGAAATCTGTAATCAAAGATGAATGGGTAAAATCCTAGGAGGACCCACTGGTGTTTTTGGCGCCAAAATTTTTTCGCCAAAAAGCGCCAAATTGAAGGTTTTCAAAAGGCGTCAATGACGAAAACTCTTGGGAAGCGTATGTGTCAGCGGGGAGCAGGGGGATGAAATGGGCGTTTCGCAAAGATGAAATCGAATAAATACATTAAATTAATCATTATAAAAAGATAAAAACGGAGAAAGCAATGAAATTCATTTTAAAAAAGCATTCTAAAACCAGTATGTAGAACATAATTTACATTTTTAAAAAAGGACGAAAGGGGCGTTTCGCAAAGATAAAATCGAAGAAATACATGAAATCAATAATTTTAAAAAATTTTAAAAGGCACTTACCTTACGCTTGCATTTCGTCATGTTCCGTTGGTGGATACACCCTTGCGATGGATGCAAGGAATTCATGAAAATTGTCATCCACCAACTTGTGACCGTTAGATCGTCATTCACCACGAACGCATTCATGCTCTTGCCGAACCAATATCTCGTCAAACGCAAGATAATAGTTATAGCAAGTTTGCTTTCGCTAAACCAAGTGCCCTTTCTCACAATCCGAACGACGTCGAGGGGATTATCTTTCGACTGGCTGCGGCAACGCCATTCGTAGCCGTCAACCGTTCCCTTTCGCTCTTGCAAACGCATTCCTTTTTTACACCTCGGACATTCATAACGAGAAGCAATTAAATTAGCTTTCATACACCATTCTAACGTCTCTTTCTTCCCCTTTGTGCCCAGGAGCACAAAGAAACCTGTCGTAGCCTCACTTTCAAGTAATTTCCTTTCACAAGCCATTCTTAACAAAAACCGGTGGAACCTTCTCAAGCGAAGTCAAATGTTAAAAAGACGTTTTTTCGAAAAAGGCGAAAAACGTTGCACTTTTTAGGTTGCCATTTTTTTTTTTTTCGTGATTTGAAAATCCAAATTTTTGGATGAAATGGAAGGGTTACCATATTGTAACCTTTATCGCTCAGAATTTGCCGACAAAAAATTTGGCGACCAAAAGTGGGTTCTCCTAGGACTCAACCGATGAATGAAATTTGGGATGATACCAGATGCCTGTAAGTGATTGTTACACTAGCTTGTGACAAATGGCGCCAATGAATGCCAAAAGACTATAAGTGGTACCCGAGCGTTTGTAAGAAGTCTGGTTATCTTACATCCCTTTCAGTCCGGAGAACAGAAGAGTCCGTTTCCAATGTGGCTGAGATCATGGAGATCAAAGCATGGATCAACAGGTGACTGTTCTCTTCGCAAATGAATATTTCCTACCGGGAAATGGAGCCCAACGTAAAATTACTAATTCATTTTCTGAACACCTAGTTCATAAAGAATTTTAAAGTGGTTTCTGAAGTGTAGCTGCCGGCTACGAAGAAATTTTGGGGTTGTACATTTCCTACCGGGAAATTCGATGTTTTTCATAGTACATTTCCTACCGGGAAATTTCATGTTTTTGACAGTACGTTTCCTACCGGGAAATTTGTTTTTGATTGTACATTTCCTACCGGGAAATTTCATGTTTTTGATTGTACATTTCCTACCGGGAAATTTAATATTTTGAATTGTATATTTCCTACCGGGAAATTTGATATTTTGAATTGTATATTTCCTACCGGGAAATTTGATGTTTTGAATTGTATATTTCCTACCGGGAAATTTGATGTTTTGAATTGTATATTTCCTACCGGGAAATTTGATATTTCAGATTGTATCCGTCTTTATGGTGCATCAGATAAGTTATTCCATCTTCGAAGTAGGGGGAGAAGCCATTCCAGTGATGCCTCTCAGAGAAAAAAGGAAGACCCAGGAACGACAAATCTGCTGGTTCCTCATCGAGGACGATGTTTAGGAACCAGAAGGGGAGTGTAACGAATGGCAAAAAGCTAGAGCGCCCTCTTCTGGTCGTATGGATACTTACAGAGTCAGCCTGCCCCCTCGGTGGAGGGCGGACGTGCCAATGTCCGCCCGTGCAAACCCCTTAGAATTTGTATTGTATTAATTTTTTTTATGTCTTTGTAACCGTGCTCAATCAGAATGTGTACCAATTAAAATTATTTGAGCTAGCCACCGGTGTTATTTTTGAGTACAGATTATAAACTTCGAATAACCTTTTTTCAAAATGTTCTTTTATAAAAAGTGCTTCTATAATAATAATATTTTGCTTATATAAAGTAAAGACTTCTCCAGAGAGTCTGAACTAGTATTTTTTAAAAATTCAGATTATTTTCAGAGTTACAATCAATTGATATAATTATCGGCGTTTTTTTCTTAAAATTTCTCCCCTCTGTTGTCGTAAAACACGGATAAACCCACTACTAAGTTATATATTTCA
Source organism: Trichonephila clavipes (assembly GCA_019973935.1). Lineage (NCBI taxonomy): Eukaryota > Metazoa > Arthropoda > Arachnida > Araneae > Nephilidae > Trichonephila > Trichonephila clavipes. Next base: position 358,911 of record BMAU01007914.1, on the reverse strand, counting down.
AAAATTCTAGCTGAGCCTCTGTACAGAGGTCTGAGCTATAGACAGGCAAAATATTATAAAATAGAAACATTTTTCATAAAAGGAGAATGTTTTGAAAATTGTTCATTTTATGTTCATTTTTTGTCAAAATATTGTACTTAAATAATTTTTTTTGTCAAATGTCCTTAAAACAATTTTATACATGTGTTCTAATCTAAGTGACACTAAATATCATAAATATTATCCATTTATACGCTTTTGCAAAATCACGGTTCCGAACGTAGTTGGATACCTACCCTAAGAGAGTTTTTGTTCAATTCTCTCTCATTCCTGGCTTATATTTTCTTACTTCTTTACATTATTTTGAACTTTTTCCTTATTTATATCGTAATTGCTCTCGTTTTTACGTATGTTTTCTTACAATCGATCAAATGAAATTAAAAAATATTATACGATATAAGATTTAATGCATTTTTTATTTTAGATCTTTTGGAATCCTTAACATTATTTAAAATTATTGTAGAGATATGCATTCTATTCTATACTGAAAAGTTTCAATGGAGTTTTTGAATTCAAAATTCTATTGAAAGAGTTAAAAAGTTTGAAAAACCTCATAGTTTAAAAAGCGATAAAGTACCCATTTTAGTTTCGAATTTTTCAAGAGAAAGGTCATTATTTAAAAATATTGAATGATATAGATGCGATTTTTTTAAGTAATTAACTTTCATTTCTATAATTTTTCCGTCTCAGTCTTTACGGAAAGTCATGATAAAATCTATTCCCAATAATATACTTTTCCCTTTCTTAAATTCATACACTAAAAAAAATTATTTTTTTTAAATCCAATGTAATTTTTAATTATTCGAGCACTTTTATTTCAATTATTCTTTAATCCTTCTTACCTAGAAAAATATTTTATATGAATATTCTTTTATTCAATGTTACACAAATAATAATAATTTGTAGCTAAAAGTTCAAGCATATAAAATTAAACACATTAGAACTATTCAATAATATTAAATAAAGCCTTTTTTATATAAGTTTAAATAATATATTTGTACTTAAAACATTTTTCCTTCAATTTTCCATAATGCATTGCAATTTGTCTCGTGATTTCTTGAATATAAGGAGCTTCTGGCATGATATGAATTTATTAATGTCAGATTTTGAAGAGGAGTGAAGACTATTGTCGACGGACCCCGTAATTGTGAACAACGGTCAAGTGACGAGGACGATATCTGAGTTGGCATCCCCTCCAAACTTTCACATCACGTCAACGTAAAGACTCTAAGCCACTACAAATTTAACGTATATCTGGCCTTCTACGCGGAAGTTCTTCAGTGGCGTGATGGAATATTAACGCGCGTTGCACTATTCGTCTACTCGAGGACATCGCAATTTTAAACCATGGTCAAGTGACGAGGATGACACCTGAGCTAGAACCTCCACTCCTAACTTCCACACCACACCAACGGGAGGACGTTTCAGCCTCTACAGATTTGACGTGCATCGCCCCCCTACACGGTACGGTAGATCTTTGGCGGTACCAGACTCGAATTCATGACACACCTCGTCCGTTACCTTGACCACTAGACTACTATGGTCACGAGTCTTCTTCAGCCCCAGGACTCGAACCCTATGTTCGACGACACCAGCCCCAGGACTCGAACCCTATGTTCGACGACACCAGCCACGAGTTTGCGACCATGACTTCTCAACTGAATAGAACATTGACCCCAATCTCCAAAATAGAGCAGTGCTGCTGGATTCTATTTAATTTTTTTTAAGTCTCTTTGTTACATGTAGGTTGTGTTATAAAAAGTGTTTTATTGCACCATATTAAACATTTTATTTTGCATGAATTGTCTGTTGCTCATTTATCTGATATTTACAAGAACATGGTAATTATTTACTGCATATTACATAATATATCTGACTTTTTAACTCTTTATCTTCCGCATTATGATTTACTGCAGTTTTTTTCATGCAATATTCTTTTTTGAATCGCTACGAAAATTAAGGGATATACATAAACAAAATACTCAACTTTGACAAATTTAATTAGTAAGAGCTAATTAATTACAGATATTCAACCGCAAAACTAATTATACACACTGTTCTCTTAAAATAAATATTCAAATCGTTTTCTAAGGTCTTCATTAACATACAAAAAATAAGACACTTACCTTTTGACATTAACTATTTTTTCGGAACAAAAATGACAATCTTCGCAATCCGCTGAAAACACCGTCAGATGAAAACGAAATTTCTGCTATAAAACTATTTACCTTCCCCGCTAAAATACTCATCATAGAACCCGTGCTGCCATATATCTTAGAAGAGTGGATTTAAAAGAATATTCCTGCTAAGTATCGTCAAAGTATTCGTAAAAATGGTGATTCTATGTAATTTTAAAGTGAGTGGTACTTATAAGTACAGTAGGTAAATAAAAGGTCAAAAAGTTCTTGAAAGTGTTAGTTCAGATTTGAATTTCATTCCAAGTGATTAAATTTAATAATATATCATTAACATTTATTAATATAAATTAAATCAAATAATATATGTTTTACAAGGACTTGAATTTTTTCCTAATTGGAAGTAAGCATTTTCTAAAAAAGTTTAAGAAATAAAATATTAGCATCGAAACACTCTAAACAAAATGTCAGTGCCCTTCTTTACAATTTTCTGCTACAATTTTAACGATTACTCTGTTTCAAAACATTATCTACAATAATTAATGCTTTTAAAAGCAATTTTTTTTCCCAAAAGTACAAAAAAACATTTTTTTTCCTTAAAAAAAAACTGTATATGATCGAAATATTACACACCTAGAAAACAATTCCCAAAATGCGCTAATTAAAATTATCATTATTCTTAATTTCTCATGATTCAACATCCCAGTAGCAATATTCAAGTCGCTATCACAAAAACAAACAAAAAACAGGACAAATTGTTTTAGCCTTTGATGTTTAGAGATGAATTTCTTTTTTCCCAAGACTTCTCAGATTTATTGCTACTGTATAATATAATGATATGCAACAAATTACTATAGCAAAATATGACTGCTTTAATTAATATGGCTCCGAGATATGAGGTAAAATAGGTTATACATTTAAGTTGAAATATCGGTTAACACGAAATAATGCAACGGTCCAGAAAACTACTATGTATTTTCAAGCATTTTTCCCCTTTTAACACGAAAAGATTTCCCTTCTGGAGAAAAAGGATATTGAACCTGAGCAGACCCTTAATGAAATGTTTGAGAAAGTTTCTGTATTATTGAACTGTCCTAATGTATCATCTGAAGAATTCTTTGCAGTAAATGATGAAAATGTGTGCACACACAGCCCCAATTAGGGCAGACAAAGACATTTAGAAGTTAGTTCACAGTTCAAAAAATATCATTGATGCAGATTCTGACGATTAAAAAATGAAATGAATAATGTAACTCCTGTTCCCTCATCATCCTAAATGAGGAGCATTATAAAAACTATGCGCAATTTAGACGCACATTCCAATGGTGAAATGATAAATAAAATAAATGACATTAACAATTTGTTGACAATTTGACGCTAAGTAAGACGATGCAAAGAAAAATACCAAAAACTCAATAAATGTATTGTTTTTTCAAAAACTTTCAGAAAATTTTATATTAAATCTCATTAAGCTCCTGTGAATGGTTTTGTTTTTATGGATTTTTATTAAACACGTGCATATATACATATCTATGTGAATAAAATGTACTCTAATAAACTTAATTTGTTGAATATATATATATATATATATATATATATATATATATATATATATATATATGTGTGTATTACAAAATTGAACATGAGATTCTTTTGACACAAAAAATATTTCAGTCCCCCTCAGTTTCGTGTTAAACGATTTTCACTGTACATGCAAGATAAAGTGGCTTAATTTCTGAATTATTGTCAGACGAGAATTATAAATTTCGGATTACATTTTTCTAATAGAATAGATAGCTAGAGCCTAGGGAATATTTGTGAAACAAAAACTTCTTTAAATGATCAAAAAATAATAATGTTGAACGTAAGCACAAAAGGAAAAATTCTTATAAGTGCAATAAAATCAAAATACTATCACAAAAATTATCACTTAAAAATAATCCAAAAATTTCGAATTCCAAAATAAGTATTAAAAATTCCAACGAAAACTAAAAAATATCCCAAAATTATAAAAGTGATCAAAATTTTTAAAAACAACACAATAAATAATATCTATTGCCATGATAAAAAAAACGATAATTTGAATTGTTGAATTTTTATTTTTTATATGAGTCAGTCAAGAGATATTAACAAAACTCAAATCCTGATGATCACCGAATGTATACATAAAAAACAAATGTCCATATTTTAAAACGCACATACGAAGCAAAAATCAATCAATCATAAAATTACAAACCTTTCCATCTCTTAAATCTCTCATCTTAGTCATGTCCATTGAGCTTAACAGAAGGCGAATTTTTTTTCATCAACTTTTTTTAAGAAACTGACATGAATTAGGGTGGAAATAATATCGTGCAACTTCCGCAGCTAACTGTTTTGGCGACAGTTGGAAACCATTCGTATGAAAAAGACTTCAAAAGTAGAAGTTATTCAGATATCGTTCTTGTTAGCTTTGCTCTAGAGCAGCACCAGGGATATTGAGTGAGTGAATATTAACGTCACACTGTTCAGCTACACGAGGGCTTTTGGCGACGGACCACGTAATTTTGAACCATGGTCAAGTGACGTGGACGACACCTGAGCTGGCACCCCTCTCTCCTAACTACCACACTACACCAACGGGAGGACGTTTCAGCTCTCGACAGATTTAGCGTGCATCGCTGCCCTACACGGCAGGTCTTTAGTTGTATGACTCATGAGAAAACCAGCCACGATCCGACTACTCGGCTACTGTTGCCCCAGGGATATTGAGGACACACCTTGTGATTTCGAACCAAGGTCAAGTGACAAAGGAGTGATGAAAAAATTATAAAATTGGTGCTAATATTTTATTTTAAGTTATGTAATTTATTGAAATTTTAAAGTATTTAAGAATAACTTTCATTAGTAAGATCCAACTATGTTTTAAAAAGTAATCCCTAAGTACCAACAGTGAGTGAGCAAGAGTTTTATTTACATCACTCTAGCCTAGCGGTTAAGGTAACGGACTCGTCACCGGCGTGTCATGATTTCGTACCGCTCTAGACCCGCCATGTAGAGGGGCGATGCATGTTAAATCTGTCGAGGCTCAAACGTCCTCCCGTTGGTGTAATGTGGAAATTAGGAAAGGGGGTGCCAGCTTAGATGTTGTCCTTGTCACTTGATTATAGTTCAAAATTACGAGATCGGTAGCCAAAAGGCCTCGAGTAGCTGAAGAGTGCGAGGTTAATATTCACTCATTGTGGTCCTAAGGGATTATCTATATGGTCCATAACTGAAATAGAAGTATCTTGCTTAATAATTTTGGATTCAAAAATTATACTGTAATCCTTATAGAGACAGAATTGCGTTTTAAATTGGAAAAAAAAAGAAGAAATGTTGTGATTTGAATGAGTGAGTTGCATAAACGACGAATTAAAAAACACTCACGGGTGCACATTAAATCTGTCAATGCTCAAACATCCTCCCGTTAATGTGGAATTTAAGAGAAAGGGTGCCAGCTCAGGTGCCGTCCTTGATCATGCTTCAAAATTAAGAGGTCCGTCGCAAGAGCCCACGATAAACTAAACAGGGCCACACTAATATTCATTCATTCGAAAACCTTCGATTCAAGCATAAAAAGCAGTAGAGAGAGAAATAACATGCATTTTTCGTCATAAAATGCTTGTTCCTAAATATGCCACGTTTAAAGCGTCAAAACAAGAAAAAAATGCAAAATAAAATACAGTTAACCTTTTAATGTGTAATGTATTTCCCGATGAATCAATAAAAATCTGCACAAAAAAGATAATCCTCTGGTTCCACCGCCAACATTTTCTACGAATGGAATTTATAAATTTCATATTGCTGCGCGCGCGCGAAAAAATCTGCATATTATATTCAATAGTTCAGACCCATGCCATGAGCAATAGCTCTCGTGCTTATGGAAAAATACTACTAAATTGGGATTGAAGAAAAATTTCGTTCCGAAAGTCTAGAATACCTTCTAATCTAATATATAAGCATTAGGGTACACTTCGCAACACATGTTAAAAGCTGATAATTTTCGGGAAGTTGACCATTTCCGGAGGACAGAACCCGCGACCTATGTATCCGTAGCCCCGCAGCATGCCCACTAGACAAAAGCAATCACCTCTGTCCGGAGGCTGTTACTGGCTTAAGTAGATACCGCTATACACGTATTCGAATGTTAAGAAATTCTGTTCTTATCTGTATTGTTGCGATAACCGAGCGGTCTTGGTTGCAAGATCAAACCTGGTGTTGTTTCATTCGAATTTGGGCTCGAGTTTTGATGCTACTAAACACCAATCGTGTAATGAGTTTGATGCATGCTAAATGTGTCGGTATTCAAATTCCTCACATTGGGGATATATGAAAGTGTGGAAGGGGTTAGATGTTCTCCTCGTCTTTTGACAGTGGTTTAAAATGAAGAGGTATTCCCCTAATAGCCTTCGTGTTAGTTCCTAACCCGGGAGCAGTCGCGCACCCGTTACTAAGTGAATGAGGGATTTTTTGGTGCAAGAGCCAAATCTGGCTATATACTGCACCAAACATTTATTAAAATATTAAAACGCATGATGAAATATTTAAAAGCCATTGACAAGACAGTTTCAGCAGAAGTTAAAATATCAAATCAAGTATAAAAAACATTTTCTAATGATAAAAGCAAACAAGTTTTGGTGGGGGTTTTCCCCCACCAAGTCAGATAAGATATTAAAATAACAGATAGTGTTAAAACAGCCGAATGAAAAAAGTGAGTTTAAAGTAAAAGTTTAAGCAATCTATGTTTTATAAATAAAAATTAGTTCCTACTGTTTCTGTAACGTGTTGGAGTTAACGTGTTTAAATATCTGTCACGACTATTTTGCTAATACTCCGGTGCACCCGATACTAACTTTAATGATCACGTGGGGTGACGCAGTCACCCCAATTCTTTTTTAATAATTACTTTTATAGTACACAGTAAGAATCGTAATTGCAGTGAATAATTTATTTGAGTGAAAGTATATTTACCTCCTTTTGAGATCTTTTCAATTTTTCCTTGATAATTTCAGAAAAAATCCAATCAAACTGAACTAAAATGTTTCAAATGTGTGCGTGTGTGTAGTGAAGGATACAAATCACAGACACTTTTTGCTAACTTTATTGGAATGATATTTGCATACAAAACTGTCATATTGTGTTCAAGTTATTGTAGTTTTACTGTCCTTTGATGATCGAAAAATAGAATATTGGTTTTTTCCCCTTGCTGGTTTCTTTTTGACCGGGCGCTGTTTGTCTTGTGGTACACTTGGGGTATCTTTTTTGTCGGAGCACTTTAGGTAGCATTTACAAAATCTTCCTTTTGACTCAAACCTTTCCTGTCCATCGTTTTTCTCAAATTTACTTTCGTTATCATCATTACTATCCATTATTTCAGCAGGTTTTTCCCTTGTTTGATCGGTTTATTTTCCCTAAGTTTCAACTTCACCCAATAGAGATCGCTGATGCTACATTTCTTTTTTATATTCAGTTAATTTACATTTATAAACCATAATGAGTCGGAAAACTCAACAATCAAAATCGCTAAATCATTCACAGAGGAAAAATGTAATTCGTTCATCGAACATATAAAGTCGCGTGGGGAACTCGTTCAGCCCAAGAAAGAACTCAAAGAAAGAAAGAAGGAACGGTCTGGGACTAGCTAGCGTGCGGACGTGTCTGTCTTACGATCCCAATACGAATTCCGTAGCCCAGGACCACGACTTGCAACTTTTGCTGGCTGAAAAGTTATTTTTCAGTCTGGCGCCTGCAATCTTATAGATACTAATCTGCTGAACAACTTTCACTGAATTCCTCATTATGGTACGGAAAAAGCAGAAAGTTATTCCCGAACGGAGCCGAAATGCTAAGCCTACTCCGACTACCAGTCGTGACGGTAGTCAATCTGCAACAACGGAAGAGCCACCCGGAGTGACCAATATGGAAGTACTTCTGCCCACAACACCCCAAGCTTCACGGCCCGGAACACCAGAGAACGCTGGCCCCACTTTCATGACTTGCAACAAACTTCAGGAACTAGCCCTAATCATCGACGTCTACTCCATGAATCTTGAGAACTCCCACACACTACTGCAAGGAGCACTACAAAGCGGAATCAAGGATCCGAACAACCCACTCGTCAGGAGCGAATCAAGCTACATGGAGCTTACGAACATGAGACTGCAAAAAGCGGTAAGTGAGTACGCCTCTCTTCCCCCCTGTGACAATCCCAACTGCACACGCCATAACTCTAACAACACCCCAGCTAAAAATAACTCACCCAACCCCTCTCCCCCACCTACACCGATCCCGACAAAACGCAAGGAAAACGCCGAAGGTTTTACTTCCCCCCACTTAGAAAGTTAACCAAAACCACTCTTTCGAACTCAAACCGCGAAATAAACTTTAAGCTTAACTTATCTAATAAATTTAATGTACTTGAAAACGAAGTTCCCGAAACACCAATAGAAACTGTAGTTCAATCACCTAAACCACTCGAACGCACCTCTCCCATTCCAAGCTCGACTAGTCATACACTGAAACTGCCTCCTCCCACCATGTTACAAATAACCGACGATCTAAGATTTCACTTAAAGACACTCAACGAAAAAATGCCCGCCTTACGTACCAAAACAGCAGGAAAATATCTTAAACTTTACACCGACACCCTACCACAACACGATGCACTCAATAAATTACTAGAAGATTTGAAGTATCCATTCTACACTTTTACACCTAAACACGAGCGACCTATTAAAGTCGTCATAAAGGGCCTTCCCCGAAGCACTAAAACGGCAGAAATCCATTCAGACCTTCTTGATCTGGGTTTCACACTTAATAAGGTCACACAACTTACCGGAAATATCACTAAACAGTTACTTCTAGTTTTTATCATATCTCTCCCAAGAAACACATTTAACGAAAACATTTTCCACTTAAAAACACTAGGTTACCTTTCCATCACAGTTGAAGGCTTTGAAAGCAGAGGAATTATCCAATGCTTTCAATGCAATCAATTCAATCACACGGCAGAACACTGTCATTTAACACCTAAATGTCTTAAATGCGGCGAAAAACACCAAACTAGGGACTGCCAGATCAAGAAGCTGGATACCCCCTTCTGCATCAACTGCCAAGCTTACGGCCACATGGCCAATTACAGTAAATGCTCCCTCTTCCCCAAACCACGCAAAGGCACTAATGTTAAATCTAACTTGAATATCTCGAACAATTTTATCAGGCCCAATATATCATACGCACAAGCTACACAACAAACTTCTAACTTCAACACAACACAACAGATGGCACCACCCGCGACGACCGCAACCGACAACCAAACTCTCAAGGAAATACCCACCCCTCTTCTCTTACCTACACAAAGTGCAAACACCCAAAACGATTGTCTTAACCTAATAACGCAAACGCTACAACAAACGATTCATGCCCTATCAACACTTGTACAACACATCAGTTACCTAACTACACCACAACCAGATCCCGTACCACCAACTCCCTATAACAACAAAAATACTATAACGACCTCACTCACTAAATCTGAAATCGTCAAACAAATTAACGAACTCCTCAATCAATATGACGGAGCAAGAGACTAAGTTTTTCTTAGTCTTATTTACCACGCGGTAAATTTCACTCTGACCCTAACATTCTTACCCCCCTTGCAACGACTGCGACACTAATGCTCATCCAATAGAGATGCCTACTCACCATCTGCTTCACCCAACCACAGTGCTTCTACTCCTTCGACGACAGGAATTTTCCTCATCTGGACTGATTGCCTTTACTTCACGATGACGTCATCTCCTCGACCACTGCACCTCATAAATCATCATGCCCGGAGCCAACAGATAAGTGATACACGGCTCCTCGTGAGCTGTTGCTTTCAACTCTATAATGGACTGTGCAACTATTACAAGGACTGTGAAACAACTTTAAGGGACTTTGACAACTGCCAAAGACTGTTTCATTTTGTTTTATATATGTTTTAATTTGTCTAGTATATGTGTAAACTTCAATTGTATTTTTGTAATTCCCAATTCCCACGTTAAGGACGCGTATACATTATGATATGGGACGGAGGGTTATATATTAACCCAGTTTCCCAATGACCCCCCAGCTTTCGTTCAGCCTAAGTACCTTAAGATTGTAAAAAAAAAAAACGATTCACACTCCCAAAAAAGAGGGAGAAATGTGACAAAGATATTTTTGTCCTCCTGAAGACTGTCACATATAGGAGGATACTGACAATATCATTTGTAACAAACAAACAGTTTTTCCAAAATTAAAAATTTTGTGAGTCTGGGCTGACTCAGTGCCCCGCGTGACAACTCCCAGGTTAATAAATAATAAGGTGTCCAACCGTCCTCCTTTTCTAGGTTCTGTCCTTCCTCAAAAAGTGTCCTCCTTTTCAATATTTTAATACTGATCTTGTGACGGGGCTTTATCGCTCCTTCTAAACTAATCCTCTTGGGGAATCTTTGGGGTCAGAATGGCATTTCAATCCACTCTTCTCAAGAAGAAAATGCGATATGCAGATTAGTGAATGATTATATATATTGGAACTTTTGCATTCGCGAAAAAGTTAGCTGGAGGCCGGAGAGTATTATAGGAGCTATATAGAAGTCGGTTAGAAGCCAGAAAGTTGCATAGCAGCTGTGGATCAAGTTGAATAATAATATATATAGAAGATTAATATTAAAGAAATTGAATACAAGAGGGATATATAAAGCTTGGTTGCTGATCACCGTGTGATATCGGTAAGAGATTGATTGTTATAGTTTAATTATAGAGCGGACTCTAGCTAGTTAAGGAATCTGCTATATAGATAAAGATTCAGAGGTTAATTTATCACAAAGATAGTGAGTTGGATTTAAGGCGCTAATTTAACTTAGTATTAATAATTACGTCGTATCATTCCTGGTCTGATTTTCCTAGCAAGACTTGTGTTGCATTGATTAATATATATTGGGATAATAACAAACTAGATTTATATTATGGATGTTTCAAGTGGTCATCATTTATCCCTACAAAAATCTAGGTCACGTGGATGAAGAGTTGATACCCCCGGGCAGGGGGGGATCACAATCTGTTAATCTCTGTATTTCAGAGACGAGCCAAACATGTTTCCATTATGTCGAAGAATGGTCTGAAACAAATATCATAGGAAATAACAGTTTTTAATGGTATTTTTTTACTTTAACGCAAGTAAATTAGGCAGATATAGAAAATTACGTTGAGTTTTTATCGAAAGAAATGCCTGATAATAAAATTGATGGTATTTGTCTGTTTGAAGAAGAAAGACGACTGAATGCATATTTAAATTATAATAAATTAGAGCAATTGAAAATCAACATGCTAAAATTGATAAAAAGATGTGTGAAAGTACTTAAACCACTTCAAAAATTAACACATTCCATATGAAAATTTAGTTATTCTTGTTGAATTTATGTTGTGCTGTCCTGGAACTAATGCAGCAGTTGAAAGAGCTTTTTCAGTTGGTAATGATTTTTCGACAAGTGAGAAATCAAGATTGAATGTTAATATACACTGCTGGACAATTGCTAAGGACGGATCACAAATTGCTATGTAGCGTAACATTAAGCGAGACATGAGGCCTAGTAGGATAAAATATAGTTGCCACACTGTTCAGACATTAGAATAAAGAATATTTATTGTTCTGGAAAGTACAAAAGCTGTGAAACATCTGAAAGAAAAAAAATAATCATTTGATCTGCGTATGGAGAAATGGAACAATGCATCTAAAAGTCAGCAGGCACCTTAAAGAAAGATATCAGTACGGGATATGTCCACCGTGGAGTGTGATGCAGCATTCCACACGTCGTACCATACTTTGGACAACATTATCCAGCAGCTGTTGAGGCAATTTATCCCATTCCTCTGTGAGTGCACGGATGAGGGTGTTCTTGTTTGTCGTGGGATAGTTTCGACCAGCTACTTGCCTTCCCAAAGCATCCCACACATTTTCAACGGGGTTCAGATCTAGAGAACGCGCTGGCCATACGAGACGTTGAATACCCTCGCTGTCTAGACAATCCTGAACAGCGAGTGTTCGATGACATGTTGCGTTGTCGTCCATAAAAACAAATTTATCACCGACAGCACCACGGAAATGACGAACATGAGGAAGTAGAACTTCATCAATGAATCGTTGGGCCGTCATAGTCCCATTCGCAACCACATGTAGGCGTGTGCGGCCATTGATCATGATGCCGGTCCACACCATGATACTGCATGTCGGATATCGGTCCTTATCCTGGATATTTTCTGGACGATAAGCAGTACGACTCTCGCGCCAGATCAGTTGGCGTCTACAATCCGATGACAGACTGAACCTACTCTCATCTGAGTAAACTCGTGAGTTCTTTTCCGACCGTGTTCGAATTGTGACAAGAAAATAATTGCAGACAGGATTTGGTCCCACTGTTTATTCCATACCTTCTATGGGACATTTCTTAAAATCAAGAATATATTCAGATGTTACAGGATTACCATACATCGTTCAGCCGTGTCTACTTTTCACGACCCCGGCTTTTTTCGTCACCCTCTCCCTTCTCTCCCGTTCCGACCTTTTTCTCCCTCGTTGCCAGATCCTTTTCTCTATATCGTCTCTCGTTCGACCTGTTGCCAGGTGCAGGCAGCTGTTCCTTACACGCCCCACCTAAGAGTAAAATTTGCCCCTTGTGGCTGATTTTACCATATCAGACACCAGGAACAGAAAATTCACAAACCGTGACACAGAAAATCCACAAACAGAACACAATAATTGCAACAGTCAAAAGTCTTGATGATTGTTCTAGTGAAAGTTCCTTAATACAAACACATGAAATAATATGAATAGTTCACCCAATTGAAATAAGTGACTATGTTCCCAGAAAGATCTAAACTGTAATGGGATTGCAAACAGATACATGGAAAACACATTATACAAAAAAAAACAACACTAAATATATACATTACAGTTTTTATCTTAATCTAGACAATGTTTATTTCATTAACTCATGAATGAATGCTCAATGAGTTCACTAAATCTATATTAAGTACACAGTAAACTTTCCTACGGCTCTAATTTGCCTTTGGCCAGTATGATTTCCGACCCAACCCATCCTAATACAAAGTTAATTCGCTTTACACGATTTTTCCAAATTTGCATCAGAAGGTCTATATCGACTATTCGAGATATAACAAACTGCTCTAACATTCTTAAAACCTGAGCCGTTAAATTACATCCATAAGAAGTGTATTCAATCTTAAACCTCACTTTTTTAATCATGCAAATTCCAAACGACATAAAGCATGCGGCATAATTCTTCGTGAGAGAACGACAGAAATACCACTTCCACAAATCCAGTACCGTGACCCACGATGCTGCGCTATTCTTTTCTACAAAACCTTCCCTTTTCGACAGAAGATAAATCTCGGTTCTCGAAAATATGTTTAACCAAGCTTCACAGGTTACCTTCGCACTGAGACTAGTCAACGGCACAGCCTCGCCCCACCTAGTGTGCTGATCAACCAGACGTAAAATATATTTATGTCCCTTTAAGCTTGGCGGATCAATTGGACCTATCAGATCCATATTCCCCACCTCAAATGGCAATTCAGGCCTTGCCACAGGTGTACTGGATGATCGGTCTTTAATCCTAACCGATCGAGTGAGCTGACATGCTTTACATGACTCACAAAATTTCTTCACATCGGCCCTCAGACCCTCCCAAAAGAAAGAATACTTTATTCGTTCAAGCGTCTTCTTGGGACCCATGTGACTACTGAACACGGAAGTATGCGCTAGTTTCAACACCTCAGTTCTTCTGCACTTCGGAATTACCAGCTGCCCAATACTCTCCCCGAGTATTTTATCCCTACGAAATAGATATCCATCTACTTCATAGTAGTTTCCTTTGCCTTCCTTAGCATACTTCCAAACCAATGCTAACTCGGCACAACACTCCTGTTCGGAACGAAAACTATCAGCCACCATGATTCCTTTATCCATCTCAGCGGTCACCTCCTCATCCTTAGTACCCAATGTTCCCACTTCATTCCGACATGAAGTAATATTCCTTTGAGAATCCTCAATGTGCTCCTGTGCTTTCTCTGGCAGAATACCCGACGAAACCTCGGTTTCATCTACATTTCCTGAGTCAACCCTCAGGTCCTGAGAGCTTTGAGCCAGTGAATTCTTTTCACTCTGGGCTTCTCCCAACATATCCAAAACATCTGGTGGAAGCAACACGTCTTCTACCAAAACTTCTGCCAAAGCACATAACACTTGCTGGTGCACCACATTAACCTGGCCACCAGTAGCAAGACCAATTGGAACATATACTAAAGGACATTTAACCGCTGGACCGAAAATACCTTTCAAATAAATCGTGGAAGCTCCTTCAACCGATATTCCAGGAACTAAGTCTTTCTTGATAACAGTAATTTCCGTACCAGAATCCAATAACGCATGGGGGACTAACTTCCCATCTACACTGATAGATGTTTTCACTAATTTACTTAATTTGTCTTCAATAGCCCGTCTAGGAATGATTTTACCTAGCACATCAACTCTAGCAGCTACCGTCCCATCTACCAATTCCGTCCCTTCTGTTGACACCTTATTCACATTAAGTCTTTTATTATCTACCTCTTTTGTTTTTCGGACAATCCCGCTTAAAATGTTTATCTGATCCGCAGGTGAAACAAGCGAATTTTTTAATTTCAGTTACTTGACCTTTATCCAAGTTTTTCCTAGAAGAAAAATTATCTGACTTTTTCTCCCCAAATGGCTGTTTACCCCAACTACCATTAAAACTTCTCTTTCACTATCATTCCATTTAGCTCTCTCAGGTTCATCGTAGGATTTCCTTTGGAAGCATAAAATATATCACATTGTTTGCCCAAGTCCCTGGGTTTGTACCATTCTTCCCCTTGGAGCACATCAATATGGGTCGCCGTCTCAGAATCCAACATTTGAAACATTTTATCTGCTACGATCAGTTGATTAACTGACTCAAAATCATTCGCTTCTCTTAACTTACAGTAGTATAACCACATCGATGTTAAACGGGACGCGAACTGAGAGAAAGTTTCGTCAGAGTTACGTTTGGCCTTTCTAAAATTTTCTAAACATATTTTTGGGGGGTGAGGGTTCATACTCCTTGAGCACAACCTGTTTTAAAGATTCGTAATCTTTTAATTCTTCTTCGCCTAGGTTAACTAATAAGTTTGACACTTTGTCTCCTAACATGCATAACAAAACCTTCGGTTTTAACTCGTCGCTAACCATTTCACTAGCGAAAGCCTTTTCAAGACTAGAAAAGAAATATTCCCACCCGTCTGATTTATTGGGTACCTTTACAGTTAAGAGCCTAACCATTTTAACTATTTCATCTAAAGATTTTACACGTGAGGTTTGACCATTATTTTGATTAGCACTCTGATTAGCGATCCTAGATAATTCCATTTCCAAGCGTAATTTTTCAATTGATAATTTTTTCAATTTTAGACATAGACGGATCAGGTGACTCATCTAAGTCCCGCGCTAATTGAATTAAGTCAATTTTCTTACTTCTAATGAGAAATGTCATTTTTAATCAAGCTAAACCTAATGCCAAATTACCTTCTGACAAATTTAACTACAAACACTTAAATGGCCTAGTACTATATACTTAACAAGCAAAAAAAAAAATAATACACTCGTTTTTTCTAAGAGTACTCAAATTCCAGAAACACAATACGAAATATGTTTACAATAAAACTTATATGCGACACAGTTATTTGTTATTAATCAGAACGCAGAACCTTTTTAAAAAAAAAAACACAATTAACAACATACTTTAGCTACATTACCATAAAATTATTTCTCAAATCATAAATCTACTCTTAGTTTCTTTTTTTTTTAATTAAAAGAAGAATCTTATGCAGGAAACAAAAAACCAATATACATATACATCCTAAATTACGAGCAAAGGAAATAACCTCAGATTGCATTAAACTATCAACTAACTGACAAATTGCAACACTTTTATTTAAAATGAAAAACTATCATATAATATTCAAAAAAACATGCCATATTCTGAGTCATAAATAACCTACAAAATCTCTTATTTACAACATTTTAACAGGAAGTCCGTCTACTTGAAATACATATACACATTTTTTTAATGGATATTTTTCACCCACTCAAACATACATTTTTCGCAACCATTATTTCAAGATAAATTAATCTAATTCTTTTTTTTTTTTTAAAATTCTGCAAACTGAATTGTTATATGCAAAACACTTTCTATACCCAGATTTTAATTTTTGAGACAATTTCAAAACAGTAAAGAATGATGATAAAAAGAAATTATAGTTTAACACTAGAACTCTAAATACCCTATTTTACAACATTTAAAATGATACCCTATCATTTCCAGGTAAAATAAGTACACAATTTTCTTATTTCATCTACACAATAATCCAACAACATAGAATATTGCAATAAACCAATGAAATTTTCTTTTTTCAGATATATCTGCTTTTTCTATTTTATTTTTTAAAAAAAAACAAAATAAATATGACTGCATCCCTTTACTTTTTAAAATATTAACACAATATTTTAACTCAGGGGAACAATAGCCACCTACCTCGACATGAAAGCTGTTTCAGTACTTGAACACTTTTCAGATCACGGCTCCATTCATCAGAAAATGAAGAAAAATACGACATCTGTTCGTTCATATCCCAACTCGGCAGGTGATGGTAAAACTCCATATGAAGAAGGTCTTGTTTTTTTTTCACTTGAAACTGCTGCAAGGCAATTCCCGGGATGCACGTGGTCATCAACTTGAAGATACACTGCAGGGTTCTATTTCCTTGTTAAAATTTTTCTTTCAAACTGAATGTCCACTAGAACCTTGTTCACAATTATGTAGTACGAACACCGATCAATTTGAAATACTTTGTTCATTTAAATTCTGCTCCATTGCATCGCACTTCTGACACCAGTGTAAACTCGTGAGTTCTTTTCCGACCGTGTTCGAATTGTGACAAGAAAATAATTGCAGACAGGATTTGGTCCCACTGTTTATTCCATACCATCTATGGGACATTTCTTAAAATCAAGAATATATTCAGATGTTACAGGATTACCATACATCGTTCAGCCGTGTCTACTTTTCACGACCCCGGCTTTTTTCGTCACCCTCTCTCTTCTCTCCCGTTCCGACCTTTTTCTCCCTCGTTGCCAGATCCTTTAATCTATATCGTCTCTCGTTCGACCTGTTTCCAGGTGCAGGCAGCTGTTCCTTACAAGTATGCATGCCCACTCCTGTTCAGTCCAATTGTGATGCTCACGACACCATTGCAAACGGGCAGTACGGTGCTGTCTGGTCAATGGAACACACACAACAGGTCTGCGTGCGTATAGTCCTCCTCCCCTCAAACGTCTGGTAACAGTTTTTCGGGAGATCTGCTTTCCTGAGGCAGCAAGAAACTGATTTGCCACCTGCTGAGCTGTGGTGCGCCTGTTCCTTTTTGCTGATATAGGACGATATATCTGTCTTCTGCAGGCGTCGTACTTCTAACACGACCTCCCCCGTACCGTCTACTACACATTCCAGTAGTTTTAAATGACTTCCACAGCCGTGAAACAACGCTGTGAGCGATGTCGAACACCCTGGTAACATCTGTTATTTTTCGCCTTTCTTCGATCTTTCCAATAATTCGGCCACGCATAAAATCATCTATGTGATGTCGGGAAGACATGCCAAAAATTTTAAGTTTGTCTATTAAATCTTTCCTGTAAAACTTTGACTTGAAACAACTGTCCACACGCGTCAAAACCTTTAAAGCTCTTATGAACGCTATCACGTGATGAACAGACGTGGAAAACAAATTTGCATACTCATACTTCTTCTTACTAATATCCCGCACTTATTCTAATTTTCCACATTTTGCTTCCTTTCATTTTGTGGTTTCTATGGATGATAGTGTTATCCGTCCTTAGCAATTGTCCAGCAGTGTATTAGCTACAGCTAGAGTAGCGCACATAGGAATTTTTCAAGGGAGGGAGGGGGGAGGGGTTCAGGTTCGAAAGTCCACCATTCTTGTATCAGGCTCATTTTGATTTTATCGATTTTCGGAAACAAAAAAACAGTAAAAAACTAATTATTGAATAAATAATTAGCATTAATTAATAAAATTAATTATCAATAACAAATACTTAATTAAATTTTACGTACTATATACTTAGAATTGTAATCAATCGGGAAAAAAAAAAGGGCTTTGAGGGGTGTCCGGACCCCTAGAACACCGTAAAATTCCGTATGAAGGATATTTTTTGCTCCGAAATTTCCAATTTATTAGAAAATATGTCGACAAAATAAAAAATCATTCAATGGAAAAATACTGGTTAAATTAAATAATTAATAGCGTAATTTTGTTTGAATTAATAAAATTTTCCATACATTTGCATTGTAATTTTTACTTAAATTTTTCGTCCTCCTTTTCATTGTAAAAAAAAATGTGGTCACCTTATAAATAATAAATTAGACTGTCTAGCAATGAAGCATGCACTGCACAACTCTCTTTTGAGCAACTTGCCCATTTTCATTCACAGTCCCGTAATGTAAGATATACAAGTATTACTGCAAGCTCCGAATAAAATAAGTAGTTTGTTTTTGAAGTTTTGAGAGGGAAACACATTGCAGCACCAGAGAACTTTGCTCCTCACAAAAACAATGTTTTAATGACTGATCTTAACAGTGATTTCTTATGCATTTCTCTGGACAAGCATTAAATATTTTTTTTGGGAAACCTATTCATAAACTTTTTGAATTTTCGATTTGACACGAATTCAAGTTTTGGAATAACATTAATATTTTAATATATACATTATGCCTGAAATTAAGAATATATTAAAAAATTATGGATACATCTAAGGAAATTGTGTCAAAAAACGAAATTTATACTTGCTCAAATCTCATTTCGTTTCCCAATGAGATGGAAAAGATGACAGAGGGCATTTTATCAACCATCCTGCCAACAGTAGCTCGCTAAATAACATCAGCAAAGTAAGATGAAGAAATTTCCGAACGTTTCTGAAGTAAAAGCGTTTTCTTTGACACTAGTACAGATATCAAACTTGAATTTGGAACATGTATAGTTATAATAATAAAGCAAAGCTTAAAAAATAGTGGAATTTCTTATCGGAGTGCGGTAATTTCGCTGTATAATACCTCAGAATACAAAAAAGAAAGAAAAAAAAAAGACATTCGTGTTTCTTTCTCAATACTGATAGGATGATTTGCTTACCTATTTCTAAATAACATTTGTATCTTTATATTTTTTTGTACATTGATAACTCATATTTTGCTATTAATTTCAGTGACTCAGATGAAAATGCTTCCATTTTTTACCAGTACATTTAAAATACTGCAACGCTTTCATTTTTAATGATTGGAAATTTATACCTATTTCATGTTATTCCGATAAAAGTATGTTTTTCATGCTATTTTTTAATGCAGATAAAAATAAATATAAATATGTCATAATAAATTAATAAAATGTGAAACTTTTTCTCTTTAAATCCTCCTACAAATGTAAAAGTTATTCATGCTATTTTTTATAAACAAATTTCGTGTGTATCTTTTTGATAGAAAAGGAAAATTTTTTCCTTTGAGCCATTTAAGCTGTAACGAACTTTAAAGTACCACTAGAATCATATTACTGTTTAAAAATATTCTATTCATCCATTACCAACGATATGTTTCTGGATTAATGCAAATAGCTCCCTCTATCAATGATAAATGACATTATTAATTCTCCGAAAAGTAGAAAATCGGTGAGAAGGAAAAAATTCTCTCTACTGTCTCATTTCAGATACCATCTTATTGTGCGATATGATACAAAGTTTTTGGGTAAAACATCTCAACATTCATCGGTATATAAGAGAGAGAGAGAGTCCATTGTGTGTGTGTATATATATTCTTATTTTACAAGCCCTGAGTAATAATACTGTTTGGAAAACTCGATTTGGAAAACTATATTTTCAAAGCAATTTTTGATGTATTAAAGTTACGTTAGGACTAGGCAGTAATTGTCAGTGTGTATCTAGCTATTTTTAAATACTGTCGGGTCTCTGAAGCTATTGCATATACGTTTTGGTATAAGAATCAAAGGATAATTGTTTCACTCGCATAAAAAAAATTTAAAAAAATATAAACTAAAATCTTTTTATTTTTTTTTCTAAAACCTTTGATTTTATACGTAAATATCGATCTGTAATTCAATGGCAATATATATATATATATATATATATGTAACAAAATCCAATTAACTCATAAAGATATATATAAGCATTGGATTCACAGATCTTTAGACTATGTGTGCGTAAACAATTCATTTAGAATCATTTGATATTAGTTTTATAAGAAAAAAACAGAGATGGTTACATAACGTTTTCTGGCAACAAAATATCAGATGAATTCTTTTGTATTGTATATGCTCCATAATTTAAATTAAAAATATTACTTTTACATCCACTCTTGATGTTTTCGAAAATAAATAAATTAAACACTAAAGCATATGAAGGAAGTTAAAATAAAGATTGAGATATTTATATATAAACGGAAGCACACCAGAAGGAGAGATGACAGAATACCATGAAGCCCTTTATGTGACTTTAAACATTAGCACTAAAAATTATTTTAAATTGTTTAGGTTGGTACAATCTAATAGCGATACTGCTCTTTTACAAAATAACCTTGATAAAATAGATTACTTTCAAATATTGAAAAGTATGAAATTCTTAGCTATATACTCAGAAATCGGAGTCTATATTTTATTCCTAATTAATCAAACTCCTTATGGTGTAGTACAGGTGAGTGAATATTAACGTCACGCTATACAGCTACTCGAGGGCTTTGGGCAACGGACCTCGTAATTTTGAACCCTGGTCAAGTGAGAAGGATGACATCTGGGCAGGCACTCCCCTCTCCTAACTTCCACACCCCACCACACCAACAGGAGTATGTTTGAGCTCTCGACAAATTTAACGAACATCGCTCCCCAACACGGCGGTTCTGGGGTCGAGCTCATAACACGCCGGCCTCGACAGTGTTGCCAGATCGTGCGAATTTTACTACTTTTGAAAACTCTTCGTTACTTTTCTTTTTATCCTATTGCTACTTCGCGAATTTTACGCTACTTCACTTGATGTTCCCACTACTTTTTGCTACTTTCAAACACACATAGAAGTATTGGAACATGTTCGAAAAAATGACTTATTTGGGAAAAATCCCCAATAAGCGTGAGCCCGTCACAAAGTTCCTGGCAACTCTGGGCCACGAGTGCGATATTTTGACCACTAGGCTACCGCGGCTACGTGGAATATACGTACTGCTTTAGTAGGAAAGGGAGGGGTATATTTTTGTGTGTAGAAAAACAGACGCGCGCGAGAGAAAACGCCGAGACGTTATCTTTGTTAAAAGTTTAATGGTCTATGAAGAAAAGGTTGAACCATCAAATCCCATCCTTGTGTTAGCCTCTATCTTATTTCTCTTAAATTTAGTTACTGATCTTGTGGTACTGATCCTTACATTTAATACTAAGCCTAATTTTACGCAGCATATTGATGTCTAGGTGCCTAAAACAAAAAACCTTGGTTTCTCAAACGTAAAACTAGGATTTTCTAATAGGCTTGCCTTGAAGGTTCTATGTTTTTCTGTCATCCGCTCGAATCTTGAATATTGTATCTTCGCATTTGGAATCTTTATAAAAAAAATAAAATCAAAATTCTTGAAATGATGCTAACTTTGCTTTTGTGAGCTATTTTTTAGCAAGTAGAATCATTTTTATTCGTAGGATTTATCCAATTTATGCAATGTTTTGATATTTCGAGTTTCATATCACGACGACGTCTTCGTGTCAGGCTTTTTTGTAGTCAATATGATTGATTTACTGCGTTGATATTTTAAGCAGTATTCCTTCAGCTTTACCAGCGAGAAGTTTAAGAAACAATTACTTATTTGAGAATGGTCAGATGCAGTGGCGCACACAGAAATTTTTCAAGGAGGGGGTCCGGGGTTGATAGTTCACCATTCTTGTATCATGCTCCTTTTGATTTCGTCGATTTTCGGGAACAAAACACAGTAAAAAAAACTAATTTTTGAATAAATAATTAGCATTAATTAATAAAATTAATCATTAATAACGAGTAATTAATTAAATTTTACGTACTACACACTTAGAATTATAATGAATCTGAAAAAAAAATCAAGGGCTTTGGGGGGTCCAGACCCCCCTTGTGTGCGCCACTGGTCAGATGTAATTATATAGATTTCTTATCATTGAAGTTTTATAAAAAAAAATTTAAAATATCAAGTTCTCCAGAAAACCTGTTAAAAATTTATATTTAAAACACATTATATAGCTTTGAACTCCAAGAGAATTCATTTTTTTTCCAATGCATTTTAGGGTTCTTCCGTCTGCTCCATTTGTGGATCCCCCCAACCCTTAATGTGACTTTGTCATGGATAGCTTCTTTTCAGTTGCGTTATCATTTTTACAGTTCATTTTGTGTCATGCACTCTAATTGGGCCTCCCCCACCTTCTGTAGCATACAAGTGTTTAATGAATGAAATATAAAAAGATGTTGCGTTTTGTCTTTCGGAGCTTTAGAACAGGGTTATATTTTAAGGAAAGAGTTGAAGACTTGTAATAAAAAGCACAAGATTCATGCTTAATTTTGAGAAACATACTAAGTACAGTTAATTTTAAATATTTGATGGCGGTGAAAAATTCGGATGCATTTACAATTCTGATTAAAATGTAAATACATTCAAAATTACTTCTGCCAGTTAAAAATGCTTAAATTCTGGGATTTTTTTTTTCAAATTTTAAATATTAAGTGAATATAAAATTGATATTAATTTTTTTAATATCTTTTAGTAACTATAGTTTAAAAAGCAATTAGTTATTAAAAACTCATTACATGAATATGTGAGCTCAATATTAAATATGAAAAATATTATGGTGTGAACAATTCTCTTCACAACTTTTGAAAAGGTCTTGAAACCATATGCTTCGCGCATTTTCATGGAATCGGATGCGCTATTTATACGTAATTTAAGAACTTGTCGATTGCGACATAAGTTATAACACCCAAAAAAGACAGTAATGTAACATTTTGAAATTCAAAACGATTGACTGAAGTACCAATCGTTTCCATTTATCAATAAATCTGAATTAGAGTATCACACAATTTACTCCGCCAAGTGTCGTTATAAACTTGTCTGAAATGGATTTTAAACCGCGCGTTGTTAAAAAGACGAATGGTGCTTCCATCTGTTGGTGAATATGATAAGTGCTTTTATTTTTTACGCTTCTGGGGAAGGAATACTTCAATCAAAATTAAACTAAATATGCAGAAATCATTTAGTACTTTTGCGAGTAGAGGAAGTGTGACTTTCGTTTCTCAGAAAGTGAAAAAATGAATTCTACGATTTCCGATTCAATGTTTTTCTCCTAAACTAACTCGGCACTAAAACGAGTTCAACACATGCTAAATAAAGCTCTATCGTAACAGCTTGATTTAATGCATACATTTTTAATACAGTCTTCATTTGTACAAAAAAAAATGTATACATATTCACAATAATCTCTTTCATTATATAAATATAGGCTAAGAACTGAATTTTAAAATAAAATCAAAGTGAAACTATGTGTGTGACCGATGAACCTAGTAATTTTTAACCCTGATCAAGTAACGAGAGCGATATCCGAGCTGGCACTCCAATTTTCAAACATCCACACCATGCCATTGACTTTGAACCTCGCAACATTTAACGCGCATTAGTTCCTCTACACAACTGGCCTTCAGAGGCACCAGAATCGAACCTACGACACTCCGGTTACGAGTTCGTGACCATTACCACTCTGCTACAGTGGCCATATATATGTATATATATATATATATATATATCTCGAGTAGTATACATTACGTTTCACAATGCCTTTTTCAATTACATAATAAAAAATTATTGTAAAGTTATTCTATAAAGGACTGTTTGTTATCGTCATAATCTAAGGCATAACGAGCGCTGTGGGCGACTGACCCCTCATAATACTGAACTACGGTCAAGTGACGAGGACGACATCCAAGCTCGCAACATGCGCTCCAAGCTTCCACACTCCAACTGCCATGGTGGATAGGAAAGAAATTAGAACCTCTTGTTTTAAATTGCTCGCTAAAGTTATGTCTCAACTTTTGGAAACTGAATAAAATCGATCCCGATGAACAAAGATTCTATACTAGGAGACTAAAATTCACTTTGCTTTCCATTAATCTTGTTCTAGAACTATGCAATTGGTTTTTAATCCAATTTTCTAGTTATATTGATCCATGCTCAAAGTGTATCGATGGCATTTGCTAAAATTTCCAAGTAACGGCTTTTGTGCCAGATAAAATTCAACTTAAGATTCACCATAATTCTACTACGCGAGCATCTCCAAGAAATGAAATCAAAACAAGACCACAATCAACAGACTTGCTCCAACGACCAGACCAGCGTTGATAAAAATCGTACCGAAGCCACTGAAGGGTTTTTCAGGATGGAGATCTTATTTTGAACGCTGCCCTTACACAACACGAAAACTACTTTGAATACTTGTTCAACGACAAAGAGCTATTATTGCATTCTTAAACAGTAACAAATTACGTTTATAATGCAGTTCGAGAGCTTCTAAGGTCTGGTTAAATTTAACAAGTCCATCAGGAGAATGTCTTGTATCAATGACAGTATGCAAAATAAAAAATGTCAATTTCGGATAATCCAATCCTACCTTTAAACTAACCCTATCATTTCAGAAAAATCTGGATATTTCCCGACTCCTAATTATGCTAGCTAACTAGTAAGGCAACTTCGTGTAGTGTAATTTCCAAATCGCACTTATGCATAAAATTTCTTTGAATTTTAACACATGTCTAAAGGTTAAAAAAACTCATCTCTTATTTATGCATATAAAATATTTAACAGATCACGTTATATAAATGGATTGAACAATTGGGACAAAATTATGCTGAAGAGTTTTGAACTATGATAAATCATTCTAGATAATTGTCAATGGGTTGAAACTAAGTGTAAATGACAGTTTGTGCATCAGTAATTGTTGATACACACAAACAATTGATACACAGTATTAGAGTCTTTTCTCTTCACCCCCAAGGTCTATGTTAAAATATGTCTCAAAATATAATTTCAAATTTACTCTCAATCTAATGTATTCAGAGCATATTTCCACTCGCACCTATATAGTAGGTTTATTTAGATACTTGCCAGCTCGTGGAATCAGTGCAAGATCTTATATGCATTTAGGTGAATTTTCATATTCAAAACAATGCCGACTAGCAAAATTCAAAGTATTTATCCTTTGTGCAGAACAAAATATCGAAATTTTAAGATACAATACCCGTTATTTTGTGTTATACTTGTAAAAAATATTTTCATGTATACACTTTCGCGTAAATTTGGTTTAAATTGTCTGTTTTCCTTAAATTATTAATTTAATTATTAAACATGCAAGTTTAGATCGATTTCATGTAATTAAATATGCATCTTCAATGCACCAGAGGTTTTTAATTTTAATACTAATTACAGCACGGAAAAATACGCATTTAAGGTTCTCAAATGTCAGTACATCGATTTATTCAAGTGTTTAACAATCTGCTGATAAATATTTCCAAAACTACCATCGAAAATGCAACAGATTCTCAGTTCTTTCAATAAGCCTTAAGAGTCAAGATCTGTAGAAAAAAATCAGTTTCGACTTTTATAATTGTCACAAATCCAAGCAACATAATAGTGGCGGCAAAAAACTTAATTTTGAATCTTCGTCAAGAGTAATGGGAAAAGTCAGATAAAATGCAGAAAAATTCAGAAAGTAACATGCTTAATAGACTAACCGACTCAAAATAAATTTTAAAATTTGAATTTAATGGGAAAAGTCGGATAAAATGCAGAAAAATTCAGAAAGTAACATGCTTAATAGACTAACCGACTCAAAATAAATTTTAAAATTTGAATTTATGTAATCGGCCACTTTTACTAAAGAACTGCTTGCTTTGAGAACTAAAATGGGTTAGGTATATAAAGAGGCCTAAAAGTTTTATAAAATTTATTTACATTTAAAATTGAGAAATTTTCCTTTCTGCTCAAGCTTGCGATTTTAAGAACCATTTACTTAATAAAGTCATTAAGCAGTTTAAGAAAATACTTTTTAAATCATTGAGAATCCTTAACGTTAATTCAAAAGAATTAAATACTCAATCGAGTATTTCCCTTTTTTAAAAAAGGGACTTATTAAACAGGTATTCAATTTTTTGAAAAAAACTGAATTGTTTAAACTTAAAATGGAAAGAGAAAAGTCATAGGTTTTGTTACGCAAGTGTTATCTCATCCTTTTCCCTAGGAAAAAGGAGTATATCTTGCATGTTACAGAACCAGTGGCGCACACAAGGGGTCCGGACCCCCCCATAAAGCCCTCGATTTTTTTCACGATTGATTATAATTCTAAGTATATAGTACGTAAAATTTAATTAAGTATGTTATTAATGATTAATTTCATTAATGCTAATTATTTATTCAATAATTAGTTTTTTTACTGTGTTTTGTTCCCGAAAATCGACAAAATCAAAAAGAGCATGATACAAGAACGGTCAACTTTCGACCCCCCTTGAAAAATTCATGTGTGCGCTACTGTACAGAACTAATCTAAAAATGCTAAAACTTTAATGTTTTAGAAAGAAATATAAAACCTTGAATTCAATTGCTTTTTTAATCATAAGTGGAATTAAATTTTAATTGTAAAAGCAAACTTAACCTGTTACACGTTTAAAGTTTGAAAATCAACTTCAACAGTCTAGAAATGTAATAAATAATTTCGGATTCCAACTTAACTGCCTTTTTATAAAAATCTTATTTCACTGATTCTAAAATTTTGTAATAAACATGCAAAGAGAATTCAGACCCAATTATAAGACCCTAATCCTAGAAATGGGATATAAAATATGCATTGTGAACCTAGCTGATACAGCATTCATTTTTGAAAATACTATACCTTAAACAAAGGCATGTTCTGAAAACTAAAAATTAGCATACAAGACAAAAAATTTAGTTAATTTATTAATTTTTAGTTCTGTACTTAAGATTTTACTATTCAGAAAAATAAACATTAAATCTGATTACACTATAAGTTATGAAACATTTCTATAATATATTCATTCAAAACTCGTAGAAATCAATCAATTGGTAACAATTCAGAATTTAATATTAGGACCATTGTTGTGTCAAAGTGTGCTTTGATTTTTAAAAAATCTAAACTATTTAAAAATATCAGACAAAGAAGCTACAAGTAGACAAGTTTTACCATTTAGTAAAATTTTTCGAGTTTAATTAAACTTAGAACACACAAAGCAAGTAGGAGAAGAAACACTTATAGAATTTCAACAATACATATTCTATATATATGTACAATATCCATAGTATTCTAACAATGGAGACTATGCTCCAGAACACATCACGAAAACTATCACATTTCAATAGGCAACAAACTGAAACACATAACAATGATTAACAAAAAAATATATATTGTATATATAATAAAGAACATAAGCAAAACATTCCTTCACGATATAACCATTTTATAAAAAACTTGACTTTGAAAAATTTGAAAAGCTCATAACATGTTTTTAAAACTTAAGATATATAAACTAGAGCATGGCAGAGGTTATTTAAAGTCCTTTGTTTGCAGGTGGATTCCACTTAACAAGCCATAGACTTTATTACAAAAAGGTAAATAAAATTTATACTTCAAATACAATTTAAAATGCATCAAACAAATACAGATTTACAATTTAATTCATTTCCATGAAAATAATGTATTTAAATAGAGCCTTTGTACAAGTTTGGCCTAATGCAGTTGACAGTTTACATGAACTTTCACACTGGCAATACATATTTTAAAGAAGCCTTTTATACGTCCACAAAGCATTGACTAAAACAAACCATGTACTCTGTGCAACTTTTTATAAGAATTCTTAAAACATCACAAGAAAAGACGAGGCAGGCTTGTAGCTTAACTGAAATAAAAAATAAAAATTAATAAACAGTTAATAGAAAAAATGTTCATGTTAACACTGTTTAAAGAAATTGTAATTAAGAACTTTTATTTGAGAAGTCTTGTCGTTTTGAAGCCTAATTTAAAAGCATAGCATCCGATTAGTTATAACTAAAACATTCTTCCTCACTTTCAATTACGTAACAGAAAAAAAATCTATGGAAAAAGAAAAATATTGCCGAAGCTGTGGTGTCAAAACTTTATTTCTTTGGGTTCTTAATTCTGAAATCTAAACTTATAATGAAATATTTACTTCCCCATTTTCAAATAAGTAAAATGGAAAGAACACCAGAATCAAATAGTACAAATACATGAAGAGAAAAAAAATGGCAAATAATTGCAAGTATACCACAAACTGCACACACAATTCATAATTACACACAGATAAAATACCTCCCCCCTCCATACGAAGCTCGTTAAAATTATGAATCTCTTATACTTCTGGAAATTAGAACTCAATAGTTTACACTTAAATTTTATTGATAAAATATTTGGCATATATACATAATTTTACTAAAAACTCAAAGCATGACTAGCGAAGTGTAATCAGCTAGTTGAGACAATGAAAAGCTAACCAGTTAAAATTTTTCTGTAACATTATCACTAAAACAACTCAATTCAACTCTTACTACGAATCCTATTTCATATAAATAATTTCTTGTAATTTTAATCAAAAATCCAAATGTTTCAAAGTAAATTACAAAAGGAACAAAACCTACTCTCTTGCTTCATGTGGTGCTGGGAGTTTTTCCCAATTGGGCTCAACACCCCAGATTTCTCTGGCATATTCAGCGATAGTACGATCGCTGGAAAATTTTCCTGATGAAGCGATATTCATGATGGCCATCTTGGTCCATTCTTCCGTATTCTGCAAAGAAAAAAAAAACTACGACTTTAAATAATTTAAAACAGGAAACACAGAAATTGATATGTTCCGATTAAATTTGATTTTAAAATGACCACATTAAAATGTCTCAAATCTTTCGAAACACAAGTAGAAATAATCTTTCCCAACATTAATAAATTTATCAGCAAGGAAGAAAGCTTTCAGTCAAATTGTCTGTTGAGAGAAAAATCGATTCAATTGGAAGGATTTCGCCTCATTTCTGTTTTCAGTCTTCAACAGCTCTACTTCTATAAAACTAGTTGATCGTTAAAATTCTTTTAAAAATGGTCCTTAAACTTTTCTTACAGTTTATTTCTTTAGTTACATTTCTACTTTTTGTAGACTACTGTTGGTTACTTTTTAACCAACATCACGATATGCTTTAAATTCTTTTAAATGAAGAAATAAGCAGGAATAATATACCTACACCTACTGTCACATACAAATTTAGCCCATTATGTTTATTGGACCTTTTAACTCTAGTGCTGGTCAGAAATTCAGATGCGAATACCAAAAACAGTCTACTCAAGGTCAATGAAAGGCATTAACTGTGTTCAATGCCTTATAGAAATTGGAGATTGACATCTCCTAAACCAACTTTTGATGTAGGACTAAGTTTTCTGAAAATACGACGACGCATAAATTTGTGACAAAAAAAAGCAAGTATAAATACCAAGTTTTATTTCAAATATAATGCAGACTAATTAGTTTATAAAATTAAAAGGAATCTTCCATTTTAGAATATGGGTAACTGCGCCCAATGTAGTTTAATAAAAAAAACTTTGTTTAGACGAACAATCTCGATCGAGGTGCCACGCACGTCATAATTTCTGTGATAATTGCCAGCCAACGTGTACAGCCTCTCGTCGGCAGTTTCGTGACAATAGCATCTATGTACATGGAACATCGTTCCAGTGCAAGTGATCAATAACATAGACAAAAAGAAACCGAGAAAGCAATTTAAGATTTTTTCGTTGAAATTCAATTTTGTTCCCTCAGAAAATTTGTATATTTATAAATATGGTTTACTTTATGCATAATTTAGAACTCGTAAGGTATCCGACTACGTTCGGAACCGTGATTTTGCAAAGCGCATAAACGGGTAATTTTCATGATATTTAGTGTCACTTAGATTAGAATATATGCATAAAATTGTTTTAAGGACATTTTGTCAAAAATTTAAATGCAATATTTTGGCAAAAAATTAACTTAGAATAATCTTTTTTCAAAATGTTCTCCTTTTGTGAAAAATGCTTCCATTATAATGTTTTGCCTGCATATAGCTCAGACCTCTCTACAGAGGCTCAACTAGAATTTGAAAAATATAATCTAGAAGTGGGTTTATTTATATTTTACGTCAAAAGAGGGGAGCGATTTTAACGCCAATAATTATTTCAATTGGTGGTAATTCTGAAAATGTGAATTTTTCAAAAATTCTAGTGGGGCCTCTGTAGAGAGGTCTGAGCTATAAACAGGCAAAATATTATTATAACAGAACCATTTTTCACAAAAGGAGAACATTTGGAAAAAAGATTATCCTAAGTTAATTTTTTGCCAAAATATATTTAAATGAATTTTTTTTTTGTCAAAATGTCCTTAAAACAATTTTATGTATGTATTCTAATGTGAGTGACACTAAATATCATGAAAATTATCCATTTATGCACTTTTTTAAAATCCCGGTTCCAAACGTAGTCTGATACCTTAAATGTTTTGAAAATACAAACTAATTATTTGTACAGATTTTTACGATATGTAAAAGATTAATATTCTAAACTATGAAAAAAGTAAAGACTTAAAACAAGCTCTAATTCTCAATGCATTAAGCATAAATTGATAGCCATTTTTAATCAATTTGAGCAAAAAAAATTCATAAATCAAACTTACCGTATACATATCACTCACTCGCTCTTGGCACTTTATGTAGGCATCATAATCGGCAAATAGGTAAAACCTGTTTAAGGTTAATTAAAATCAGAAAATAACAATTGAACAATAATCAACATATTTTTTATAACTTATTATATTTGTATTAGTTTCAGTTTATTACATTACGTAAATTTAAATAAGTTTTACCTGTCATGATGTAACAAAATGTTAGTTAAATCTTTGAAACAATCAGGATTGTTAGGACTGAAATACCCTCCACTAATCTGATCAACTGCTTGTCTGAGCTCAGGGTTTGCATTGTAATAGTCATAAGCATTATACCTGTATTGAAAAAAAAGTTTTAAGTCCATCATAACAAAATCACTGTAGCAAATCTTTGAAGTAATGAAAAACATACCCTCTTCGTTTCAGATCTTCAACTTCATCAACAGTCATCCCAAAAATAAAAATATTTTCAGCTCCCATTTCTTCTTTCATTTCAATATTAGCACCATCTAATGTACCGATCGTTAGAGCACCGTTCAACTGTAGAAAATAAAACCACATATGTAGATGGACATTGCTTTAATCATAAATGCCCAAAATGTATCCTATATAAACACGTTTTATGCAAGAAATCATTTCAGGAAATTAAAATAGAGGTTAGGATTTAATTATGTCCCATGAAAGACAACTACATGGAATACATTTCCCACATTTTAAAATTTTTTGCAAATTTTATGACAAAAATATGAGTAGGTAAAATTCGAGTTCTTGCTTAGCTTTTTCAGTTCTCAGAATAATATGGAAATCAGAAATTATGCACTCTTTTGTACAAGTGGCATACACAATACTCCCCCCCCATAGACCAACACAATTTTTATCATCCAAATTTCTCAGCGCTTTGGTCCATGTATTTAGAAAATGTAACCCTCCCCCAATATATATGCCATTGTCTTGTGCATGTACTGCATTTGTTAAATGATTTGCTACAGAAAAATATTAAATAATCTGAAGGAAAGCGTTTAAACATCAAGAGAACATCTTATGCTGTTCAATATTTTAACAAAATTTATTTTTACTTTATAGTTATGTTACCCGACGTACAAATCAGTTCATACATGATGTACATGTTAAAAGCAGGAAATATCTTGTGCTTAAAGCCTTTGGTTCAAATAATGTAGCTTTGACAAGAAAAGCATAAAATGGTTCCACCCATGAAAATGGCGAGTATTTGATTGCATTTTACAAAAATCTTACCATAAATTTCATGTTTCCTGTACCAGATGCTTCAGTTCCAGCAGTAGAAATTTGTTCACTAAGATCAGCAGCCGGGATTATTTTCTCGGCTAGAGTTACTCTGTAGTTTTCAAGGAATACAACTTTCAGTTTTTCTCCAACGACAGGATCATTATTGACAACATTTCCAACAGCACATATCAGTTTGATTATCTGCTTTGCAGTGTGATAACCAGGAGCAGCCTAAAAATGAACAGATAATAATACTAACGAGAAATTTAGACCAGTCTAAGCCCAACAGCAACGATAATATATCATTTATTCGAACTAATTCGGCGCAAATAGCTGGTGGGAAATCTTAAGTGCACACACACATGCATGGATTTTTCTTCCACTGGATTTCTTAATTTTCTATAAAATTGCTCATTCGAGAGATTTCAATTTCTGATTTCACCTTTAAATAAGCCAACTGAAGTCAAGATCCTATATAATAATTGTAATCAACTGTCTTGGAATAAAACAGTCTAGGTTTAAGATTGCCTTCGCGAAATGTACAAGAGCCTGTGTACATTTGGCAAAGACAACCTTAAATCTAGACTGCTTATTTATTCCAAGACAGTTGATTACAATCTGTATAGTGGTTAGCGATGCTGACTGGTGCCGTAGGGACTGGTTTCGAATCCAAGAAGGCATTGATGTTCGTAAATGTATAGTGCCCTTGCGGCATGGGGGTACTCTAATTGATTTGATTTAATATTAACATCGCACTGTTCAGCTACACGAGGGCTTTTGGCGACGGACCACGTAATTTTGAACCATGGTCAAGTGATGTGGACGACACCTGAGCTGGCACCCCCCTCTCCTAACTACCACACCAACGGGAGGACATTTCAGCTCTCGACAGATTTAACGTGCATCGCTGCCCTACACGGCGGGTCTTTAGTGGTACTGGGCTTGAACTTGTGACAAGGCAAGCCACGGTCCGATACCTATACCACTCTGCTACCGCGGCCATGGGGGTACTCTAAATAGCCGTCGAGCAGCAAGTCCTCTCATGTGGTTGGTGGAATGGGGTGGGAGGCCCCTGGCTACCCCAGGGTTTTCTCCCTCTAAATTGGGGTGGAACCGAGCAAAATCGTACTGTCACCTGCAGCGTGTTCAAATCTAAGGAAAACGACAGGCGTAAAAATTCTAGCCCTTGGCCGCGATGAGTTTCGATGGCCTTGATCCGACTTCGTGAGGCAGGTGGCGTTAGTCACACAGTCGCAACGCGAACCTGAATTAAACAACGAGCCCCATTTTGAAACAGAAGAAAGGCTCAATTTTCAGGAAAACTTGCAGCATTATAATTCATGCATCTGTTTATACAGTAGTTAAAATTTTAAATATTTCACGAGTACTAATTAATTCTTGCAATTTAACGTATAAAGGGATAACTTATTTAACATTAAGGTTTCAGTGAAAAAACGAAACTCTTCTTATTCCAGAAAAAATTGGTAACTCAATGATAATTAGACTGATTAAATATGCTGCTCTGTAGGATAGTGAAAACAGAATAGAATATTTAAGTTAGAGTTCCTTTATATTTGAGAAAATTTCAAATTAGAATTCTATTTGAACATTTCGCAGAGAGCCTTGATATAAATGAAGATGGTGTTGGAAATATATTTCAACTAAACTATGAACAACTTTGCATATATGGTATAGATTATGTTTAATGAGTTCATTTTAAAATTAAGAGAAATTTACCTTTCCTCCGATCATAATAGTTCGAGGAACAAAAGGTGCATTGGGATTTTTCTTAATGCGGTTATACAAAGTAATTATATGCAGACAGTTCAACAATTGCCTTTTGTATTCATGGATTCTTTTCACTTGAATATCAAACATGGAAGCTGGGTTGATGTTTATTCCAGTTTCTTTAGTTAGGTAAGAAGCAAGTTTAAGCTTGTTCTCCTGCAAATTACCAATATACACATAAGTATTCATAAAACTTTGGATTCTTTATATAAATACAGTCTAATTCTAATATAACTAATAAAAATCATCAACTAGGGATATTTTCAACATACTTGTTTGATTTTATGAACTGTTCGAATGAAAGATGCATCATTGATACATTTCTTCAAGTTCTTAAGCTCCTCAAGATGCGTAGTCCATTTATCACCAATACGCTATAAAATAAGAGTTAATATTTAAAAACATTTTATCATTAAAATAATTTTGTGGATCAAGTTTTCATGTGAAGTTAAAGCAAAATATATAATTAATGCTATCAAACCATATTACAAAATATTTTGGTTGCATTTAATCTTTTACAATAACAATTAAAGATATCTTGCTTTTCGTACATAATTAGCAATCTAAAATTAACTGGAAAATACTGATCAATATTTAACATGTTGAGCATCGTGTCAGTCACTGCTAACTGACAGTGAACATTCCGTTCAGACAGCATTAATCACCAGTGACTAGCAGTACATCTGTGGTCATCAATATTTCAGTAAATCTGATATGGACCAAACTGAAATACAAAATAGCCTATGCATTTAACTTGTTAACATTGAATAAATCCAATGTACGAAGAATGAAAACAACCAAAAATATTAGCATAGTAACTTATTCCATATTCGAGCACAATTCAAAAGCACTTTTCTCACCAATATTTCTTTTGGAGAAAATTTTCCCTACAGAAAGAAAAAAAAAGTGTTGAATTTTATATTTTAAATTCATAGGTTGATAAATAGGTTATTTAAATAAAAAAGTATCCAATAAAAGACTTCATATTTATACCTGCTAATTCTTGAAAATAAAAACAAGCATGACCTATGTTTCAAGAAGGCTTAAAATACCACGCTAATGACATTTCAAGTGAATTCTTAAAATATAACATAAACACTAAGTTTTATAAGACAGTGCATGATATACAAATACGTGCCTACGAATGTTAGGAAACAATATCCAAGTAAATACAGGAGGAAGAACAAACTTTATGGATTTTTTAAAACTCAATGGCAATGAATTCTACAGTACTAGTCTTATCTTCTAGTCGATGCGAATATAAAATCATAAAGTTACAAGGGAGTCAATAGGGAAATATTGGGAGAATATGTTAATATGAACGGTCTAGGTATAAAAGGGTAAATTACAGATTCCTTCGCAATTCAGATTACTAATAACAAATTACAGATTACTTTATCATTACAGATTACTAGAAAAAACGTGTAATAAAGCACCTAATATTAAAGAAGCGTTACAGTAATAAAATACCTCTGCTATAGCATCAGCTAGGCTTGGATTACACAAAAGAAGCCATCTACGAGGAGTAATACCATTGGTCTTATTCTGGAACTTCTCTGGATTCATCTCGGCAAAGTCACGGAATCTATTTGAAAATATAACAGAATTTTACATAAAAACACAAGCATTAAAAACTAAGGAATATATATACATGTTCCTAAAAATAGAAAATGTATCTCTTTATAAGAATTTTAGGATATTTCATTAAAACCCGTTCAATTAAAATATTGGGAAACATTCTAAAAACTAGAACACCACGCTTAAATGACAAAGACCTATGTTGTGCGATCCACTTAGCAACAGTATTAGTTGAATTAAGGAGTTGCGATCGAAGTGGTAAGTGATGGGAGGCCGGCCTGGTCCCTGAGATGCAAAATTAAAATTGTATCTGCCCTGTTTACAGGAAACTAAGGATTAGTAAAAAATGTGGATGCGTCCCCAGTTCAATGCACTCTGGTTTCCAAGGTTGTATTCTTATGCGGACTTATGAGTATGCCGTTGGGCAAATCAGAGTGGTGGATTGGTACAGTAATAAATTCGCAGCGGATTCTTTCGGAAGTAATGCGGTCAACTTTAAAGACACCTGCACGCTATTTCTCTGCGCTTTTTTCCCCCTTTCCCTAGATTTACTTGCCAGCACCACTCCGCCACCCAGGTCTTCCTCCGACCTCCTCTTACTCAGATAAGTACCGTTTTTACTTTGTTTTAGTTAGTTTCAGTATGCCGTTATTCTAAATAAAATTGTATTACAATTATACGATCAGACTTTAATTTTAGTTGAGTCATTTACTCTGGATGTAATCTCATGATCTGTAGAAAATAGGATCATAAGTTAAGATTCCTTCTTAGAAAACTTGGAAACATTTGAATGGCTTTAAAACAGATTTCAGTGGGTTTTCATAACGTTAGATTTATTATTTACCTAGCACTCAAAATCATACCTACAAAAAGTAATTTTGCATTTTATGTCTTGTTACATAAGTTCCTTTTTAGATATAGTCTTTAGGATTCTATGTATATAGTAAACCATCAAAAACTGTAATGATGTCTTGACTAAATATATGATACAATATATTGCTCTAGGGCTTGAACACACCAAAGGCAACATTTCAAATCTGTTTCTCAATACAAAAACCTAAAATTAATCCGATTCCATTCTTAGATGTACTAGAATTACACGTTTGTTACGTAATTAAAATCAATGCAATTATAGAAATGCAATCATGTGAATTAAATCTCAAAAGGAGAATTACCGCAGTTTCTTATAGATGCAAGTTATTTTTGTTCGAACCTGTTATTTATAAAGAGTAACACAGAAAAAGCCATCACACACTTCCAAGAAATACTTCAGAAAAATTTCTGCAAACTTAAGTTTTTTTTAGATACGAAGAGACACTCAACATCTTCAAATGGCGCGCGAGTAAGTTCAAATTTTAAAAGATGAAAACTATATTATAGTGCTTACATGTCTCTCTTAATAATCTCTGAATGAATTGCTGCAACACCATTCACAGCATGTGAACCAATTATAGCCAAGTGAGCCATATTGATACGTTTCTCTCCACTCTCTTCAACCATAGACATTCTCCTTAGGCGATCCACATCTCCTGGCCATTTTTTGGATACTTCCTAAAATATTAAGCATTTTTGTATAAAAGGCGACAAGAAAAATTTCCCGTAATATAGAATGGGATTATAGTACGTGGTAGGGATTAAAGATTCCGGGACTACGGTCATCATTACAACCAAAGCATGTAGTTAAAGCTACACAATTTGAAATTCATTAATACCATCCCTCTCCCGTATAACAGGATGATTAGTTCATGTGCCACTTTAATTGATCCCGAAATAGTTCTTTATTCTTGACGCAAGAAACAGTGGCTTTTCAAGAACAACATTGTAACATTAATTTTTAATGTTTAAATAAAGCACCTGCAGAGATTTTAGAAATGCTAGAAGGTGTATAGTAATTCTTTGATGTCCATATCAAGGGCGTACGATAGGTATCTGCATTTTAATTGTCGAAAATTGAGGGAAAAAAGTCCGGTATTCTATGAATCTGAAGGAATTGTTTATTCTCCAGGATAGAACAGTAAGAAGCATTATCTAGACATTTTACGTCGTTTGACTGAGCCCATCTGTTGAAAACGGTCTCAGAAGTTGGAAAGTGGACAATGGTGTATGACAAGCTGCATGTAAGTCCCGAATGTTCATTTTCTCGCCCAAACCCCAGAGGGATTAATTTGAAGGTGGTTGTGCGTCAGTATCTAAAAATCTTCAAGATAAGGACTTATGACATGTACCCAAACTAGAATCCTACTATATATAATTCAGTCGAAATGTGAAGAGCGATGAAGAAAACCAAAATGTTATAAACAGAACTAGGTTCTCATTTGGGAACTTAAATTTACATACATTTTTTTTATTTACAAGGTATTACATATACTAATTTCAGCAAACAGGTGCTCTTTGATATAGTTACATACTTCTAAAACTGCAGCCAGTAATACAGAAGACTTAGTCATTAATAAGATTTTTCCTTGCTTGAAGAAAATTGTAAAAAGTCACTAGCTCAAAGCAACTGCAAAAGCATAGGAGTGATGAGAAAAAAAAAATTTTGCAATAAAATGCTCATATTTATGTCGATTAAGCATTGTTACTTAAAATAGACCTTTTAACTTTGCAGAACGGTCAAAACACAACGGTTCACAGACATTGAGTTTTTTACAATAAACCATGTAAGAAGCAAGATTAGAATTAAAGGGCAACAGTTGAAAATATTTTATACAAGTTGGAAGAGTTAAATCCGGAGCCTACAACTTTATCTAGCGAGATGCAATTTTAATATATAGGTCCTCATTAACAGCTTTTATTGAATGTTTACGTTTATACAGGTTTAATTGAGTAGAGCAGGGGTGTCTCGAACTCGTGACCCGCAACGTGAATTTTTGCGGCCCAGTCTATATAATGGCACACAATATGCAATGAAAATAACTAGACGCGGAATATGAAGCCAAGGTAGGTAGAAATAGTTAAGCTTTTAGTTATTCTTTTTGCTATTAAACAAAATGTGTAACCTATTTCGAATCTTTTTGTTAATTTCTTTTAGCATTATAAAAACATGCAGCCCGTAATACCATACGAGTTTGACACCACTGCTAAGTTAAGTGACATTGCGTCTATATAATTCTTATATCATTTGATATCTAGAAGGTAAAAGCAAGACTATTCAGAAACGTTTAATCATTTCTCTAGACACTATTTAAAGCGTTCAACGCGTAAACTTTGACATTCTTGCAGATGGAAAAAATTAGACATTATAATTTGAAAAAAAATGAAGTATTTTATGGTACAACCTCAATTTGTATTATCAGCAAGCATAGTGATTTTATTTGGCTAAACACTTAAATTTACTCATGCTTCAGATAGCAAACTGATAATCCTCAATTGTTTCATTAGAAGCATACCAATTCAAGTTAAGAGATTTTCAAGTTTTCGAATTTGTTTAACCCTCTGAAAAAAATTTTTTTTAATAAAGCAATTATAAAATAGTCTAGAATGTCTAAATACACAATCATGAAAATGCAAATACATGAAGTACAAGTTTCTCAATAAAATGAGTCACAAAAATTAAAATCGTTTCAAACCATACATCAAGGAATCTTGCATTGATTTCATACATAATCTGGAGGTGACGGGGTAGAATGTACTCCAACATGGTAACAGGCCACCTTTCCAGAGCTTCGGGTAGAACAGTATGATTGGTGTATGCACAAGTTTTCTTTGTTATATCCCATGCCTAGAAAATACAAAGCAAATATTGCGTGGATTCTCGCTTTTTGAAAAATCTATTACTTATAAAATCTGAAATTCAGATATCTCTAAAGTTGAAGATGTCATAAGACTGATCAATGAAGTCTGCATAGTATTTCACATTTAATCCATGCCATATATTATAATCCTTTTAGTGTTTCAAAAAGAATCAAGAAATTCAAAAATCCTATTGGTTTTGAAGAATGGAATTAAATGTAGACTTCATGTGCATGCATTCATATAAGCCTTTTAATTGTTAGCTTTCTCGTCGTTGAATATTTTTCTCAAATATACTGTAATTGCAAAACAAACTTTCTCGGGAGATGATTTTAATTAGAAAATTAATGTTTAAACCTTAACTTTTCATTACAAAATAATTGACAAATACATTAAGAACATAAAATAAATTCGTAAATATATATAAGGTATTTAAAAAAGCAAGAAATATGCATCTCATCTTAAAGAATGCAGAATACACACACTTTAATATTTTCTTCCTCTGTGAAAATGACAAATATTAAACAAAATGTATTCCGCAAAAACCTTCAATATTTTATCAGAATAATCAATACTTTAATCATTTAAAATGCTTTTTAAAATTCTTAATGAAAACCTAGAGAACTACGAACTCTAAGCACAATAAATTATATTTACTTTGTCCCATGCAACACCCTCGATATCAACCAGTATGCGCATAAGCTCAGGAATGGCTAGGGCAGGATGAGTATCATTCAACTGAATAGCAACCTAAAAAAAAATTAAATAAACCAAATGTTACCATTGGTCATTTTTTTAAATTTGACCATACATTACATGAACATATTTAAGAGGAACATAGCTGAATTCTTAAAATTTTTTGAACACAATGCAACCAGAAGAGGTAACTTCACTAGGTGTTTTTTTTTTTTTGCAGTTTGCCACTGTAGAACATTAATAACGTAAAAGAATGCATTAGATTTTTGCTGGAGAGTGGGCACCGTATAAATAAAAACAATCGTTGTGGAAAACGTAGTTACCAATTTATTGGGATTTTACAGAATGACCAAACTCTCGAAACTCAGAACCCGCAAGCAATCTGTCAAATTATACAGGCTTGCATACTATAAACAAATATTGCTACATATTTAAATATACTGCTTTAAAAAATGTCGAGTTTAAAAAATTTGTAGTTTGAAAATTAATTAACTGATTGACTGATTAACGAGAATACTCGTCATGGAGAAGTTGCAGGATTTTGTTTCATGACGAGTCTACTCGTCATGCGTAAAAAGTAGTGGCCATTAGCTATTTAAATCATAATTTGAGAAAAATAAAACAGTCAAATTTGAAAGTGTTTAGAATATTTTGAGGCCAAGTCAGAGTAAAACAAATGAAAAATTTAAGATGAACTCGTGCAACCCTACAGGCACCGGCTAAAACAGCATTTAAATACGTTAAGTGCGATGATAATGTTTTTTTAGATGTTAGCCTAAAAAGGGGCGGAGGGAAAAGTTGGAAAGTCAGATTTTACCGATCTTTTAATTCTAACCTTTACATGTATTTAATTTTTCTTGCGCTTTTCGAGTATCAAGCACGTAATATACGTTTGTTAACCAAATAAGTATTAGTAATAAAATTTCCAAATTTATAAAATAAACCCATCTTTTTGATCCAATATTTTAACAGCAACATTTACTGTGATTGACGAGTATACTTTTCATCTTCCGACATAGTAGCGCGCTCTCAAACGGTTTCACCACAGTTAGACTTAAATTTTACGTGAGAAGTGCAAAACAAAATCTTATTTTTAAAGTTCAGCTTGTTTATACTACTTATCGATTAAAATAGAAGAATCTAAATTTCAACGGCGGTTGAAGAATGTTAACCAGCTCCGATGGGAGAAAAATCTTAACTTAATAAAGCCAGCCAAGAAATATATAAAACTGTTTATATTTTACTCCACCTAAAGGGGTGGGAGATTGCTTTTATTACTTTCACTATGATAAATTATTTCCAAGTTTTAGTAAGAACTGAATTTTTATATTTTTGTTTTTACTAAGCAGAAATTGTTTATTCAATACCATTTTGTATACAACCAGCTTTTTAGATAGATCTGTACTTACGGAGTACCGTAACCATATAGGTGACATTGAATAAAACGCACTAATTTTAAAAATTGAATACGCTGAGACGGGAATTGGAGCGCACAATAGAAAAACACTGTATTAAAATTATAAACTGAAAAAAATTTAATTTTATTACATAAACACTGCATTAATTTTATTATTCAAGAAATCGGAGACTTTCCAGATTCACATTAGTATTTGCGCTTGCCATATCGATAAACGGTTAGGCTTAGAATGGCGGCAAGCGGAGAAATATGAAACGAAGCCCATAGTTGCGAATTCAACACCATACATGTGAAATCAGGGTTACCAATTTGGCGAATTATCTAGAACATTGGCATGGATGAGATAGTTGTGTGTGCCGATCTCTTTTTTTAGACCAAAGATTTCATTATATTTAGAACTATATTTCATTTTTTACCGTCCGAGCAGTTGAACTTGTTTGTGCGGTAGATAGGGACCGCATAAAAATAAACGCACACACAAAATTTTTTCAAAAACTTCATAAATTCTTACATAAAATAAACTAATCCGTGGAAATACTACAAAAAAAAAGTTTATGCAGTGGATAGGGACCGCATAAAAAAGTCGCATTTATAAATGTTTAAGTTTTATTATTAACGAAAAATAAATAGGATACAACCTGCACACTTGGTGACAAGAGTTAGAGTGAAAAATACATGAGAAAACCACAAATACAAATGAGAGATACAGGCGCCATCTATTAGCATATGAACAAAATCCTGTTAGCATTAGATATTAAGTCAATCTATAACATTTTTCCTTGTTAACTGGATTTTGTCAAAACAGTCCCATTTGATTACACAATGTCAATAGTCTGGACTTCATCAAGGGTTTTGTCAAAATGTCAGAGACTTGTTTCTCAGTTGACACTTGTTTCACATTTAATTTTCCCTCTAAGACTTTCTCGCGCACAAAGAAGTGTTTTATTTCTATGTGATTTGTCCTTCGATGATATTCAGGGTTGTGTGACAACTTTACTGCTGCCCACTTGAAGTGTGGGAATTTCCCTCAAGTTCACTACGCCCTGAATCAGTCTGCAGAGCCAAATTACTTCTTTGGCTGCCTCTGATGCTGCTATAACTTCAGCTTCAGTTGTTGAAGTGGCAAAAATTGCTTGCGCCATGAGATAGTTCCTCCAGCATATATCATAACATATCCCGAGGTTGATCGACTTGTTTTGGTACATCCACCAAAATCTGAATCACTATAACAATGAAGCACACCTTTTGTCTCTGTAGCATGATATGTTATTCCATATCCAACTGTGCCCGCTATATAGCGGAATACTCTCTTTACCTTGACTATATCTTCTGCAGATGGGT
Organism: Trichonephila clavipes; assembly: GCA_019973935.1. Lineage (NCBI taxonomy): Eukaryota > Metazoa > Arthropoda > Arachnida > Araneae > Nephilidae > Trichonephila > Trichonephila clavipes. The sequence goes on along the minus strand of BMAU01007914.1, from coordinate 315,995 downwards.
TTTCAAGTGATCTCGAAAGAAATCCTACACTATATGCAAGGTCTGGCCTGGTTCCCACCATCAGATACATAAGGGCACCAATAGCTTGCCTATATGGAAAATCAGAGTTTTTGGTTTCAGACTTTTGCAATCTGCAATCCTTTAACATGAGCGTTGCCACAGATTTGCATTCCTCAAATCCAAAACATTTAAGTATTTTTCAGGCATATCCTTTTTGATTGATAGTTATTGAGTTGTCTTTATGATGCTCAATTTCAAGACCTAGAAAACAGGAAACTTTTCCTACTGATATCTTGAATTTTGTTTTCAGCTCCTTGATGAACATTTCAGAATCTTGTTGGTCAGTTGCAGCAATTAATCCATCATCAACATACAACACTATCAATAATTTTCTACCTTTTCTTTCCCGAATGTATAGGCATGGATCAGCTTCACTTGCTTTAAAGCCAAGATCTGTTAAAAATTGACCAAAACACTTGTTCCAACAGCGTGGTGATTGTTTTAAACCATACAGGCTGCGCTTGAGTTTACATACTCTTCCTGAGCCATCTTTGAAACCTTCTGGTTGTTTCATAAATATGATTTCCTTCAGATCTCCATAAAGGAATGCTGTTGATACATCAAATTGAGTCAAGTGCATCCTTTCTTCAGCTGCAATGCTTAAAACTGTCCGTATTGTTCTCAATTTGGCTACTGGGATCAATGCCCTGACGTTGACTAAAGCCTCTTGCAACAAGTCTTGCTTTATATTTATTGATGCTGCCATCTGGATTTGTTTTGAGTCTATAAACCCACTTATACAGGGTATTGCTTTAGCTCCAACTGGTAGGTCTGATAGCTCCCAAGTATGTGTGATTTTCACTTAATGAATTCATTTCACTCTCCATGGCTTTCTTCCAGTTTGTGCTGTCCTTTGAGTTTATTGCTTCTTCATATGTTTCAGGATTATAGTCATCTAAATATGACTGTTTCCATAATATGATCCTCAAACCGTTTTGGTTTCTGCAAAAGTGAGCGGTTCCTCAGCTGTCTATCTGATGTAGGTTCAGCATCTTCTTCCCTATCAGTCTCAGAATCACTTAAGTCTTCTTGGCTTAGTGTCTTTTCTATAGGATTGTCCTCAATTTTTATCAGCTGCTCTTCATACTTTCCCTGATTTGTATCTCCTCTTATCCTGTCTTCTAATTTTAATTCTGTATGGTCATCACACTTCCCTGCTTTTTCTTGAAAGATTACATCTCTAGATAAAATTACTCTGTTTTCTTTAGCCAGATTCTGTATCGTTCATCTCCATCATATCCCACAAGGTACCCTTGGATGGCCTTGTCCATTTTCCTTCTCTTCTGGGCTGGAACATGAGCATAGCATGGAGATCCTATTATGTGCAGGTGTTTTAACCGGGGTTTCTTTTTGAGCCAAAGCTCATATGGACTTGTATTTTCTATTGACGACTTTCCTGTTCTGTTTAGTATATATATGGCAGAGTTAACTAATTCAGCCCAGATAGCTGCAGGGAAACTGACCTCAGGATTTGAATATTTGAGTGTTCTGGCCATTTCAATGGTGGTTCGCATTTCTCGTTCACTGGCTCCATTTTGTTCTGGGGTGTAAGGTGCTGTGAGCCTTTGAGTAATTCCATTTGAATGCAAAATTTCATGAACATCTTTGTTATCAAATTCTCCACCATTATCGCAGAGGAATTCTTTCACAGAATATCCCAGTGTCCTTGTATGTGCAAGCATGTGCTCTAACACCTTTTTTTACTTCTGACTTCTCTTTTATTAGGTAACCATAGCGAAACTTTGTAAAGCTGTCTTTGAATACAACCAAGTACTTTTTCTTCTGAAATGACTCGTCAAATGGTCCACAAACATCTGCAGAAATCAGTTCACCAGGCTCAGAGGCTTTCTCCCTGGTGCCAAATGATAGTCTGTGTGCTTTGCCGTAAATACATGGCTCACATAATTCCTTATCTAGCTTGAAATGGATGCCTAATTCTTTTTCAAGCATGTTTCGGATGTGACGTTTATCTTGGTGGCCCCATCTTTCATTATACAACTGTAGCAAAGAGTTGTCTGCTATAACAGTATGGAACTTCTATCATTTCTTTGGGCAAAATTGGTTCAAAATTTGCTTTGAATAAGGAACCATTTACATTGCGAGAGACATAGAGCACTACATCATCATTGACTTTCAACCAGCACTCAGTAGGAGTCGACACAAATTCACTGTTTGGGTTTCTGTCTTGAGCGGCAAGTACAGAGAATAAATTTCTATTAATCTTTGGAACATACCAAACATCTTTTAGAACGACTTCCTGGCATTTTCCATTAATGGTCGATTTTACTTTTATTGTGCCTTTTTCAAGGGCAGCTAATGTTTCATTTCCTGCAGCTTTAATACCACAAGGACTCAAATTTTATGAAATCAACAAAATATGTGTAGCAGTTCGTAACATGCCTAGTAGCTCCATTGTCAATCCAATATGATGTCAGGCTAGTCTCTGATGTACAGACTTCCTCAGATATAGACATCAATGCTATGTTCGCTGATACTGTATTTGATTGTGTATCACTCAATTTATTCTTTGATGGTCTTCCATCTGAAATCCACTTTCAACAGTCTTTTACCCAATGTCCTTTTCGTTTACAGTAATTGCAGCTATCTTCTTTTCTTGACTTGGACTTATATTTGCCTTCTTGTTTGGGCCTTTCTGATTTTGTAGCTATTAAGGCTTCTTGGGATTTTTTGCTACTGTGTTCAACTTTAGTAAAATTTCTTTCAAACATGCACAGCTGCACTGTCAATTCTTCAAATGACTTCTTGTCATCTTTAGCCAACAACATCCAACTGGATTTAAAGGTTTCAAACTGACAAGGCAAAATATGTAAAACTTTACAGACTAGCATCAAATCTGGCAATTTACTTTCCTCTCTAGCCTCAAGTCCGTTATTCAATTCATTCCAAAGACTTCTTAGTTTTGCAATGTGTGTGGAGATATCCTCTCCTGGAACCCAGCTGAATGCAAAAAACTCTGCAAATTTTAAACTGATCTTTTGAAGTTGCTTCAAACTGCTTCCTCAATGATTCCCAAGCTTCAAAGGCTGTCTCCTTGTCCATAATCTTTTGATACACAGCATCAGTGACAGTACTTGCGATCATTGATTTCGCATAACTATTTGCTTTTCTGTACAAATCGCAGCGTTCTTTATGCTGTTTTCTAACAGATTCTTGAGCATCAGCATCTATGGATTCTGGCTTTTTCAGCTTGCCATCTATGACCTCGATCGCTCCTTCGTGGTAGTCAAGTAGGTCGCGAATCTTCCATTTCCACATCGGCCAATATATTTCTCCGGTCAAAGGCTTAATATGACGGCTGAAATCCATACTTATTTCCTTTCTAGAAAATTTAGACTTGCAAGTTTCTTAAATAATCCGTATCAGTATCTCTAGGCTAAACAACAACCCTCTTCTGTTTCTTCCTTGATCGCTCCAAAATGGCGGCACGATCACGCCACCTTCCCGCCAAACTACCGATCGGCGAAACTTTGCCGCGACTTGTTGCCTCCAAGAAATATCTCTGCCTTTTCTATCATAAAAGACTCATAGCTTTGATACTTCAAGCATGGTTTAAGCTTGTGCTGGTACCCATAACCTGTTTAAGTTTTATTATTAACGAAAAATAAATAGGATACAACCTGCACACTTGGTGACAAGAGCTAGAGTGAAAAATACACGAGAAAACCACAAATACAAATGAGAGATACAGGCGCCATCTATTAGCATAAGAACAAAATCCTGTTAGCATTAGATATTAAGTCATAATCTTTAACAATAAAATATGCCAATTATTTATGAAATTTATGCAAGAGTACTTCCATAACCAAATAAATTAAATATTACACATGGAAACATTTTAAAAACATAGTTTCTCATTGTATACAAGGATAAGTTTTCAAAATGCACATACAGTTATTTCGCACATATAGTCCGCACCACCGGATAGTCCGCGGACTATACGTCCGAAATTACGTTATTTTAATACGGCAATATTAATGCATTTTAGAAACAAAAAAACTAAGTATAAATAGAAAAAAAAAGTACTTCTTTACTTATATACCTTCAGAAATAAAACGCTAAATACAAATAAAAAACAGTGCTTACTAATTAATCATATATTAATTAATCACACATTCTACTACATTAACGAAAACCTTCAAAGTCCGATTCATCGGTATCAGAATTAAACAGTTCTAATATTTTCGGGAAGAGAGTCCGAAAGTTAATTTTCAGCATCACTATCTTCACTGTCAGTGATTTCCTCGCTTTCACTAACAATCCCGGCTTTTTTAAATCCCGATCGGATGGTGGACACTTGAACACTTTTCCAGGATTTATCGACAAATTCGGCAACTTCAGTGTATGAAGCGCGTCTCATATTTCCTCCTTTTGTACAAGTATGTAAACCTCCCGACATCCAGTTCTCCCAGCAAGCACGTACGTGGGACTTGAAACTTCTGTTCACGCTAATATCCAGAGGTTGCAGGATTTTTTTGTTAAACCTCTTGGAATAACGCTAAATTCAGCACCGATGTTTGTTTGTTTTTTAGCTTCCGCCTTTACACTGTCTTTTATGTGTGCCCTCATAGAATCCATAATTAGTACTCCTTTGGAATTGAAAACGGCACCTTCTCTCTTCTTCCAAACTTCTTGAAACCAATCGAGCATAATGTCTTCGTTGCACCAACCCTTTTCATTGCACCGTATTACGACGCTTCGAGGAAAATTTTCCTTGGAGTTGTTTTTCCCTTAAAGATTAAGAGCGGCTTTAACTTTGTGCCGTCAGCACAGCAGGCGAGCATCACTGTGAAATGGGTCTTTTCTTGACCAGTTGTTATTGATACTGTTTTCACTCCACAAGTATCGACGGTGCGATTCGGTGGGCAATCAAATGTTAATGGAACTTCGTCCATATTTATAATATTTTTTAGGGAATACTTCCCCTACTGCAATAACTTTCCTTGTAAACTGAAGGAAAAGGAGCTTTTTTTTTTTCATCTACGTCGTCCGGAACAGCCTGACACATTGCCGTTCTGCTGCGAACTCTCAAGTTTTTACGACGCATGAAGCGGTTAACCCAATTTATTCCTCCCTTGAAATCCGTCATCTGCATCTCTTCTGCCATGGACTTCGCTCGGAGACTGATTTTAACCGTTGAAATGGAGCGTCCGGCATTTCTTTGTGTGTGGTCGAGAATCCATCTCAGTAAATTTTCCTCTAAAACTGGCCATTTTATTTGTCCGTGCCGATTGGATCGCTTTCTTTCCATGCTTTTTAACACATCCTTTTGTTTACGCCAATTTCTCACCGCTTTCTCGTCCACTTCAAAATAACGGCCCGCTTCTCTATTTCCATCTTTTTCAGCTTTCTCAACTACCTTGAGTTTAAACTCAGCAGTAAAACTCCGGCGATGTTTCATCAACGTTATCGAAGATGAAAGACACAATACGAAAACAAAATACTGTGCAACGTGCTATCCTCGTGAAAAGTGATAATGAAATGTGACCTTCGACCCCACTCACTCGGTGTTGCCAAACCACGCTATAAGTAAATGAAATAGGTACTTGCTACTAAGGCTCCTAAAAATCAAGCTGACGCATCAACTACTTTTCCCCCTCCCGGCAGTTGCGCTTTAACCGTGAACAACCAGCGTATTATCCACACTGGTGGATAGTCTGCAGCTTCAAAAATTCGCATTTTAAACACAGATAGTCCGTGGACTATACGCGCGAAATTACGGTACATAATTCATTGCTACTCATCGTAATCCAAAGACCTGTAATGATTAAGTTCAACATCGCTTTCGTCACTTGAAGGTACAATATTTCAATTGATTTATTTTTTGGCTACATAAAGAAATAAAAGTTTTTATGACGAAGGTCAGGTGGTCAGTTGCTTGTAAATGTCATGATAACCAGATATACACGATTAAAGGCCGTTTTGGAATTTTATACTCCCTTCTTAATTGGTATCTATTTTGAGAAAATGCTTTTCCAATTTGTTGGAAAGCTGGATCCTTGCATATTTTTACTAGCTCTCAGAGAATCTGGTTTTTCTTGTCCGTCTTCATAATCTATCAAATTATTGATAATGTCACTGTCATTGAAAATTTCGTCTTCAATCAAGCGTGGGCTGCTGGAGCATTGAGAGAAAGCAACTGAATGCGCATTGTCGGGAGACTTTATAAAAAATGAACCGAGCGTCTTGAAGTGTCTATATTTCAGTGGCGTAAGGTACATCATCCCCCCACATCACGGGGGGAAAGTCTCTAAGGGCCCCAAGGCCTGACTTACGCTAAATACGTATTTACCGAATTTATGAAATATTAACGGCAAAACCCGACTTTCAGGGGGAGAGGAGTCCTAACATTCTCCGTTACTCCACTGGTAAATAGAAAACATTACTGTGGCACCAAAGCCATTGAAATTCATAAGCCGCATAAAAAAAAAAGATCACACATAAGAAATCGCATAAAAAAGACCGCACAAAAAAGATTCTACTGTATTATTCTACAATATTAGACACAAATGAATAGGCCGGTAAAAGAAACTAAACTATTTTTAGCCGAGGAATGCAGAGTTTAATCTGTGTTGATGAATCATTTTTTTTTTCAAAAGACACAGTCTATTAATATTGATGATTATATTCCAATAACCGAACAAACTTAATTCTGCATGAACGTAATTACGATTGATTGATTGATTGAATATTAACGTCACACTGTTCAGCTACACGATTTGTTTTGGCGACGGAACACGTAATTTTGAACCATGGTCAAGTGACGTGAACGACACCTGTGTGTGAGCTGGCACCCCCTCTCCTAACTACCACACCAACGGGAGGACGTTTCAGCTCTCGACAGATTTAATGCGCATCGCTGCCCTACACGGCGGGTCTTTAGTGGTACTGGGCTCGAACTCGTGACAAGCAAGCCACGGTCCGATACCTATAGCACTGGGCTACCGCGGCCACATGAACGTAATTACAGTTAAATAAAAAGTTAGACAACTACCAATGCTGGAAAGTGTCAACCGAGAGAGGGTTCAAAGGAATAAAAGTATTGCAGTGATTATCATAAATCAACATTGATAATTTAAAAATTTTTAAGAATTCGTTCTTGAGTAAATAGACGAGTAAAATAAGTGCAGGAGACACTTTCCAAGTTCTTTTGGGGATATTAGAAACTTTTCAATTAAATATTTCGTCGCATAAAACAAACTGGACATAAAATTGAAAAACAAAGTTTAAAAAAATTTTTAAGTCTTGAATGAAGATTTAGTTGTGTAGGACAATTTTCTCTCTCTCATTACATGTTCCATTATCTTTTAACTTAAAAAGGAGATGCACAAATACATACAAATCAGAAATGCTTCTGTATTTTTCTAACTTTTGACGGTTTAAGAGCACCGTTTCTATTAACATTTTCCATAGTTATGATCAATTTGATGTATTGTTTTATTCTGACCATTCAGCTACCACAGCCTTGATTGAGATTGAAAAAAGATCAAACGTTCAGCTTAAAATATTTGATTTGCGTTTCCACTACACCTTTTCGTTCCCAAAAAAATAAAAATATATATGAACTTACTTTGTCTGGGAAAGTATCAAATTGAGTTCGAACTGGATCCCGGCAACCAAACTTTGACGATTTGAAACGTCTAATGATATCTTGTAAAGTAGCAGCAACCATGAAGTATTCTTGTTTCAATCTCAATTCCTTTCCTTCAAAGAACTATAAGAACACAAGTATTGTAATAAGCATATATATACCCCATCTAAAATATTCATGAACACAATATCAAATTCTTTTGAACAGTTCATACACAAAGAAACTCTTTAGGAATTAATAGATAAAGAGCGACAGAGGAAACCATGACGATTTGCATTAGCAAAAAGGAAATTGATATAGCTAAACTAAACGGAAAATTTATAATTTTTGTATATATACACAATCATTTTAAAAACAGAAAACTGCTAATTACAAGCTATTAACAAGCTGTGTATCATCCAAGAAAGATTTTACACAAACATTAAATTCTTATTCTATAATAAATAGTCAATTATTCACAAGAACTCTTTCAGAAGTATATTTTGGCATTAATTAAAACTCACACTTTAAGAAAACTATGTAGCTCTCCTATTCATATGAACAGAACTTAAGTTAATAAGAACACTAGTACATGTTTCTGAATAGCTTGAGCTGCAAACGATACTGAATATTCATGATCAATCTGAATTAAAATTATCATCAGCATTACCTCAAAATAGTAAACAAGATAAGTTCTTTCAAACCAATTTTTTTTATAAGAGAAATTTCAAAAATAGAAAGTACATATTTACATTATATAAGCCCTTTGCTCATTATAATCAATATCTGTGTTACAGGAAAAGCAAGCAAAGTCTCCTAAAGCTGGCATTTCTGGAAATCATTGCAAAAAAAAAGAAAAAAAAATTCAACCAAACAAATGCAACGAACTACAATTGTTCTTTAGTTTTATCACACTCGTCATAACCCTAGTAATCAATTTTGAATGAAAATTGAATTTTTTTACTTTGGAGGGGTAATATAAGCGTATATCAGCGTACCATCTACGAAGATTTGTTACCATTCGGCAAGAGTTTACGTTTACTTTAATACGTTTAATAACCAAAACCTAAAAACTCCGATTTAAGCATTTTACTCGATCTGCTGTTTTAAAATACAATGACAACGAATAGATATAAATAAGTTGTGAATACCGAAATAAAATTAATACAGATCTAAAAATATAACAAATTAATTCATTCTAAAAACTTACGTTATCATTGGGGTACAACACTCTTGAAATGTTTTCAGCATAATTCCTATCTAAAACAGCTTGAATGTAATCTCCATCATTGACTGAAATAAAATTATAAAGTAATATGCAGAATAACTATACAAGTGAAAATTTCAATAGTAAATAATTTTTTTACAGAGCAAATTAAGATTTAAGTAAATAAATATATTCCATAAAATGAAAATTATCACAACAAATACATAAATTAACATAAAATGACACATTTACAGCATTTACACATTACATAGAAAAAAAATTAAGACAAATCGAAGAGGAAGGAAATTAATGGAAATGTATATTGGAACAGCAATATGAAAGCTAATGTACATTAATTTATAGTTTTAAAATAACGGTCAAAATATATTAAAAATGTTAATCGATTTAAGTATTAACTCTTTTGGCCGGTAACCTATTAGGTCTTCAATTCAAAATTCCTAGCTGTTGATATAGTAATATGTTATGCTATTTGTTTTCGAGTGGCCGTTGACGTACTCTGTACGTTCTTTCGCGCATTTGGCGTCTAACGTCAAATCATTTATTTAAAGCTGCGAGGTCCAAATTAACTGTTAACCCTTAATTTTACAAATTAATACCTAAAAGGAGTCCAATAGTGAAATATGTGACGATAGTTAACAGCTGAAAGCTTATTTAAAAAAATGTTACGGATTGTATAAATTATCCACCATGTGTGTTTTATGTATTATGTCCAAGAGTAATTACTAAATGAAATCTATTTATCTGGGCTGGAAAAAACATTTTACATAGTCTTTCGCGTTTCTCCAACACTCATTAGTCCGGGCTACAGGGGGAGGGGGTTCCCAGGAAAAATTCGTGGTAGGTCCGAAAAAAGGCTTACTTTTAGATTCTGATTCAGCAGTCTAAAAATCTCTAAATTGCATAGATTAAGCTGAATAAGTAAAATATACAAGTACAGTCAAACCTCCATGTAAAGAACCTCTATTTTGCGAATTTTTTTCTGGAATCAAGAACATTTTACTCTTTTCTTTGTAAAATAACCTCCAAATAGCAAAGTGTATTTTCTGTTTAACGAACTTTTTCCTCTTGCGATTAATTTTTCTTCCCATTTTTAAAATACTTCAAGATATTTCTAAAATTATTCTCTTTTAGTACATTTTACGGAGATCAATGACCTTGAACTGATTTTACCAGGTGCCTAAATGTCTTACAGCCAGTGGCGCACACAAGGGGGATCCTGGGGGTCCGGACCCCCCCCCAAAAAGCCCTTGATATTTTTTTCGATTGACTATAGTTCTAAGTGTATAGTACGTAAAATTTAATTAAATACTTGTTATTAATGATTAAGTTTATTAATTAATGCTAATTATTAATTAGTTTTTACTGTGTTTTGTTCCCAAAAATCGACAAAAAAAACTTAGTTTTTGTTCTAGTGTATGGAAAATGTAAAAAAAATACCAATTTTTTTTTTAAAGCTCATAAGACTGTCTATAAAATAAAAAAATTCACGATTTTAGAGTAGTCTGATACCTTAAGAATAATTTACTCTAAATTGAATAAAAAGAGCGAGCCGAGTAAATCACTTTATTTGTTGAAAAAAAAGCGAATTTTGAACAGGTTTAATGTTACACAAACTAAAAGTTGGAATAACGCAAAAGCAGAGTAACACATTATACACAATACTTACAGAACCGCAGGTTGAAACTATTTGGTGACTTAGCAGACCATAAACGCATGGTATTCACCACATTATTTCTGAAACCTGGGATGGGATTATCATAAGGAATGGCAAAAACAGTCTGTAAAGTACAGAAATACAAATTGGTGCATTTTAAAAAATCGAACTGAAATAAAGTTATATTCAATTTTTACTTGAAGTAATTTAAATAATTCTCACTTGAGTATCCACCCATTTTGCTCCTTTATCCGATTGTTCAACACGACCATAGAAGTTGACAGGTAAGGTGTATTCAGGTCTTGCCTTTTCCCAAGGATTACCAAACCTCAGCCAGTCATCAGGTTCTTCAACCTATGGTATGAAAAGCAAAATTTTTTTTAATGTAAAACTGCTTACAGTTGAACCAACTGAAATTTTAATCCAAAAAGAAAAAAAATCCATTTTTTACTTAAGAAAATGAAATTTTAGAGCCTTCTTTTGGTAAAAAATAAAATACATCAGTTTTTATTTTGGATTTTAATCCACATAGTAAATAAGGGATAAATATTGCAATCTTGCACGTACATCGACTTTTATTAGGCTTTTAGAATTGCTGCTTTGAAAAAGCCATTTTTTTTATCAGTTAAATATTTATATACTTTTTCAACAAAAATAGTATTTAATTTTAAAAAAATTTAAAATTTTCTCTTGTGATATATTTGAAAGCAATGTGCAGCACAAGGCTCAACATAGCAATTATTACATATACGACTCTTCCTTTGCTATCCCTCTTGGCATAACAGCATTTCGTGGGAGTTTTTTTTTTTTTTTTTTTGGTGTTGGAACAAAACTAGGAAAATTACGCTCCATTAATCGAATTCCAGAAGACTTCGGTCTACCCGATTTTTTTTATATAAAACTATCATGGTAATACAAATCTTACTTCTAATTGCTTCTGAAATTCATTTCTTCCCTATCCATTTCTTTATACAAAACATTTTGCATCAGTATTTGAAGCGTATAAGTAAGAAACGCTAGTGTTCTAAATTTACGATATCACAGCGATGGATCTCAGTCAGTCTCACGAGTGCCGACGGCATTTCCTTACATTCAAGTGAAAATTGCTGTAGCATATATGCGACCCCACTCGAGTGGGGCATTTCGGCCTGTTTAGTGCTCTCGAATTAACTCGAGGGCACACGTTTAGGGGTAAATAAATTTTTTCAAGTGTATGAGGGATAGGGATCGGAGATAATAGGGGTCAATAAATTCCAAACATCAAATGATTCAGCATTTTGTTTATTTAACTTCCTTAAAACATTAAAGCAGAATTATCCGTCAAAAGTTCAATAAGATAATGACATTATGTTACCAAAGTTTTGAACAGAAATTATCGACAATGCAACTTTTAACCTTAAACCTCAAATAGAGAAAATGTCACTTCTTTCCTTTGAAGCAGTCTTGTAAAGATATCAAGATTCAGCGTGCATTTATCCTCCCCCCCCCACCTCCCACCCGAAAAAACCATACTATTACAATACTCTTTGGTAGAATAGTCTGGAACTTCAAATTATACGGCTTCTGCGATTTTAGTCTAACCAGCCTTCTCCGTGGTACAATCATGGAATATGAGCACTATCCAAGTTTTACTTAAAGAATGCATGCTGATTCCCCACAAATGTTTTAAAACATTCGTATTTATAACTATATATTACAAATTATGCATTAAAATATCCACTCGAATCAACAAGGAAAATCCGTCCACTCGTTACATTCCAATTCTTAAAACATGGCTTCTTTATCAAACCGCCTAAACGCTTCTCATTTGAAATAAAAATACTTTCCCAATGGGCTGCATATTGGGAACCAAGCCTTTGCAGACACGGCAAGTCCTCAAACGTGAGAGCCATTTCATGATGGCACCATCTAGTGGCGGTACTCGATACTAAATTTGGACGCGTGAATTTTAATTAGAGCTTTCGTCGGATGCTCACTATTGCCACGATTTAATTTTGCTGAGAGTATCAAATTGATACACAAGGATATTTTACATGCCACATAATCACATGACATGCGAGCCTACGATTTTAGCATCCAGAAAATGTATCGACTGCAGCCAGAATCGAACCCGCAATCTCGAGCTTACGAAGCAGACGTGCAACCTTCGAGCCACCGAGCCGAAATAATAATAAAAAAACATATGCTAAAGAAAGTTCTTAAGTATTTTGGTCTCCAATCAGAATTCAAAACATTTCTTATAATAATTGAACGAATTAAAATCAATTTAGATTAAGTCTTAAACTTATGCATTGTGTTTATATAAAAAAAAGTTAAATATTTCAGAAACAAGTGATTTCACACAGGCAGATGCTTTCCTTTAATAAAAACATGTAAATAAAAAGCACCACCGCTTTGTCACACATTGGAAATTAAAATTATTCAATTAATTAAAAGTTATACAAGTATATAGTTGCAGTTTTACCTTGCATTTTGGCATCTTTCTCGTAGCTTTAAAAGTACATTTCCAATTACAAAGAAAAAAAGGGAGCTCCTTAGTACTTTTTAGTTACATGAAAATCAAAAAGAAAGTTAACTTCATTCGTGCTTTTAAAAAATCTTGCATTACAGTTTGTAATTATGAACTTGAGCGTTCAAGGACAACATATGTCGTTACTAATTTGTTGTAAAATATACTATATAAATGTATGTGGTATTCCTATTATTTTTATTTTTAAAAAAAATGGGGTTTAATATTCTAGAAATTTACGAAAACGATACTGGGATTATTTAAGAGTTATTTACCGACTATGCAAGCGAGTGAATATTAGACGTCGCACTGTTCAGCTACACGAGGGCTTTCGAAGACGGACCTCGTATTTTTGAACCATGGTCAAGTGACAGACTACACCTGACCTAGCATCCCCTCTCCTAACTACCACACCAACGAGAGGACGTTTGAACCTCTCGACAGATTTAACGTGCATCGCTCCCCTACAAGGCGGGTATTTAGTGGTACTGGACTCGAACTCATGACATGCCTGCCATGATCCGATACCTTGACCGCTGGGCTACCGCAGCCCCATACAAGAGAAGTCTTATCAGAAATTTGTTCAGATTTTTAAAAGTTTAATCATTCAGATTTTATTTTTAAAAAACTTCTAGAGATTTCGTATACACTTCATGAAATTTGATACCAGTTAATTTAAGTTTATACTTCTAGTCAATATTGCTGGTTCAACTATTTGAAAATTTGTAACTTATTACCTGTTCTCCATTCTTAATACGCTGAGAAAAGATTCCGTATTCATAACGTAATCCATAGCCGTAAGCAGCCAATCCTAAAGTTGCCATTGAATCCAAGAAGCAAGCAGCTAGCCTACCCAGACCACCATTTCCAAGACCAGCATCTTCTTCCATATCTTCTAAATCCTCGATATCCAATCCAAGCTGAATAAAATTTCAAATAATGTTTAATAAAGTTCTGGAAAATTCAATACAGAGGAAACAATTATACAGTTTATTTTAAAAATTGTACATCGAAAATTACAGGATGTAAGAAAGATGAAATTAAAATACAAATTACAATATACAATAAAATCAATTCTTGGGACAAACATTTCATCAGATGATATTAACATTAATAATTGTCATGCATAATAAACATCCCGATTACAGAATTCAAAATTAAGAAACTAACCTTAGCCTAACCTTCACTAAACTTACAATGATCACTTGAAATATTTTCCAATAAAATTATGCAATAAAGAAAAAAAATGCCAGCTGAATATGAAGTATTAAAGAGGTGAAATGAGGCATTTTTTTTACTTTACTTAAAAGAACAAATTGTTTTACTAAAGTTTCTGAGCTTTTGCGTTATTACTTTATTTTTACCATCCTTCACACCACACCAGGAGAGTTGAAGCTAAAATCTATGCAACAACCTACAACACACTAGCAAACTTTGATATCTCACCATATTAAAGTGTATTAACCAAGTGGTTTTGGGACAGATTGAAGTCGTGCACTTGTAGTTCTTGCGTATTTTATCCGTCAATTATATGGTGAAAAACTATTGGTTTACAGGAATACTTCATTTCTTTTCCCATTTTCTCCCTTCCTAATACATAATATCCCTCTTCTGGATAAGCAAAATAACACTTCAAATATGTTGTAAAGAAACTTTCTTTCCCAAAAAGATGAAAATATAGACAGTCTGGGGAGATTGGGATAAAAAAAAAAAGTTAATACTTGTGCTCATTTCATTTTTTAAAAAAAAAAAAAACGGCCACACACTAAAATAAGTCAAAGAATCTTTACAGTATTACACAAAGATTCTTCTGAATTCGAAGAGAATACTTGTAAAATGAAACAAAAAATGCATGGCTTCAAGACAATTTGGCAACGAATGTGGCCTTGCTCATTTTCAAATTAGTTCATTTTATGCTTTTGTCTTACGTTCTACAATTCACTTAACTCTAAAATTGCATGTGTGATGACTAAATATTTCTCTAATTATAGAAGTAAATATTTCTAGTTGTTATATTTCCAGAATTTAGGGGCCGGAAACAGTGGCGTAACGGAGAACATTTTGGCCCTCCTGCAAAGTCAGGTTTTGAGCGCCCCCCCCCCCAAGTTGGATTTTACAAAGGGTAGGTACTTGGCGGCAGTCAGGCTTTGGGCCCTCTAGAACCCTGTCCCCCAGCAATGCGGGGGTTGCAAGAGTGTATGTCACACCACTGACCGAAAACCAACATTGATAGCTTAAAACTAGATACTATAACATTCGATGATATGCTTGGCTGTCGAAGATTCATAGAATTTACATCCTAATCATTGGTTTCATAGTTTCCATGCCCTTTGATGTGAATTTATAAATACTTTCTTGATAAGATGCATAATTTCCCCTATACAACGAGAATCTCTCACCATGTACAATGCAATCTTTTTTTTTATAGGACTTTAATTTTAAGGGCACGCTGCGTGCAGTGTAATTCTAAAATGAAGATTATTAAGAATTTATGCTTGTGATAATAAGTTGTGATAATAAATTTTCTTCCATCTAGGTTCAGTTTAGAGATAACATATAAACAGTGCACTGTATTTTCAAAACAAATATACCGTTTTATATCGCAGCATTGTAAATCTACTTTAAGTTTAAAAAAATAAATCTATAAATGCTTCTAACCGTTACGAATAATTGGAAATTAATATAGACAATCGTAAGCTATCCTCAAACAACATGCACCAGGACAACTTGCATTAGTATATTTTATGTATACAATCTTTTATATAATCATTACAGATCAATAAATCAAGACTGATAATTGAATAAATAAACGTCTTCCGTTCCTCTGAAAGCGAAGTATCAATGTTTTCTAGTTTTAACCATTCAAAAAAAAAAGAATGCTTTATTAAATACAATCTAACGTAAATTAAAACTTATTTGCGACCGACTAGAAAAAAATATTAACTATATTTAATGCTTGAGCACAATTCATGCAAGACACTTTTGGAATTACAGAACAGTTTGCAGCTTTCGTACACATGCACAGATGAAGCAATAAAAACAAAAAACCCATCTTACCTGGTATAAAGCTTCATCGCATGCACTCTGGATATTCAAGTTAATCATTGTGTTCGTCAGTGTACGTCCCATGTAATACTCCAAAGACAAGTAGTAAACTCTCTAGAAGAAAAGTATACAATATCACCGATAAAGTAACAAAAAAAATAAAGTCAAATTCTACTTAGGACAACAAAGAAAAATTTTATTTTAGTTACTTTTTATTAAATAATTACATTTAATATAAATATGAATATGGATACGACAGAATCACAATATTAAGTGTGGCACAAAATAACTTTAACATTAAAAACTTTAACCACATTAAATTTGTAATTACATTTAATAAAAATTGGATATAAATAGGTAAGAATTTATCTTGAAACCAATGTAAAAATAATGCTGACGTCTACCCAGTCAATGATCTTATTCAGGTTAAGTTAAATCTAAATCAAATTTAACTAAAGCCGTTTTATCTAATAGTGCTGCCCTCTAGAGGAATAACATCGACTGAAATATATCTCTTGAACTATAATTAAATTAATGAATTAATATTTGAAAAACTATATTAACATCAAGTGTCATCCACTACAAGTTTAAAAAATGTTATTGAACTCGAAAGAATGAGTAAATTTCATTAACGATTGTGAAAATTTGAACAAGATATGTAAATATAAATATATCTAGGGAGAGAGTGAACCAATAGCAGAAATTGAAAAAGTAAAATTCATATCGTATGTTATATCATAAATGTAAAGGGATTGCATTAATTTCGCATTTTATGTACGGTAACTGTTTCTAAAACACAAATGTAAAAATACGCTTAATCTGTAAATTTTAATTAAAAAAAATATATAAGGATCGATACACGACTTCAAGCTCAATGTTTTTTAATTTAGTAGAGTAAACGAACAGCAAAATTTAAAAATGGAAGGTTATGGAGCATTGCAATTCGAATTTAAATATTGTTTGCAGGTATTTATGAATATAGAAAACTAAACTCAGTGGCGCAACAGCCCATGAGGGACAAGGCCTACTGTGCTCATCTGTTTTCATGGCCTTGGGCACAGAGGTGCATGAGCAGATGTTCCAGCCAGGTGGTCAGTCTGACGCAAAACCCTTAGTGTTTAGTTCCCCAAAGAAAGCTTGGTACTTATTTTATCGACCACTGAAGGATGAAACGCCGAGTCGACCTTGCCCAGCCCGGAGTTGTGAACCCCGGACCTGTGGAGAGAAAGCATGTATGCTACCACTCAGCCACTGGGCTTCCATTAATGTATATAAGTAGATGTCATCTCGTGAGACGATGGTTAACAGTTATTGCTGAAATAAGGCATCCATTCGGTGTGGCAACATTTTAAATTCTGGCCGTTTCGAGGATTAATAGTGTTATTCAATGAAATGCTCATCTTCCGTTTCTATAAACAACGGACAGAATATCTATTCTAATCAGCTGCAGCAAAATCTGTTATCAAATGTGCCAGTGTGTTGCATCCGACCTTCGATTGGTCTTCGGCAATGTGAAAAGTAGCGTTAATGCTAGATTTGGATTAGGCCTGTAACGTTTGAAAGAATAACGGTAGCGTATTCTTGGTGAATTAAAATAGAGAATTTATTACGTCACAACTATTGAAAATTATTTACAAAATGATACATTAAAGTTATTAAAATTAATTAGATTGTTAGAGTCCACTATTTTGTGAGAGGAGGTTTCGTTGGTTACCGCTCCCGTGCAAGTTCAAAGCATCTCTCCTCTCTCATCTTCCGGTCGGGTCGCTAGATTCCTCGGGGGGTCAAACAGGGGTTGCGCTGGATCGGAAATTGCACGTGTGGGCGTCGAATCTACAAAGAAACCGACACCAGATGTTGTTGTTGTTTTCGAAACGTGACGTTACAGCTCTCGCCCTCTCTTATGGAACTTTTCCGTTGAGAAAAGTTTAATGGGATGACGATGAGACAACTGACAGATTACCGACACATCCCTTCATCAAGCACCACTATATTTCTGAGCTGCAATTTTAATTACTAAAGAAAAACTGAACTAAATTTGGAATTACTTATTTCTAGTGAGTGAGTGTTCTTGCTAGGGAACTTACACAAATCTATATCACGAAATAGCAATGTAATCAATGTAAGAAAACATACTATACATTAAATAAAAATACAAACACTCCTATCACAATGCCTAGTATCAATTATACTAACATGTTATATCAAATGCTAGTGTAAGACCTTGCACATAAAATATTCTTCGCCACAATACTTAAATAAAATTATACTAACGACATGTTGATATGATATGCGAAGTGTACAACCTTACACACAAAATATTTTTCACAATATGTCTCTTGAGTAACCTAAATACTCATGTATATTTTAAAACCCTGTACACAAAATTAAGCATATTAATACATTTGCTTTTCATGGCTTTATCTTTTGACACGCATCGCCATTCGATATGATATACAGTACTAGTAAATAAATAAAATTTAATACAATTATTAACCTTTAACTAAAAAACATAAGCAACAATTATTATTCATGAGCAAGAGAACATTATTAACAATCCCTAATTATCTATCACCGATCTGCTGAGACTATCGGCATTTTTGTGACTTTTACCCGACCGATGTACAATTCTAAAATTATATGGTTGCAAAGCCAAAGCCCATCGCATCAATCTAGGGTTAGAGCTAACATTTCTATTCAACCACACCAACGGGTTGTGATCGGTCATAACTAAAAATGAATTTCCATCTAAGTAATAATGTAACCTTTTAATTGCGAAAACAATACTAGCACATTCCTTCTCCGTCGTACAATAACGCTTCTCTACCTCTGAAAATTTCTTACTCAGGTAAAGGATTGGATGCTCTTCACCTTGTTCATTTAATTGGGTTAAAACTGCTCCCATACCTGCGTTTGAAGCGTCCGTTTGAACAATGAATTCTCGTTCAAAATTTGGCGCGTACAAGACGGGCTTATCAATTAGTTTCCCTTTTAGTTCTCGAAATGCGTTTTCACACTCGGTCGTCCACTTAATTTCTCCCTTCTTTGCTCTTCCCTTCAACGCATCCGTCAACGGAGCAGCAATTACCGAGAACAGATTTATATATTTTTGGTAATAACCCGCTATACCTAAGAAAGCACGTATTTGGGTTTTCGTGCGAGGGGTAGGGAACTCTAGAACAGCCTGAACTTTGATCTCGGAAGGAGTGCGAAAACCCTGACCCACAATGTGACCCAAAAATTTGACATTTTGTTGCGCAAACTTACACTTTGAAGGTTTTATCGTTAACTTAGCTCTCTTTATTCTCTGCAGAACCGTTTCCATATGTTTAATATGCGACTCCCAAGTATCTGAGAAAATTGCGATATCGTCTAGATACGGGACAACGAAATCCTCTAGTCCGTTAAGTAATTCAGCCATGAGTTTACTAAAGAAATATGGAGCATTCTTTTTAATCCGAAACTCATCCTTAGGGGTCGGTATGTACCAAAGCTAGTACAGAAGGCTGCGTATCGCTGTGCTGTTTTACTCAAAGGTATTTGCCAATATCCTTTAGATAAGTCAAAGACGGTAATAAATTTAGCCGCCGATACTTTTTCTACGCGTTCTTCGATATTCGGAAGAGGAAAATATTCCGTTCTAAGGATCCCGTTTAATTTCCTGTAATCTATACATGGACGAGGTTCTTTCCCAGCTATCTCAACTAAAATCATAGGAGACATGTAATCCGATTCTCCTACCTCAATGATTCCTAATTTTAACATTCGGTTAATTTCGTTTTTTAAGATTTCATTTTGTCGGTGCGACATTCGATAGGGCTTCGTCCTAACTGGTTGATCGCTAACTAACTGGATTTCGTGTTCAACCAGATTAGTTAAACCGGGATTGTTTGAAAAACATTTAGAGTATTTATTTAATAATTCGCGCAGTCGATCCATTTGTTTGTCGTGAAGGTGTTTGTTCAACTCGCTAGCCTGGATTACGTCCTCGAAATCATAATTGAGAGAATTGTTTTCTAAGTATGGGATTTCTAACTCCTGGTCTGCGAGAGAGTTTTTTTGTTTCATCATTAATAATTACGTTAACGTGTTCTGGCCTTTTGTAATATGGTTTTAGCATATTTATATGATAGATTTGAGATGTTTCGCGTCTGCCGGGGATTTCGACTAAATAGTTCGTTTCCGAAATTTTATTTAAAATTGTCCCAGGACCTATCCACTGCACTGCTAATTTATTTGCTCTGGATGTAGCTAACACTAGGACTAAATATCCATCCTTAAATTCACTTTTTACTGCGTTTTTGTCATACCAAGTTTTCCGCTTAACTTGCATTTCCTCCATTTTATTTATAGCTACTTCTTGACATCTTTTAATCTATTTATTAACTTAAACATATATTCAGTGACGAGATCACCCTCTTCTTCCGGTTCCATCCAATGTTCCATTACTAACGTCTCTGGGGTTCGCAAATTTTCCCATACACCAACTCTGACGGTGTATACCCTGTACTTTCGTGCGATACAGTTCGTAACGCTAAAAGAATTGACTTCACCACGTTACCTAACTTATCTTCACGATTTTTGACCAATAATTCCTTCTCTAGCGAATAAACCTGATTGGTAACCTGCACTTGACTGGCTGCCTGTTTGTATAAGGGTTTAATCTCCTCGCTATTTTTTTAGCATTGATTAAATTTTCTCGCGTAACCCTTAGCAGCGCTAATTCCGGAACATATTCCTGGAGTGCAGGTATTAAAATTTCGTCCTCTGCATCCGAAGAAACAATTATAACCTCATCTTCCCCTTTTTTAGCATCACCACTATCTATTCCCTTTCTTCTCTAGCCGCTTTGACTTGAGACCTTGTTTGGACAGCATTCAATATTTCGACTGGCAGGAAATTATAGCCTAAATTTCCTTTTATTAGCTCGGCCGTTTTATTTCCAAGCAAATATCGACCGTGTTGATTTAAGTGATTTCCACAAACCGCTGCCTTAGTCTGCACCGTTCCAAAATTTCCGGAAATTTCCACGACCGCCAAAGGTAAACAAACTAATTCTGGGCTTAACGGTTGTTTTACCCAAACATTTTCACCAGAGAAAGAAGAAGGATTTATGTATTTTGCACATACTAAATCTATTGTCGCTCCCGTATCTCTAAGAATGTCTATCTCGTGACCATTCACAGAGCCCTTTGTTGTATATGAATTAAGAAAATCCGGGTTTTCATTTCCTTCAATATTATTGAGAGTTTCCGTCGTTTTGTTTTTTATTAATTTAGGGCAACCGGCTTTTATATGTCCAGGCATATTGCAATGATAACATCTTTGTATCACGCGTTTTTCAAAAGTTCTCTCTCTAGTACTCTCCGGAACAGAAGCTCCTAATCTGGGGGAAGTTTTCCCAAATCTATTTTCTTTTTCCTTGATCCCTGAGTATGTCAAAATTTTATCATTTCTGCCCCACCTATCCATGGGTTTCGAATTTACCTTTCGGACGTCCTCATAATTATCAAAGAGTTCTGCTATTTGAGTAGCTGATTTAAGGTTTGCCCAATTATCTAAAAAATGATCTTTCATACTAGCATTGGCGCGTTTTTTTAATTGATCTACCACCATTAGATCTTTAAGATCTTGAAAGGTATTTACTTCTAAGCCAATCAGCCACTCATCTAGATAATTCGTAATTTCAAAAGTGAAATCCTTCCAGGTGCTATCGGATTTTTTCTGGTGTTGGACAAATTTTTGCCGAAAGACCTCCGGACTTAACTTGAATCTTTTCAGTAATAATTTCTTTACATAATCGTAATTTTCGGCTTGTTCCTCCGGTTCGCGAGCAATAAATTGCACGATCTCTAGGGGTAACAAACCCAATAATTGCCCCACCCACTCTTTCTTTTCTATTGACGCCCTTTTAGCCTGGCGTTCAAAGATCACTAGATATAAACTAATATCTGACTGCTTAGGATCGAAATCTGGGATCAATTTTTTAAGTTTAAATTAGAGGTTACAGAACATGCATTTGTAGAATCGTTTGATTCATCGTTTACCCTAAATCCGGATTCTATTTTAAACCTTTCTAAATCAAATTTCAGCTGTAATTCTTTCTCTTTTAATGCCTGCTCCTTTACTAACTCCTCCAATCTCATTTTTTCAGCCCTTTCTAACTCCTCTAATCTCATTTTTTCAGCCCTTTCTAACTCCTCTAATCTCATTTTTTCAGCCCTTTCTAACTCTTCCAATCTTTTTCCGTTTGCAATGATAGTCTCATACAGATTTTTAACAAATTCCTCTTCATAACCTTCACTGTTAGTGATTGCAATTTTTATGCTAGGGACAGTCATATTTAAAGTGGCATTTATTCCTAATTCCTCAGCAAGTTGCAACATGTCTTGCTTTTTCCCTTTACCAAGGAAAGCCATTTTTTAAACAATATCAAATAAATGTCACGCTAAATTTTGCACTTTTGTTACTATTCTCTATTAATACAATAACACTGGTCCCATGCATACACAGAAATACACAAAGAAAAACTTAACACTAAAAATAATCAAAATCATTCAAGAGACTTAAAACACAATAAATCTTAAGCTAAAATTGCACACAATGCTTGAAATACAATTACAATTCTCTAGAAACAAAATAACACTGTTCCCATGCAAGAAAAACACTAAGTATTTCAAAATTTCTAAAGAACACTTTAACCAAAATTCCTAATACAATATGCAGTTTGCAACTCAAAAAATATAACAGTACTCACCCATTTGAAGTACTCAGCTTGCTGTCAGAAGCAAATTATGTGCACTAGTGGTACGGCTTCCGAAAATCGCTTTTCCTTCGGACACTCTCGCCGTTAACACTGTAGATGTAGATCAGTTTGATCTTCTATGAGCAGGACGCTCCCTTTCTCCGAAGCTGAATTTACTTGCAGCACGGCTTCCGAAAATCGCTTTCCTTCGGACACTCTCGCCGTTAACACTATAGATCAGTTTGATCTTTGAGCAGGACGCTCCCTTTCTCCGAAGCTGAATTTACTTGCAGCACGGCTTCCGAAAATCGCTTTACTTCGGACACTAGCCGTGAACACTATAAATAAGTTTGATCTATTATGAGCAGGACGCTCTCTTTCTCCGAAGCTGAATTTACTTGCAGCACGGCTTCCGAAGATCTCTTTTTCTCCCTGCGTTGCGGTCCGTCCGTAAAAATCCAAAATTTTCCTCCTCTCACGGGTCCTGAATGCTAACTTTTTATCCCAAAGCGCTGCCACCAAAACTCTAAGCTGTAACGTTTGAAAGAATAACGGTAGCGTATTCTTGGTGAATTAAAATAGAGAATTTATTACGTCACAACTATTGAAAATTATTTACAAAATGATACATTAAAGTTATTAAAATTAATTAGATTGTTAGAGTCCACTATTTTGTGAGAGGAGGTTTCGTTGGTTACCGCTCCCGTGCAAGTTCAAAGCATCTCTCCTCTCTCATCTTCCGGTCGGGTCGCTAGATTCCTCGGGGGTCAAACAGGGGTTGCGCTGGATCGGAAATTGCACGTGTGGGCGTCGAATCTACAAAGAAACCGACACCAGATGTTGTTGTTGTTTTCGAAACGTGACGTTACAGGCCCCATTTCGGGGGTGAGTGAGTGAATATTAACGTCACACTGTTCAGCTACACGAGGGCTTTTGGCGACGGACCACGTAATTTTGAACCATGGTCAAGTGCACGGACGACACCCGAGCTGGCACCCCCTCTCCTAACTACCACACCACACTAACGTTTGAGCTCTCGACAGATTTAACGTGCATCGCTCCCCTACACGGCGAGTCTTTAGTGGTACTGGGCTCGAACTCGTGACATGGCCAGCCACGATCTGATACCTTGACCACTCGGCTACCGCCCCCCAAAAAAAAAACTCAAAGTAAAATAAGGTTTTAGACTTCATCCGATAGAGTGAAATCTTCATATGTAGATGGTTTCGATAAAATCATCCAATTGTCTTTAGTTCATTTTTGACCTTATCGGGAAAAAAACAGTAAGAATCTCCCCCCCTCCGTATGTGATGTAGCACATTAAAGTTCATTTAATGTAAAGTAGATACAAAGTTTGTTATTTAAAAATACGGTGGGTTTTTCCTCTAATGGTTATTGAATCAATTCCTAACGTTGCAGTTAATTAATAGTTTCATTTCCCACATAATTTCAATCCAGCATTGAGTAAAACAAAACCAAGCTCATCGCAACTATACATGTTTACCGAGTAATATATTACACATTTTAACCCTTAACTTCCCACTGTTGCATTTCTGCAACATGATTTATTTTAATTTAACAGACTGAATATATTTTTTAATTACCTACATATCACTTATCTGAGGAAAGATTACTGCAACGAAATACATGTTAATTTTGTCACTAGATAGAAGTACAATTCTTCCGGAAATCACAACAATTATAGAAATCTGATGCCTCAAGAACTATGTTTTTGCTATAAAAAGAATCCATTATATTTTATGCTTCCTCTTGTTTATTGAATTACCAGGAAAGAAATTTAAACATTTTATGATGAATAATAAAATCCTCATACATAAAATAGTTTTGTAATTTACAGCACAACTGCGCAATGTTGCACTTCTGCAACAAAAAAAAAACTGAAAAATTTAAAACAGCTTAATTTTTTTAAAATATTTTTCCCTTTTACTATTACTTGAGAACTAGCTGACATAATCTTTTCATGGAAATTTAAAAAATTGGGAAGTTAAGGTTCATGGCAAAAATATGCTGGTAAGCATTTTAATCTTTGATTCCACGTAAATAATTTCACACAGCTTCTTAAAAGTGTATTTTTAACAAAAAGAAAAAAAATCCATGAAAAATGCTTTTGAGGAATATTTGTCTACCCGCCCACAGCATTTTATAAGATCTCTTGGGAAATAAATTACTTTTGGCTAGGAGATATCCTTCAATAAATAAAATTAAACGTCCAACAGAAGAGCTTATGATTTAAAACCACCCTTAATAAAATGACTAGAAATAACCAGCGTCTAAAGGAATTCAAGTTTTTATCGACTATCACTTCATACGCACAGATTCTCAATATATATTCATATATTGGCTAAAAATTTTCATATTCTATGGCTAAGTAACAGTAGAAACAATGGATATTAAATCTTGTTTATGCTAAAATCTGGAGATGACGAAAATAAAAATATTTATTAATACTCTTTTTCTCTCCAAGCAAAAATGATTAAGGAAATTTATGTTGCGTCATTTCTAAAGAAAACTCCATTGTCTTTCTGTCGACCTAAGCACGGGTGGTCGCATAAGTCACTTGTCAGACAATTTAGAAATTATTCCGAAAGTGAGTGCTAAATAATTGTACAGTTCTAAGTTAAGTAAGATATTTTTTACGAGATAAGTTTTCTTGAAGGAACAGCGAGCTCCTTGATTTCTCATAGACCCACGATTAGAAAAATTCCTCTTTCATTCGGTCAACAATTATAAATTGCGTCCAATTTAGAGTAATTGTTCATAAAACTAACCAAAAATGTTTCGTAATACATTCTCTGAAGTTTTCAGGAGAAAAGTTGGACTTTAACACGCAAGGTACTTTAATTCAAATTCCATTTAACGCTTTTGAAACCTATATATAGATACAAATCTAACAGAATCTATAGTTAGAATCAGTTAGTTCATTCGCGTAATGTACAACCCCACATAGCGTGGGGGTTATAAGATCTGGATGGGGGCCCAAAACCCGACTTTGTAGGAGCCCCTAATATATTTTCCATTACGCCTCTGAATTAGTTGTAATCTTTTAAAAACTTCCCTTATATTTAAGTTTCCCGACCATTTTTTTTCTCGACAGTTATGCGATTTGTGGATAATTGTAAATATATTGTTGTGGTCTGCAGATCATTGTGGGTTTATTGGTATGGCCCTCGCGCGAGTGTTAAAAGTTGAAGACCCCTAGCGTAAATGATAAGATACAGGGCATTCCTACACCACTTAAGAGCATTGACGCTCACTTGAACTCGATGGGCAACTGCACTCTGTCCCACAAGATAGTTGTCATTCCAACAACGACCTGTACAGGATAATCGATTCTGAAACTCTGAAACCTTAACTTAATGGTTAAGTCCTACAATAATGAAAAACTTTAATTACCGTTATTACCCTAACCTTACTTTTAGCACCTTATTACCCTAACATTCACATGTCAGCTGAATTGGGCACAATATCAATCATCTAAGTGTGAAGCAACTCATGCGTGAAATTACGTCTCAAAGCTCAAAATCTATTATCAAACAATAAATGCATCATTAAACTCATTGCCGCTAACATCCCAGCACCATAAATCTCTAACTAAATTTACTGAGTGTTCAAGGTTTATTTTGATTAACTAGGTCAACAAATTCAATCGTTTATTAGTGTCGCATTTAGAAGCAACCGGAAGTATACTGGAGACTGACCTTGGAATTTTGAACGGTCAAGAGATTGGAATACCAACTCAAGTGTCGTTCTAATCTTCAAACTTCCACAACAAGCCAACGTGAGGACTTTGAACCTAGACAAATTTAGCGCTCAACAAACAGCCCCTATACGTGAATATACTAAAGGGGGTCTTTAGTATCAACAGAAGTTGAAAGTCGCAAATATCTGACTAAGTACTTTAACTCGATTTACACGGCTCCTATAGATAACAATGTCGTAAAATTAACTTTTTGTCAGGAATTTATATTAGTGTAATTTGATTCGAAATTGTTTTAATTTAGATAAATGGAGAAAAACACCCATCAAGCAAGGCTTTATTGTAAATATGCATTTCAAATCTTTGTTTAAAAAAATTCTGTGCGAAATAACCGTTTAGTAATTTGAACATATAATAGAACAAAAATTAGATGCAAGTAAAATAAATTTCGTTTTTACGCTAGATGAACTGCAAAAATATTTTACAGTCCAGATATTGAAACAGTGAAACCGAACGATTTATATCTTCAAAAATAGATTTGTTTGTGGTTGTCTCCATTTTATTCAGAAATCACTATAAAAAAAAAGGTCCTATCCCATTTTAAGAGTTTGTCAAACAAATGCCGTACATGTACTGCCTGCAATTTCAAAAAATTTTACATAACAAAAAGGGAGACTTACCTTTTCAGTGTATTAGGCTCATTAAAAAAATCCCTAAATAATCCGATATCCCCAAATTCATGTTAGGAAGAGCAATATAAAAGTCAATGGGGAAATTATTTACCTTAAAATACAAATAAAATAAAAATAGGGCAATGCTATCAACGGAAAATTAAAAAAAAATAATTGCAGTCACTGATCAGAGAGAAATGATTAACAGGATCTTCAATGACACATGCATGGAATTTCTACATTCTTTTAACTATAAAAATCCAATTTAAAACAATAGCTTGAGTACGAACAGAAATAATTGGAGACCTTTTAAAAATAACCTTTTATCCTCACACTACATTTTCCCAGTTTCGTTCCGAGTACAGCAGGTACTCTAGGATTGATTTTGCACACACAAGCATCTTTTGTGGTCATTCGATTTCCTTTGATTAGGTTTTTAATTAACGTTTCACTTTGAAGCAACACTAAGGCTATTGGCAACGGAGCTCGTTTTGAGCCGCGGTCATGTGACCGGGAGGCTACGCCATCCAGAACTCCACTTTCCAAACTTACAACTATGACAGATAGAGCTTGAACCCATGGCTCTACAACGCCGACCATGAGTTCGCTGCTAATCTAACAGTTGTTTCTTTAAAGTATAGTGCTTGAAAATTTAAAAAACACGATTGAATTAAATGGATAAGTGAATATCCCATTTCCAAGAACGCTATATTTCTATGCCTTTAAGATATCTTCTTCAGAAAACGCATTAAGAGTTGAAGTATGAAGAATTTTACTAAGGAAAAATTCACATTGAACGGCCATTTATTTTTATTCTCCAAATCTGCCCATGTGTTACGCTTCTTTCTATAGAATCGAATCACTCCAATTAGAAGCATCAGAAACGGATGCATTTTTAAACCAGTTAATAAGTTGAACAGTTGGTATATTTATATAACAGTCAAGCGTTAATTCCAGGAGAAAAACCAATAACGTTAATTACTTAAATTCTGTTTTCTTACTAAACATACACCATTAAGAGCTTTCAATTTACAGTTCTCATTAGAAATAATTTATATAAACAAGGCGCACACCATGATGCAATTTTCAGCGAATTATTTATTAATTTTTTTTTTATGTATGCCAGAAATTACGGCGATTGAAGTCAGAACCTCGACCTCGGAAAATTATACACTTCTGATCGATTTCCAATTACGATCCACGCAACGAGGGATACATGCAACCAGCCTAGAAATGACGACTACTCCGAAGTGTATTGCAATATACAATGTTGAAGACTAGTTAAAGAACTCAAAGTAATAAATCTTCAGAGTAAACTGCTTCATTTATGTCTGGCAGTTATTTTTACATAAAAAAACTTACAGATGTTAATATTTTAATTTCGTTATTTTGGATGTATAGTACGATAAATGCACATTTTATTGAATCTAAATTTTTTCATACGAATGTGTGAAAGGGTATTTTTACTACGAACTCCATACTAAGGCACAAACAAATATTCCGAATTTGACTCTCGTTTATTTAGTATAAAGCGAAAACAATGCATTAAGGAACACCAAGAAGCATATTCCCAATTTTCCAGTCAAAAGAAGAATTTAAATTGCAGCAAGAATAAGGAAATGAAATGAACAGAAAAATCGCTTAAGAATCAAAAATTTTAAAATAAATTTGAAGGTGACTTTTATGATTCAGGAAAACTTGTGTGTGGAATAGGATTACAATGCTGAGTTTGATAAATTCTTAATGGTAATCAAAGCTTTTGGATAGCATTTTACTCTAAATTCTTCATATCACTTACCTATTTATTCCATACAATGAATCTAATGAACATCCCAATTATCAAAGATTGAACAGAAAAAGTTGGAAGACACCATTGAGATTAGTTTTATAAAGTTAGGATATGAAAAAACGAAAAAGGCACTCTGCTTTCAAAAATTTCTCAAAAGCTTATAAAAAGCTTAAATTACATACTGCATTTGGATAAGCAAAACTCATTAAAATTCGGTTTTTGATATTAGAAATAACTTCAAATAAGTAGTCGCTCCTTTCAGCTAATAGTGGGATGGCATCGACTTAGGCCTGTGGTCAAAGTTGTTAAAAATGAAGCAAAATAATCAGAATAAAAAAAAAAAAAAATGAAAAGTCAATAGAACCAGGGTTGAATGCAATTTGGTCAGAATAAAATATTGCTTTAAAAAACCAATAAAAGGTTTCAAGATAATCACTTTAGAAAGTTTCTTAAGTTTAAGAGTTTAGAAAGTTCTTTGGAAGTTTAATCAATCTAAAAGTGTGCCGCGTTGCGTGGTTAGACATTCTTCACTACAACACGGTTGAATGAAATAACAACAAACATTTATTAACTTTAAAGATAAAAGATTAAATGAGAAATTAAGAGGTAAGCTTCCAAAAACTACAACACATGGTAAAAACAGGCACGCTACAAGAATAACAGATCAATTCAGTTCAGTTTTGGAGTAGTTTTGTTGAGGTGTAAGGTCGCTGCATACTCCCCTTCCAGTGTCAACGATACCTTAGTTGGAAGATGAACTTTGCGACCAGAACGTGTAGATGGCTGGGTAGGCGTTGAAGCTGTTTGATCAGATTCCACAGTAGCAGGTGTTTCATTCTTGGTTTGAGGTAGTTGCAAGTCCTCAGTGTTAAGAAAGAAGGCAGGTTTGCATCTATCAATAGATACAGATACCCGTTTACCATTGATGTCAAGGAAAAACACTTTATCCTTCCTTTGTAAGACTTTGAAAGGGCCATCATAGGGTTGTTGAAGTGGACGACGTAACATGTCTCGACGAAGAAAAACATGTGTTGCTTCCAACAGTCCTGGATGGATAAAAACTGGACGTTTGACATGGTGTTTTGGTGGTTTAGAGTGAAGTGATTGCATGCGAGACTTGAGTTTCGAAACAAAATTCACAACATCATCATCTGGCTTGGAAGAGTCAAACATCTCCCCTGGCAGTCAAATAGTGGTCCCAAAAACTAATTCAGCTGGGGTACACAGAATATCTTCTTTAAGAGAAGCTCGTAGACCAAGTAAGATGATAGGGAGTACTTCTGTCCAACGCTCAGTAGCATGGCACTTGATTGCACTTTACAATGGGCGGTGCAATTCTTCGATCATCCCATTAGCTTGAGGGTGGTATCCAGTTGTACGACACTTCTGAACACCAAGTAGTTTGCTAAGAGCTTTGAAGAGCGAGGACTCAAACTGCCTGCCCCTGTCGGTTGTGAGAATTGCAGGAGTTCCAAAGCGAGACACCCAAAAGGAAAAGAAGGCCTCAGCCACAGTCTCAGCAGTTATGTCTTTGAGAGGTTGGGCCTCTGGCCATTTCGAAAAACGGTCAATCATTGTCAGGCAATAAGGTGTAGCCATTTGATAGAGGTAGAGGTCCAATGAGATCCAGATGAACATGATCAAAACGTTGGGAAGGTTCTTGAAATGATGAAAGAGATGATCTAGTATGATGATGAATTTTGGATTTTTGGCAAGCTAGGCAGTGTTTTGCCCACTTAGCTACATCTGATGAGATTGATGGCCAAACAAAACGCTGCTTCATCAAATGCACTGATAGACGTATGCCAGGATGGGATAAATTATGCATAGCAGAGAAAACATCTTGGCGATGCTGTTTTGGGATGTAGGATCTGGCTGTGCCCGTTGATAGATCACATAATTTCAGTAGACGAATTGGGAAAAGTTACCTTTTTGAGTTCCAAGGAAGTTCCAGATGCTATTAGGGTGTGAGAAGCTCCTGATCAGTCTTGTGTCTCAGCAATACAGTCAGTCAATTTGACTTGGGAAGGTGATTGCAGAAACACGAGAGAACATCAGCAGCAATATTGTCAGATCCTGGAATGTGTACAATATTTGTGGTGAACTGAGAGATGAAATCCAGCTGACGGATCTGCCGGGGAGAACACTTGTCACTTTTTTGCCTAAAAGCATAAGTGAGGGGCTTGTGGTTAGTAAACACTGTGAAATCTCTAGCTTCCAG
The DNA here is from genome assembly GCA_019973935.1 of Trichonephila clavipes. Taxonomy (NCBI): domain Eukaryota; kingdom Metazoa; phylum Arthropoda; class Arachnida; order Araneae; family Nephilidae; genus Trichonephila; species Trichonephila clavipes. The sequence continues at coordinate 284,767 of BMAU01007914.1, read as the reverse complement.
CATATACCGAAAGTGTCGCATAGCCGAGTAGATAGCAAGGAGTTCACGGTCGTAGGCACTGTAAGACTTTTTCAGATGAAATAAGTTTTCTGGAAAAGAAAGCCAATGGCTGTAGCTCAGAGTCCACAACTTGGTGAAGTGCACCTCCTATGGCATAATCAGAGGCGTCCACATGAAGAGCAAGCGGGGCAGAAGGTGAAGGATGAGCAAGAAGTGCAGCATCAGCAAGAGCTTGTTTACACCTCTGAAATGCTGTAATTGCATCAGAAGACCAGTTTAAAGGCTTCGAGTCCTTACCTTTAGAACCTTTTAAAAATTCACTTAAAAGATACTGTTGTTCAGCTGCTTTGGGCAAGAAACGTCTATAAAAATTTAACAGTCCTAAAATTTTTCCTCAGAGAGCCAACCGTCTCTGGTTGTTTGTAATCAAGAACTGCTTGAACTTTGTCAGGCAATGGCTTAATGCCATCAGGAGTGATAAAGTGGCCAAGGAAAATGAGTTCAGTCACACCAAATACACATTTAGAGATATTTAGTTTTAAACCATATGAGCTCAGTCTTTGGAATATAGTTCTTAAGTGAGAACGATGCTCCTCAGCATTTTCTGAGTAACACAAAATATCATCCAAGTAGACAAAACAAAAAGGAAGTCCTCTTAGTACTTCATGCATGAATCGCATAAAGGTTTGTGGTGCATTTACAAGGCCAAAACACAAATGGGTATATTCGTAAAGACCCCATGGAGTTGTTACAGCTGTCTTAGGAATATCACACTCGGCTATAGGGATTTGGTGGAATGCCTTAAAAATGTCTATTTTGGAAAATATCCTTTTGCCATGTAGTGCATGAGCAAAGTCATTCAAATAAGGCATGGGGTAGCTGTCGAACTCAGTAACAGAATTCAGCTGCCTGTAATCCCCAACAGGTCTAACTGTAGAGTCAGATTTGGGCACAACATGAAGAGGAGAACTCCAGGGACTTTTGGAAGGTCTAATAATGCCTTGAGCAAGAAGAAATTCAAATTCTACCTTCACTGCATCATATAGTTTAGGTGTAGCCTTCTAGGCCTGGCAGTGACTGGTGGGCCAGTAGTAATAATATGGTGGACTGTGCCATGTGATGCTGATTTGGAAATTAAAGAAGGGTTGCTGAGGTCTGGATATTCCGATAAGATGTTTTTAAAACTAATGTTTGCATCTACAGTGAGGATTGAGGGCTGTACAATATTTGAAAAAACACAAGGAGTGAAAAGAGAAGTTTCCACATCCACCAACCTTTTTTTCTTAAGGTCAATTAAAAGGTTGAAGTGCTTTAGAAAATCAGCACCAATTATAGGAGATGATACATCAGCAATTATGAAAGTCCAGATAAAAGGTCGCCTCAGACCCAGGTTCAGTTCTTTATTCCATAGGCTGGAATTTTGGTATTATTAGCAGCAAATAAGGAGAAGTTAGACTGAGGTGATTTATTCATAGTTGGAGAAGGTGGGGGGGGATGACACAGATTTCACTTCCAGAGTCTATGAGGAATTTCTGGCCAGACTTGCAGTCTAATAAAAATAACCGGCTGGTATGTTGCGAGGGCTCTGCCATTCCAGCTATGACAGAGCTTACTCGTTTTTTGCACAAATGCACAAGGTGAAACACACTTGCGGGACTGCTCTTTATAACGGCGATGATAGTAGCAGATGCCACTTCCTCTATTGATACTCCTAGAGCGTGAATGTGATCTCCGGCGGTCAGTGAGTGAGTGAGTTAATATTAACGTCGCACTGTTCAGCTACACGAGGGCTTTTGGCGAAGGACCACGTAATTTTGAACCATGGTCAAGTGACGTGGACGACACTTGAGCTGGCACCCCCTCTCCTAACTACCACACCACACCAACGGGAGGACGTTTCAGCTCTCGACAGATTTAACGTGCATCGCTGCCCTACACGGCGGGTCTTTAGTGGTACTGGGATCGAACTCGTGACATGCCTGCCATGGTTGGATACCTTAACCACTGGGCTACCGCAGCCCCTCTCCGGCGGTCAGAACTATATCGTTGGTGGCGAGAATTGCGCTCTTGTCAGTTCAGCAACTTGTAGAGACAGCTCTTGGATCTACCTGACGAGAGAGTCCATGGTTGGCTGAACACTGCATGAAGATGACTGGGATGGTGGAGGAACAGTTGTGGCAGCACAGATAGTCGAGGACGCACCAACAACCTCAGAAACCTTATCAGCAATGATAGCCAGTTTATCCAAAGGCTCTGAGGATGCAGACAAAACAGTCTGAATATGTGATGGCATTCTTTGAAGCCACAAACTTTGCAGAAAGTCATCCTGGAGTTGGCCATTAGACAGCTCTTTCATTTTTCGCAACAGGTGGCTGGGCTTCTCATCTCCTAGCTGAAGGTCAGTAAGCAGTTTCTTAATTTTTTGAGTCGCTAAATTGGGTGATGAGCCGCTGCGAGAGAGTGTGATATTTGTCACTGTTCGGAGGGCTTAACACAATGTCCGATACGTAGGAGAGAGTTTCAGCATCCAGGTTCACAACCAAAGCAGAATACTTAGTATCATCACTGGAGATACCACTGAATGTGAATGCATGGTCGCATTGCGCAATCCATAGACGAACGTTCGATTTCCAAAACGGCCGCAACGCAATACGAGCGACTTCAACGGTTTCACTAGTCATATTGTTGAATAAGCAGGAAGCGAAACGAATCTCCGAGCAGATGCTTCAAGTGGCCTTGAGGAGAAGGAGAAAAAAAAAATCTTTCGCTATGTACTGATCATCCGTAGTAGAAGAATTTGTATTGCATTCGCCAGTAGAACAGAATAGCTTACGTGTTTTTAAGTCCAAAAGGGGTCACCACTGCCGCGTTGCGTGGTTAGACATTCTTCACTACAACACGGTTGAATGAAATAACAAACATTTATTAACTTTAAAGATAAAAGATTAAATGAGCAATTAAGAAAGAGGTAAGCTTTCAAAAACTACAACACATGGTAAACCAGGCACGCTACAAGAATAACAGATCAATTCAGTTCAGTTTTGGAGTCGTTTTGTTGAGCTGTAAGGTCGCTGCAAGTGCTTTAAAGATATTAAATATAAAATAATGAAGTGCGTTTAAGAACTGTATACAAACATGAGAATATGATTAAAGATATATACCCGTTATACCAAGAGTTCAGATTTAAGCCTTTTTTAATGTTTTAAAATTAAAACTTAAGTTTCAATATGCAACAATGCATTTAAAAAGTGTTATCAATTTTTTTTTAATAATATTTGGCGGGGTGTATATTTTAAACCAAGTTTTATGTGAAAACATTACAAATTAGGTAAAGGATTAAAATTTACTTATATACCGAGGCTTATTTAACAAAATTAGATTTGCTTCACGAGGTTTTAATATTCAAATAAGATAGCGAATTTTTCTTAAAAACATTAATTTAGATACGTTATGAACTGTTACTAGATGCGCACCGATATTAGTATTTCATGTTTTAAATAAAGCAATTCAGAACTTCGAAATCTTTCATTACTTTTCCAATTTATTATTGCTTTGAAATATTTAGAAATAAAATTGGTCATTTTCGAAGGTTGTTATCTTAAGCAAAAATAGTCAAGATTCAAAACTGATTTATTAAAATGTATTCAGTGCATGATAAAAAAGTAAGATCTCTGATAAGATTTTTCAGAAGTACTTGGGATTTTTTTCCTGTCACCGTATGGTGAAATGAAAAAGAAAATAGGAATAAGATGCATTGCTTTCTATATTAAAAAATTAACATATCTGAATTTATTGATAACAAAAACATTTTAAAAACTTCCATCAGAATAAAAATACCTTAACACAACTAGCGTCAGTAACTTAATGCATTTTAAATCTAATTTTAAAAAAAAGCGCACGTGGTTTTAGTGTAACCATGCATTAGCTTCGATGCAAAATTAAAGAAGCGGGAAAACGATCCAACTTTATATAAGTTGGACTTAAAAAAAAAAAAGGAGGGACGAGAGAAAACGGATGAAAATGGTTACATCCGAGTCTTACTAGTAGGGTCCCCCCCTCAACCTAAAAGGGTCCCAAAATGCGTAAGCGAAAAACCACAAAATGTTAAGGTGCCCAAAAAAGAGCACCTCCCCAAGAAATTGATACAGGGCTCACCCAGGACTAGCTACGCCACTACTTACTAGGTATAAAAATCAGTCTAAAAAAATTTTTCCTGAGCAACTTATGGCTTCTGTTATAAGGATAAATTTGTCTTACAAATGTTTTGAACACAATTTTACTTGCAACATGTGAAGATACATTAAAATTTTTAACTCTTCTTAAACTTTTTTTTATGCAGCATGGGCGCAAAAAGCAAGATTTGCATACAATAAGGATTAAAAAATTCTACTAGTTCTTGGTAAAAACAGAACAAAATGGAGAATTAATACGTATATTTAAGACCACACATTAATTCAGTGGACATCAAACTTCCACGAAGAATAAATGGATTGCCTTTATTAAAACACTTTCCTTTTAGGATATTAATAAATAAAGTCGCATCCCTCGAGACCAGCCGGTGTGGTTAACTTTAGAATTAAACTGGACATGACAACTTCACAACACCTGTACAGATTTTGTTCAATAGATTCTCTAATTTCCCCGTTACGAAGTGACGTGTACATGGGGGAGGGGTTCTATCCACCCCCTGTTCCATAAACTCCAACAAATTTTTTACCATTGAGATTAGCAATCGGCGCTTTCGACTACCTTTTCTAAAATGCAACTACTCCCCTCCACCCCGCCTATAAGAAGTCTGTGTGTCACTGACTTTATGTAAAGCTAAAGACGTGTACAGACGCCATTTTGGTCTCTTGTTTTGAACTCGGCGATGTAACAGCGGCCAATATAGTGCTAGAACTAATTTTAACTATTGTGTTTCTGAACTGTATTGGACTGCCCGTCATAAACTGATGGCGGTCATGCCTGGATCTGGCGTAAGATTAAAAACTACATAAAATTTATTGCAAATGCAGTACTTAAGAAAACCAAGTTTAATAATTTAAATATTACTACAAAATTCTAAAAATGTTCAACTAAGTCACAAAATGATTTTATACCTTTTTATATTTCGTATTACTAAGAGTTTAAAATCATGTAGACAATTTCGCCCAATACATTTCTGAAGGATTAATTTAGTATAACATCAATAGATGGCGCCATGGATGTTTGATTTCAAATGATAAAATTTAATTTGTAGACACAGAAACAGACGAAATGTGTAATGACAGAAGTCCACTGAATTAAACAAAATACGATTCTTGTTATAACAAGTTTATACACAAAACCTCAAAAGTGTCTGTTACAAATTATTCGGATTGCACAAGAAAATACTTTCGATAGTTAGCTACAAAGTTATACTAGAAGCACCTATATATAGACTTGTTTACGTTTTGGAAATAATTTATTCCCAAAATTCTATCGAGTAAAATTCAAGACTATAATATATATTATAAATGCGAAAGTTTGTGAGGATGTTTGGGGGTCTTTCACGCAAAAACAACTAAATGGATTTTGATGAAACTTTACAGTAATATAGCTTATACATCAGAATAACACAGAGGCTATAATTTATAGCATAGGCTATAATTTATATAGATATTGTATAAAGTGTCCAAAAAAAAAAAAAGGATATTTGTTAAGTAGGAAAAATTCTGCCATCTTCAAGCAATTCTGGCGTGCGCTGCAAAAAAGCCCACCACAACATATATATATCTTTTGTTTGGGAAAAACCCTTTTTTATTTTGGCTAAAGGGAGAGGTTGTTAAAAACTGTTTATTTTAATGGGGTTTTTTTTTTCATGCACATTTGGTAGTAAGAAATTGATCTTTCTTCAAAATATATATATATATAAATGCCTTTATCAGTTCTGGTACTTAAAGTAAACAAACTTTCTCTTTCACACTGCATCATTTGGACAAATTTTCAACATTTGTTTGTGGTTAGTAGTTAATTATAACGCTATAATTTTAATTGAATAGGCAGATATTCATTTTTAAGTATAAAAATAATTATAACTACTGTACTGTATTTTTTGGAGTGAGTGAGTGAGTAAATATTAACGTCGCACTGTTCAGCTACACGAGGGCTTTTGGCAACGGGCCACGTAATTTTGAACCATGGTCAAGTGACGTGGACGACACCTGAGCTGGCACCCCCTTCTCCTAACAACCACACGACACCAACTTAGAAGGAATATTCTACCAATACTTAGCAGGAATATTCTTTGAAATTCACTCTTTCCAGATACATGACAGCACGGGTTCTATGATGAGTATTTTAGCAGGGAAGGCGAATAGTTTTGTAGCAGATATTGCGTTTTCAGCTGATGGCGTTTTCAGCGGATTGCAAAGATTTTTATTTTTGTTCCGAAAAAGTTGGTCAAAATTTAAGTGTCTTATGTTTTTGTATGTTAATGAAGACCTTAAAAAATGATTGACTACTTATTTTAAGTGAACGGTGTATATAATTAATTTTACGGTGGAATATCTTTAATTAATTTATTATCTCTAACGGATTAAATTTTCCAAAGTGGAGTATTTTGTTTATTTATATCCCTTAATTTTCAATGTAGTGATCCAAAAAAAAATATTGTATGAAAAAAACTGCAGTAAATCATAATGCGGTTGGATAAAGTATTAACGTGTATCGCACCCCTACACGGAGGGTCTTACACAGCTCTAATAAAGCTCGAGCTATGAAAATAGCTAGGCATTTGCCAACTTGACTATCGTTAACATTTCGCTATGTTTTTCATTGAATCGCCATTATATTTTAAGAAACGGCGTTGCTTGCGAATATTACAATTTTAACATAAAATAAATACAACAAAGTATTATTAATGTATTATACTTTCAGATATAAATTATTTACACTATTTTAAGCGTTCATTACACAAAACTTTTAACAATGTGTTACTTTTGCTGAGCAGAGATCTGCTTAGGGAGGTATTTTCAAAAATCGACCCTCAAGAGTGTTACGGGGAGTTATAAATAAAAAAAATCCTTTTTATCAGCTATTAGATCTACATACATAAAATTTAACAAATGTGTTTTTTTTTCTTTCTTTTTTTTTCAGCTGAGATATGCAAAAAGCTTTTGTTTAATTTGAAATTCACGTAAAATTAACTCATTAAAAACTTATTTATCCTTCAATCTGTGTTGTTTAATTTTTCAGTTCTCCCGTGCGAAGAACGGGTATTCCAGCTAGTTATAGCATATTTAACAAAGTTATTTCAGTCGCTTTGTTATCAATTACAAGACATTTTATTACTAGCTTTAATATTTTCAAAACTCCTTTATAACAAAGGACTAGCATTTTTATCAATGGAGTTTAAATATATAGAAGTCAAAGACCACTATCGTTTCAAAAATTAATGAATGTCATCTAGTCTTCAAATATTAGTAACATTCTTTAAAATAGAGTAAATCACCAAAATTTTATTTTATTCTTTTATCTATTTATCTAATTGATCTAATTGATTAATCAATGCTTTTTGAAATTGTTCGCTGAAGATCAACTCTTTCATTAGTTCTCTTTTTAATCACTAAACTAAGATATAAATAACTTTACGCAACATAAATCTTGAAATGAAAATTTAAATAACACACATATTTATAAATAAAGTGTTTCAAAACTGCTTTTAACAAACAATAGATTTTGTACTATATATTAAATGAATCACAAGTACATTCAAATTTAAACATGAAAATTTGGAATATTTAAGCTCATTTTATAATTTTTAATAATCGAAGATAAAACATGTTAGAAATATTCGAAAATCAAAGTTTTGTATATCTTAAAGGTATTTTTCAGTTAAATTATGTTCTTGAGTTACATGAAAAACTAGGAAAGTAACCGTGCTTCTCAGAATATTTTATATCATTGTACCAAAAAAAAAATATTTGAACTTATTTTTTAAAATTAATTTGCATGCATTTTCTTTACAGTACCCGATTAATTTTCAAACCATATTTAGATACATTTTTAATCTAAGCTTTCCGTTTCCGGTGGCGTTAAAACTACAATAAAATTGGACTTGTATCAAGCTGCCTTCAACTTTATTGGAAATAAGATAAGGATAATCAGTGGCGCCCACATGAATTTTTAAAGGGGGGGCGGAGTCGAAAATTCACCATTCATGTATCATGCTCCTTTTGATTTTGTCGATTTTCGGTAACAAAACACAGTAAAAAACTAATTTTTGAATAAATAATTAGCATTAATTAATAAAATTAATCATTAATAATAAGTAATTAAATTTTACGTACTATATACTTAGAATTATAATCAATCTGAAAAAAAATAAAGGGCTTTGGGGGGAGGGTCCGGACCCCCAGTACCCTGTGTGCGCCACGGATGATAATTAAAAACTCGTATACAGACATACCATTAGCTTTAATCACTGAAAAAAATTCCAAAAATCAAGAAAAATTGCGCAAAATTTAACGCTAATAAAAGTCAAACTAGGTGAAATCATAAGACTAATTTGATCAGAATAATGCCACGAAAAATGAGTATTCCAATTTTTAGAGTATATTTCAATTTTACCAAGCTAATTTTGTGTTAAAGCTATATTTTGGTTACTTAGGGGTTAACGTATTTTTAGTCAAGGTCAAGTGACTCTTGAGCAAACATTGTCCGTATTTATACACCACACGAAGTGGTGTAACGGAGAACATTTGGGCCCCCCTGCAAAGTCAGATTTTGTGCCCCCACGTTGAATTTTACAAGGGGAATAATCTTGCGTCAGTCAGGATTTGGGCCCTTTTAGAACCCTGGGCCCCCCGCGATTCGGGGGTGCACGTTACGCCACTGACCACACGTCATGAAGATTTTGAAGCCCAGTTAAATTTAATTGTCAGTATCCCCATTTTACTACGCTACGGTTTTTCGTAGTTTGTTTTGGTTAACACAGCATTAAGCTCCATAACAAACCCTATTCATTAGGGGACTCCTACAGCTTATCTTCTACAAACTAACGATAATTTATGAGTCAATTTTTGAACGAGAGAAATCTCGCATTACATTTCCTTCGATTAACGCAAATTATATTCCAGTAGATTTGAAACTCAGCTAAAATCAATTTCCAGCAACTTTTAACCTTATATGATAAAGCCATTGGAAAAATATATTCATAAAACTTAACATAATCTTTTATAAAAGTTTTAAAACACGTTTTTTCCGCGTGTTAAATTTCTGTTAGGTTCTTGCATTTTGAAGCCAAATTATTCCAAATATATCCACTAACTTGTATACATGAATTACATAATGTTCGCGAGTTTCATATTTACTAGAAAAGTTGCAATTTTATGGAAGTTTCTCTGCGTGAATAATTGAAACCTCGTGAACTCTATCTACGATACCAATCAGAATGATTCTCAAATTTCAAATGTTAAATGAGATATGAAATAGCAAGATTTTTCCTTCTTAGAGATTAGTGAGCGAGTGAATGAGTGCATATTAACGTCGCACTGTTCAGCTACACGAACCCTTTTGGCGACGGACCTCGTAATTTTAAACCATAGTCAAGTGACGAGGACGACACCTGCGCTGGCACGCCCCTCTCCTAACTACCACACCACACCAACGGGAGGACGTTTCAGCTCTCGACAGATTTAACGTGCATCGCTGCCCTATACGGCGGGTCTTTAGTGGTACTGGGCTCGAACTCATGACATGCCTGCCATGACCACTGGGCTACCGCAGCCCTCGTAGAGATTAGAGTAAATTCCACAAAGACCGAAAGTAAGCCAAGTTTTGCAAGAAAAACTTCCGCTTCAAATATACTATGTTCAATTACCAGATATTACTTGCAATATTTAAATTATATTTTTAAAAATCTAACCTTAAGTTGGGGATTTATAAAATCTATTTTGCAAGATATTATGTCGTGCCAACTTTTGCATGCAAGATCATATAAATAGATTAGGTCATAAAGACAGTGAAAAAAGGATTGTATATATGTAAACACCTGCATAGAAGCAGGTACTACACAGCCGAAATAGAAAGACTTAAAATACTTTTCTGACTAACAAATCCCCCCTCATTTATTACATGCCCATAAGATTCATTTTAATGATTGTTCTATGATTTATAGAACTGTAGCATGCTTTAATTCCAAAAATATTGAACAAAGAAAAAAAAGCGTTCATTATATATAGAAACTTAGGCTTCTATAACATTCATCCTTTTCCGGTAAAAGATTCTTGGATGTATAACGGATGGATGATGGACAGTTTATTGGTCTGAAGTACATGAGTACACGAACATACATAAAAAAAAATTAAACTTGGGGGATATATATACAGCGGCGTAACGCTGAGAATATTAGCCTCCCCTTCCAAAGTCAGATTTTGGGTCCCAAACCGGATCTTACAAAGGATTGCAAAGCCATAATATCAGGTTTTGGGGCCCCCTAGGATCCTGACCCCCCCCTCCACGGTGCAAGGGTGCACGTTACACCCCTGTATATCCAACAATCATTCAAGGCAACATTTACAGAACCTAAAAGGCCAAGTTTGAAAAAATTAGGACAGGAGCACAAAGTTTTACATTTAAAAAGGCAAGAAATGCAAAGCCTTATGAATAAATTTGCTTTTTTAATATTCATTAAAGCATAATCCTCTTACCGAAATTTTGGTCAGAATACCAATTTCGATAATATTCAAAATCCACTTATGCCTCTTTGCAGCCTTACATTCGGATGCATCATTCTTGACTAATAATAATGAACAACTTCCGTAACAGATTGGCACTCCTACACTTCAAAGCCATTAGAATTAAACTACTGAAATGATCTTGTACAGAACGAGACTATTTTAAAATTCATACGATTCTAATTTCTAACACGAGACAAAATTTATATGAATGTCACAATAGTAAAAAATGTTGACGAGTTTTATAAAGAGTAGTCGCATGAAACCTTTAACCGCAAAAGTCATTCCTGGACTAAAATTGGTGGAAGGGACCTCTTATCAAATATAGCCTAGTTGTACACAAAATATATCACATCCAATTAACGTCCAGTCTCGTATCTCTGTGAGAAAGGTCCGGGAACAAGTAGGCCAATTGCCCATCCTATTCACTAGGGCTGCCTCTGACAGAAAAGACAAGAGGATGTCTCTCATAAATGAATTTTTATCTCAGTCCCAACAAGGAACCGGATGGGGAAATAGATCCTTCCACAGATCCTGAATGAATTTCCAACTTGGATGCTTCTCAAAATACTCGCAGTGTGCTTCAGTGAGAAACCAAAAAAGTTTCGAACACTTTCAGTTTTTAGGCCTCCCAACTCATCGCTATTCTTTTCGCCTCGGCGGAAACATAAGGTGCTTTTAATTAGTTTTACATGCACGCTAGAAAAGAAATTTAGAAGTGTCGGCAAGTTCATTGTTGAAAGCATTGCCGAGCCAACTTTGCAGATAAAAATATATTCAAATAAACTATTCTTGTATTGTTTTCCCATAGTTGAACTTCATCCCAAATATGTTTTTTCTAGTTTTCCTACGTAGTTATGCAAAATTTCCCTTTGTATTAACACACGAGACTATAGTTCGCATATAGGACTGAAAGACTTCAACAGAAGCCTTACAAGGACCATAAATCAAAAATAAGGTTATATTTAATGTTTCGTAAAACATGTTCATTTTTCCTTTCTTGAGGTACAGTAATTTTCCTAAAAGATTACATGCGAGTGATTGAATATAACGTCATCCTATTCAGCTACACGAGGGCTTTTGGCGACGCACCTCGTAATTTTGAACCATGAAGTGACGAGGATGACACCTGCGCTGGCACCTCCTCCTCATAACTTCCACATCAACAGAAGGACGTTTGAACCCAACAGATTTAACGTGCATTAGTCCCTCTACACGGTGGGTCCCTCAGCCGCAATAGGCTCGAACTCATGACACGCCATCCGTGACCTGGACCACTAGGCTGAGTGAGTGAATATTAACGTCGCACTGTTCAGCTACACGAGGGCTTTTGGCGACGGACCTGGTAATTTTGAACCATGATCAAGTGACGAGGACGACACCCGAGCTAGCACCCTCTCTCCTATCGCTCCCAAACACGGAAGGTCTTCATTGGTACTGGGCTCAAACTCATGATACACCAGTCACGAGTCCGTTACCTTGAGCAATGAGCTACCACGGTCACATTTACTACATGCACCTACCACACATTTAACATTTTCATGTGAAATTGTTATTCTGAACGAGTCAATTGTTATTTTGAAAGTCAAATTATGTTACATTTTGAGTGCACTATATTAAGAACTTTCTTTAAGATGCCTAAACTACATTAATAAATCTCGATTCATTCCGTTTGATTTCGAAAAAATTTTGAAAGATTACTTCATCTTCATATTTTACTCAATTTGTTAATTTGGATTCAACGTTAATTTAAACCTAACATTTAAAAATTGATATAACATTTGATTCAATATTTTGTATTGAAAAAAATGTAACCTCAATTAGTTTGCATGCAAAGGCTTCCAATAGCATAAAGGAAATTGGTAACCATTAAAAGTAATAATTAGCATAAAAGGAAAATTTAAAAATTTTATTTAACCTTCAAGACAGGAAAACTTTCGAATCTTACATAATCGTTTGTCTTATTACTTTTGCCGATCAAATGATGTCAAAATGGCAGATAAACAGGTTTTGAAATAAATTTCAGATAATTTCATTTCTATACATTCTATAAGATAAAACGCATTCTCATTGATCAAGTTAACTGTTGACTAATACGAGATAAGTTATCTTTTAAGCAAGATTATGAAGCCATCTTCTACACTGAATTAAGATTAGAACTCACCAAAATCCCAGTTGAGAATTTTGTAATTTCTAGAAATAAATTGTAAAGATTTACTAATGATATTTCCTTACGATACAAGGCATTTATTCCCCTTTATATATTATCTTTCGACCAAATGTGATGCAAATATTGATTAACGGTGTTTTTCATACTTCTCAATGTAGACTGTTCTCTTTCTGGAGTACTTATCACATTCAGAATGAAGTTCCTGTAGATCGATTAGATAGTTGAAGTAAATTGTTCTTGTATTAAAATTAAACACTTGACGGACAAAGATTTAAAATAAAAACCTAAGAATTCTATATGTAAGGAATTTAATCAAATACTCCTCGCATAAGAATTCTAGTACTGAATAACTTCATTAAGACTTCGATCTGCAAGTTAATTTATCAAATTAAAATAGAACTTGATAATTGCTGTTCAACTCTCGAGACAAAAAAACAAAAAATCTGGTTTTGATTCCTTAACCGTCCCAAAGAGCGCCGTTGAGATTTGATGTCGAGAAAACACATTATGGTGAGTTACCGTTTGTTAAAGTCGCAGATTTACTGAAGTACATTACACAGTTCTCTCTTTTTAATGAAAATATATAGTACATTTTACTATGAGTACAACAATACTATAGCTCCAATTGGGATTCATCGGTGTAAAACGAACGAAGCACTAAAGCGCCGCTAGGTGTTTTTCGACATAAAACAAACGCTATCGCGCAGCCTATGCCTTTTCGCAATCATTGATTGATTAATTGAATATTAACGTCGCACTGTTCAGCTACACGAGGGCTTTTGGCGACAAACCACGTAATTTTGAACCATGGTCAAGTGACGTGGACGACACCTGAGCTGGCACCCCCCTCTCCTAACTACCACACCACACCAACGGGAGGACGTTTCAGCTCTCGACAGATTTAACGTGCATCGCTGCCCTATACGGCGGGTCTTTAGTGGTACTGGGCTCGAACCTGTGACAAAGCAAGCCACAGTCCGATACCTATACCACTCGGCTACCGCGGCCTTCGTAATCATTGAGAAAGCGCGGTTGCGCTGTTGAAGATTCCTCGACAGTTTTTCAATACCCCCTGAGACTCGAACGGTTAATAAAGAGTATTTTTTTTCCCCAGGTATAGAAGTTTAAGTTGGCATTACTTTCCAAGATGGCGACCGATTTAACAGCTGTCAAGTGATTTATTCTCAGTTTGGTTTGGCAATTCATCAAAACGATCATCAAGCAAGGCGTAGATTCGTCGAATGGGCCCAAAACGAGATTGGCGTTGTTCCCGATTTTCATAAGCGAATTTTGTTCAGCGATGAAGCGCACTTCTGGTTGAATGACTACGTCAACAAACAAAACTGCCGCATTTGGAGTGAAGCTAATCCACAAGTGTATGTCGAAACACCGTTACATCCAGAAAAACTGACTGTTTGGTGCGCTTTATGGGCTGGTGGAATCCTTCAAAAACGATGAAGGCCACAACGTTACAGTCAATGGTGATCGGTATAGAGCCATGATTACTAACTTTTTCATTCCTGAATTGAACAATTATGATGTCCAGGAGCTGTGGTTCCAACAAGACGGCGCAACATGTCACACAGCTCGTGCCACAATCGATTTATTGAAAGACACGTTTGGTGACCGCCTAATTTCACGTTTGGGACCTGTGAATTGGCCTCCAAGATCTTGTGATTTAACACCGCTAGACTATTTTCTGTGGGGCTATGTAAAGTCATTGGTCTATGCGGATAAGGCACAAACGTTTGACCATTTGGAAGACAACATTCGCCGTGTTATTGCCGATATACGGCCACAAATGTTGGAAAAAGTCATCGAAAATTGGACGTCAGATTGAACTACATCCGAGCCAGCCGTGGCAGTCCTATGCCAGAAATCATATTTAAAATGTAACGCCACAAGATTATCTTTCGAATAAAAAAAAATTCATGTCAATCGAATAATACATCGTTGTTTTATTGCAATTTAAAGTTCTATACCTCTAAAAAAAACACCCTTTATAAATACACCAACAACATTACTAACACCGCTAATTTTGCAAAATGGATTAAATACTCTAAGCAAAATGTTGTAAGCAAAAACACTTTGGCTTTGCATTCAGTATGAATCATAATTAAGTGCCCAGTAATTGCAAACCATAGAAGTTCAGTGGTTAGTACAGCACGCTTCCACACCACAGGCGAGAGGTTCAAACCCCGGGCTGAGCAAGGTTGACTCAGCCTTTCATTCCTTCAGTGGATGGATAAAATGAGTACCAAGCTTGCTTGGGAGCTTAACACGGGGGTTTCGTGTCAGACTGTCCACCTGACCGGAACCTCTGCTCATGCACCTCAGGGATCAAGGTCGCGTATACCGAGTTGGGCACAGTAGGCCTTGGCCCTCATGGGCTGTCACGCCACTGAATTGTAAATCATGTGGAAAGAAACCAGACTTGGTTCAGATTTGTTAAGAGAAGCGTTACAGGCGATAAGTGATACGTGTAGTATTCGGTTGGATCCTATTTTATCCCACCTCTTTATGGCCAATTTGATGAATTTTTGGATACGTTCATGCAGAAAAATGAGCTGTTGTCATAATTTAATTCTTTTCCTTAGTTGTTGCCAAAGGTATGGACTAAACACTACCATACTGCTAGCTTTTCCTGTTGCATTAAAAGTCTATGGTGGAATAAGTCTTGATACTGCTCTTCGCCTTGAGGCTTGGAACCCACTAGATTACTCCATCCCCTCCCACTGCGACAGAATCCGAACGAGCAAGCTATTGCCTCAAACATTACTCCATCCCCTCCCACTGCGACAGAATCCGAACGAGCAAGCTATTGCCTCATAAACATTACTCCATCCCCTCCCACTGCGACAGAATCCGAACGAGCAAGCTATTGCCTCATAAACAGAGTTGTAACAGCTAGAGCACTTTCTCAAAATGCAATTTGAATTTGCAGAATATTGAATTGCTCGTTTTAGAGTAGTTAAAACAGCAACAAACTAATAACTCGAAAAAAGTAACTAAATTTTATATTCACTGTTTTGCCCCGGTTAATACTGGGTGACATTTTTTCCACTGCTCTAATAACTATAAATTAGGGTAAAAACCATTTAATTACATTCGAAGTATACAACGAAATTTTAAAAACCTAAATAGGATAAATAGTTTACGATTTGAAGTAAAAATACCTGCTTTTTTGTCTTTATAAAATTTCCGATTATGTTCTCTATCAAAAACGCAGAGGTGGTAATCAAAAACTTTAAAAAATTTTAACTGCTAAAATTTAAAAATTTTGCTTATTAATTTGTATTAACTTTGAAATTAATACTTTAAAATTCAAAATTTGTTACGTTTTTAAATTATCTGTCCCTGACTTCTTGCATTTAAATATATTAACTGCTAAGTTTCTACATTAAAATCAATGAAAGTAATTTTTTTTTTCCGTCTATGCTCATTATACAAACTAGCATGAATGAATTTCATTTTGAAAATTAGATTGGGGCATAAAAACATCAAGCTTAACATGAATAAAAAAAAAAATTAACACTAAAACCTTAACGTTAAAAAAATAGGAAAATTTCAGGATAGAACTCGTTCAGATACAAAACTGCCTCGGTATTATCGATTATCCTTACAGGGTGTTTTTTTTTCCAGGTAGAAGTTGGCATTACTTTCCAAGATGGCGACCGATTTAACAGCTGTCAAGTGATTTATTCTCAGTTTGGTTTGGCAATTAATCATGAATAGACTCACGCCTGAACAACGCTTTCAAATTGTGCAATTTTATTTCGAAAATAATGGTCGATTTTCATAAGCGAATTTTGTTTAGCGATGAAGCGCACTTCTGGTTGAATGGCTACGTCAACAAACGAAACTGCCACTTTTGGAGTGAAGCTAATCCACAAGTGTATGTCGAAACCGTTACATCCAGAAAAACTGACTGTTTGGTGCGCTTTATGGGCTGGTGGAATCCTTCTTCAAAAACGATGAAGGCCACAACGTTACAGTCAATGGTGATCGGTAAAGAGCCATGATTACTAACTTTTTCATTCCTGAATTGAACAATCATGATGTCCAGGAGCTGTGGTTCCAACAAGACGGCGCAACATGTCACACAGCTCGTGCCACAATCGATTTATTGAAAGACACGTTTGGTGACCGCCTAATTTCACGTTTTGGACCTGTGAATTGGCCTCCAAGATCTTGTGATTTAACACCGCTAAACTATTTTTTGTGGGGGCTATGTAAAGTCATTGGTCTATGCGGATACGCCACAAACGCTTGACCATTTGGAAGACAACATTCGCCGTGTTATTGCCGATATACGGCCACAAATGTTTGAAAAAGTCATCGAAAATTGGACGTCCAGATTAGACTACATCCGAGACAGCCGTGGCAGTCCTATGCCAGAAATCATTTAAAATGTAATGCCACAAGATTATCTTTCGAATAAAAAAATTCTTGTCAATCGAATAATACATAGTTGTTTTATTGCAATTTAAAGTTCTATACCTCTAAAAAAAAAAAAACATCCTTTATGGGGACTGCAAGACTGCAAGAGATTTGTGTTTATATACATAAATATGCACTAACTAGAAAGAAAAACTAGAGAAAAATGTTCAGAGTTCCATCTTTTCCCCGATCGATGAAACCATCGCACCCTTTAAAAACGAAAGGAAACAACAAAGTTGAATGACGATTACAATACAAAAAAAATTGACGTTCATAAATTATGTAAATAACGTTATTCAAAATTGGTAAAGAAAAATCTTTTAAATCAAGTTGTATAAATTTGAATTGGTTCCATGAATTAAAAACCGAATTCACTTTTAACACCGAGTATGAAATATAAATACAGCAAGTTGCTCTTCTCCCAACAAAAAACTCTCATTACTTCCTTACAAAAGGGATCGTTTAAAAGTTGCGCGACGGCTAATTCCAGGAATATTTTAAGGGACTATCTACACAATGTGCGAATAAAACCCTATTTAAAAGAAAATTTCAAAACAAAAATGCGATTACCTTTGAATATCACGTTGTTTTACAATTTTCTCATATTTCAGAGTCAACATATTTGATCAAGAACTTTTTTCTGGCTCACTTGATCATAATATACAATGCATTAAAAATGCAAAGTAACTCTGAATTTTTTTCGTCGTTGCTCATTTCATAATATAAATTTTAATATTTGTGAGGGCAATTCCAATATTTCCCGAAATTCTACAATTATATCTAATGGGGCTTTAATACACATGTATATTCATAATTCAGTTTTGATTACTTATTTGAAAGGAATAGTTTAAAATCCGTGTTACTTAAGATAAACTTCTCTATTTTAAATATTAAAAACTACAGAAAAATGAATTAAGATTTTTAAATTGATCCGACTTGCAAGAGTAAGAAAATTCATGCGCAAAAATGTGGTTTTAGGGGGGATTCTTAAGATTAAAGATTTTATACTTTCTTTGGTAATGAAAATGGCTTCAAAACTAAATATAGGAGGCGGAGTGATTAGAGTACAAAATTTAATTCCAAAGGATTTAAAATGAATGTTATGGAAAGAGAAAGATGAATCCAAGTTTGATTTCCTTGTTATATACTATACAATTCTTTGCGATCAAAACATTGAAAGCCGCACAGTTTAATACGCCAGATTTATTTTTACCTTTCGACACAGCCTTGATCATAATATAAAAACCGATTCGAAATCCTTGAACTTTTCTTTTGCATAAAAAATTATCGGAAGGGAAAAAAGTCAACCATTAACAGATGAAAACATGCTTAAGATTCAAACAATCAATTTAAAAAGTAAAAACTAGTTTTCTAACCTAAACTTTTCCTTGTTGAAAGTGATGTTTCAAAACAAGCTCGAATGTCTCCAAGGTTGGGAAGGTCACATACAATGCTTACAGAATAGATTCCCGTTTAATAATATTACTGTAACGAGAGAGAGAGAGAGAGAGAGAGAGAGAGAGAGAGAGAGAGATAAACGAATTTAACAATGAACAAGTTTAATATACTACATTTCAATTTATTAGATAAGCAATCGTAACGATTTGATGCTGTTGCAACGATTCTCCATAGCATGTATCGTGAACGTAGTATAACATGGGAAAGTTAACTTAAGATAGTACCCATTGTATCATTCACTTTTTTTTTATGGCCCTTTAGACTTTTCATTGCGATTCTGCCGGCATTCTAACTGGATATCAATTGTAATTCACAACTCCTAAATTTACAAACATATAAACTCGTAAGAAATTAAGATCCAAATGGGATTCAATCCACAATGAATTCTATTCAAAAATTAGAAAGAGTGTATATATAAGTCATCTTTAATTTTTAATTTATGAAAAATTCTTGCACTTTTAAAACATATATAAAGGTAACGGTTTTAGAAGTAGATTGAACTATTCTCTTTCTCGGATACTTAAGTCAATGAACCTCGTAATTCTGAACACACCTGAGCTGGCACCCCCTTTCCAAACTACCACACCAACGGGAGGACGTTTGAGCTCTTGACAGATTTAGCGTGCATCGCTCCCCTACACGGAGAGTCTGGTGGTACTGGGCTCTAACTCATGACATGCTTGCTATTATCAAATACCTTGGCTACCGCAGCCCCCGATACTTAAGTCAGATTACGGCCAATAAGAATTTCTTCTAAAAATATTAGGTATTAAACTGTTTTACTTGCCATGACATAAAGAAAATGGAAGCAAATACGAAAATGTACAAGACTGTGATAATTTGCCATTTAAAGAGCCACTTGAACACCCCCATCTAATTTCATAAAAGTACATTTTTTTTTTTTTAAAGTGCAAGTTGTAAAATATGAACATTTACATTAAGAGCCATTTAATATAACTATGTGTGTTGTTTTTAATTTCATAGTAGTACCTTAACGAGCATCAGGATCGTGAATACAATTGAAATATCCATAACTACAGACGAGTTTCAAAATAATGAAAATTCTATGATTTTATACCGTGGCGTAACGAAGAATATTAGGGCTTCCCCTGCAAAGTCAGGTTTTGGGCCCCAAGTCGGATCTTACGTACTTCGCATCACTCAGGCTTTGGGCCCCCTAGTCCCGAGACCCCCACGGTGCGGGGGTGCACGTGACCCCACTGATTTTATATCCATATCAAATATCACGAGATAACTCTAATTTCTTTCCAATTTCTGTTCAGTTTCTACTAAAATTATTAAACCAAATATTTAAAAAATGAGGATTTAAAACTAAATTGTGGTAACATTTCCAATATGAAATGTGTATATTTTTAACTCCTTGTGTGTAATGGCAGAGGAGAATGCCCCCCAACAATCTAATACATCCATTCCAAGACATTCACGTAAGGTTTTTTTCACGCATCACAAACTGTTTTTCCCTTTAAGTGAAAAAACATACCAGAGAGAATTTCAAGTTTACAATTAAGCTCTAATATTTTCTTTATATCTATCTGAATTTGAAACTAACGGTATTTTTCAATAGCCGAAGTCAAAAAATTACTTCATAAATCTTCGACTTAAACTAGTTCATTACTTAGGGGGGAAATGTCTAAACATAAAAAGCAGCAACGGAAAGTTAATTTAATATGGATTGTTTCAGGTTTTTACCAGTGACAAACATTACTTTTATCTCTAGAAAAAATTCAATAACTTAACTTTTCTTCTTATAATGAATGGATCTTATAAAATAGATGCATATCAGAATCAATAAGTCCAGAAAACATAGAAATTTAATTTCCATTTTTAAAAAAGATTGTGAAATATATTTGCATTTTTTGTAAAGAAAGTGGGCCTTTTTAAAATACAAAGTACACAACAGATCTTGAGGTCAACATTATGACTCAATATTCCAAAGTAAAATATTAAACTAAAATTTGCTAACGTTTACTAAATTTAGTCAAAAAACTCATTTCAAAATACCATTTTATAATAGCTAATTAACTAAATTTATTAAAAATTACAGTTTACACTTTAAAAATTTAATTGCAATAATCAAATAAGATACGGAGGACAATTTAATGCAAACTCAAATTTTGCTTAAAGTGTTTCAAAATATTTAATAAAATGTTGACAGTTGTAATAATTTTTTTATATCAATTATACATATAACAAGGTTAAGCAAGCTTAAATAGACTAATTTTTATAATAACAAATGATCAAAAAGACGCATTTCCTAGATGGATAATTTTTTTTTAAGGATAAAAAAGTTGTACCACTGAAAGAGCATAGATTTTATAATTGAAATTTATATATTCCGATAAAAAAACTGCAATATTAAACTTAGCTGTACTGTCAGTCAACTGTAAAATGATACCGGTGGTTGGAAAATGGTTAAAACTTGCGCGATTCATTACTTACCACTTCTGCGCAGCGTCAAAACTGTCAAACGGTTTGACATTGACATTCAATCTCGAGTGCAGCTCAAACACTCTCGGAAAAATATTACACGGAATGTGAAAGAATAGCTTCATATCAATTAAAATTTCTTGACCGATACTTTATTTTCGGGAGTTCTAGATTTATGCGATAATAAAAGTGAAAAACTTCATACCATAAGTGCATAGTATGAACCTAATTATAACAATGTAATAAGCAATTATATTAAATGCTTAAGAATTGTATATAGTTGCTTATATAGTAAGACAATTGTTCGTCAATGTCAACTTTAATTGGACGTGGGAACGTCAATGACAGCTAGACTTCGTTATTTGTTTAAAGAAAATATTTAAAGCCAATAACATTACAGTGTAAAACATTGTTTGAAGGGGGAAAAGGAACAAAAGCATGAGAATGCAACAATGTTCCCCCTTCTCCCACCCCCGACTCCCCCTAGAACCTTGAAATCGACCCTCAAACGCGTCCTCAAAATTCTACCGATATTTCTCTCGTTTTTTTTTTAATTATTGAAAGACAATAAAAACAATCTTCAACTCGCATTGCCATGCAGTTAGTTAATTGTAACGGTATAAATTGTACAAATTGAGAATATTTGGCGAGAAAGAAAAACAGACACGAGCATTTAAAAGCAAGTATTTTCTAGACATTTAAAAGTGCATCTAAAATTAGTTCACTTTCAAGTGTTATACATTTTTCAGTATTATTTTTTAATATAAATAAGATAAAACATGCAAAAGTGTTTGACATATACAGTTTGGATCATACACAAAGAAAAAAATCGCCAGCCGTCATTCCACTTAGCACTCGCTCTACAACACATACGCTTTTTATCGACTGTTTATTTAGTAAATTGCTTACCTTTGGATCTTTTTCATAGTAATACTGTTGGGTGCGGATCCACCGGCTGACTAGATGGTCTTTAACAGTATGGGCAAGAGCGAAATAATAATCTCTTTGAGTAGCGACATTTCGATCTTTTACCAAAGTATAATGCAAATGCCGGTTAAAGGTTTTTTTCACCTCGGCTATATTTTCAACTCCGGCGATTCCCCTGACACTGATTTGCTTCCTTTTTTCCTGATCGCTGCGAGGGACAGCTGACATCTTGAATGACACGGACAGAGCACGAGATACACAGCAGCGTACGGAGAACCTTGCGAGTGATAACCCACAATCATCCGTTTCTCCTTCCCCTACTGCAAAGGTCGCGCATGCGCTCTAGAACGCTTCCTGGAGCAACATCATCTAACTACGGAGCACTTTTGGTCTGGAAGATTGCGTAACGGTGCTTTTTTCTGGTAGGCGGGGTTTTCACTATCATTGGATGATGAGAAATTACATCACTAGTTTTGTTACTAGGGCCCGAACCCGAGCGGCCTTAGGCCCGCCACTTTCAAATAAATCACCATGTTTATTTATTAAAATTCATTTTAAAAAATGGCAAAGAAAATTAAAATTCTTATTTTACTCATTGTGTTGGTTGAAGAGCAGAATTTAAAAAGTGACGAGGACTCTTAATGAGAGATAATTTTCTCATCTTCTTTACTATAAATTAAAATAATAAAAATCTTAACACGACTATTTATGCTCTCACTTAAAACTTTTGAGCTTTGAATAAATTAATGATTTGGAATCTCGTTTAGCATTTGTTTCTCGGCATAAATCTCCCTTCCTATTAAACTGTATTTTTAACTGTAAGTTACAAGATGCGTGAAAATGCGGGTAGGTTGGTTGTTGAGTGAGAGTGTGCTAAAAATATTGAATAATTTTGACTTTTCGAGCGGGTGAGATCGTTTTGAATTTTTATTTTGTATTGAAATTTAGTTCATATAACTTTTATTCTATTTTCGGATAAGAGCTTTTAATTTAAGTATTTACACAAGATATTGTATTTATACAAATTTGAGTGTTGGAGTAGGGAAGACAAAATGGGTGACTACCCTCACCCAGATAATAATATGGAGGTAGAAAATACAAACTCTAATTTTTCATTCAATAAATATAGGTGTAATTTAACACATATAGAATTATTGACCAAGTTTGCGGAAAGAAAAACTTTAAATACGAGTCCAAATATTACAATTTTCTTAAAATCAGAAAATAACTTTCAGAATGGTAAACCACTTAAACTAAAAGAAAGCATAATGAAAGCGTTCACAATTAAAAAAAAGTATTCTGAGTATAAGCAAAACAAGAAACGGCGAGATCATAACTAAAACAAATAATTGCGAGACCGCCAAAGAAGCTTTAAAAATTAAAGAAATTAATGGTGTAAAAATAAGTACAAGATTATCCTCTTTATTGGCCTAACCAGTAGTTATATATTACAAGGAATAGACACAGAATATACAATAGACCACATAAAATCGGAATTAGAAAATTACAATTATGCAATTTTTGATATCCAACGTTTTACCAAAAAAAAAAAACAGAATCTGGTTTTAAATCTATCAAAACAGTTAAAGTTACCCAAATTGGATGCAGTATTCCTGAAAGAATTCCAATAGGATTTGAAATGATTAAAACTAATATCTACTATGAAAAACCTAGGCAATGCACAAACTGTTGGAAATTTGGACGCATTCAAAAATTTTGTAGAAGCTCAATAAAATGCCGAATTTGCTCACTAAACCACTCTGAAAACGATTGCAAAGAAAAAAAATGTAGCTCTTGTGGAGAGAAGCATGAAGCTAACGATAAAGATTGCAAAAGATATCAAGAGGAAGTCGAAATCTTAAAAATTAAAGTACAGCAACAAATCTCGAGAAACGAAGCAGTTGAGAAATTCCAAAGGGAAAAAAAAAACATCATACTTGACCAAAACCTATAATGATCAAACAGAGAAGATAGAAAATCTTAAAAAAAAGTTTGCGAAATTAGAGTTGAAATTTGAAGAAAATAATAACATATTTAAAAAGAAATTAGAACAAATAGTACAACGCTTCAAGACAGAATTGAATCCTGTGGTAGCACAAATAAATTTGAGTTTTTCTTTCCTTATGAATACCATGGAATCCACCTTAAAAAAAGTTGCATCCAATATAACAATTCCAAAAGAGGATGATTGTCTAATAAATAGAAAACAGAATGAAAAAGCAAAAAGATTCAAGAAAATATCAGAACAGAGAGAGGAAATACATTAGAAAATGTAGTAGAAAAAAATAAAGAAAAATAAATAATCAAATTTTCTTATATTTTCTCGCTAAAAACTCAATATTATAATCTACTTTCTTTTTGAATATTTAAACTAATTCGTAGAATCACACCATTTTTTTTTTTCGTTTTAAATCATGAATATAATCCAATGGAATGCACGTGGAATTAAAAACAAGAGGTCAGATATTCTTTTCGCGCCAATTTTTCAAAAAGTAAGTATTTTAATAATTCGAGAAACTTGGTTACATCCAAATGATATTTTCACAATTCCCAATAAGAATATATTCAGAATTGATAGGGAAATCAAAAGAGGAGGAGGGTTAATTATATAGTTTTAAATAAAGATATTAGCGCAATAAAAATATTCTCAGAAATTAGTGAAGACTTAGAAATTTTAATAGTCAGAGTTCAGATAGATGCGGGTGTGTGTCCGCATTTGTGTTTTTCGTCTATTAGCCCTGAGCTAGCACCCCCCCCCCTCTTCTCATTCAACAGCAGCTTTAACAAGCCTCTCCTCTTTTAGCTTTGCGATGCATACTTTGTTTTTACGTTACCTAGAAGTCAAATTATAATCAATTTTATAAATTAAAAAAAATCGGAAGTGAGTCTTCAATCTACCCGAAGTAGGCATTTAAATGGTTCAAAATCTGTCAAAAATTAGTTTAAAGAGAGTTTGTTGGATATACAGTTTTAAAATTCTTTTAAGGAAATAATACAAACAATCTATTGTTTCAAAATTTAGTGGCAACACAACATTACAAAATAGGTTTTGTCAAAATCGACTCCCAAGTGGCGTTGTAGAGAAAGAATTAAGGGGCGTTATAGGCAATAAACTCCTTCTTTAAACTATTCGACGTGCGGTCTTGAAATTTGATAAGCGGATTCCTTTCATAGAGTAGAGATCCGCTATAAGATGGGTGTTGTGAAAATCATTTCCTAAGTGACGGTGCGGGGGCTTAAGGGGCGTTATAGATAATTATTTCCATTTTTAAACTATTTGACGTACAGACTTGAAATTTGATAAGCGGATTCCTTTCAAAGAGTACAGATCCGCTAAAAAAATGGGTTTTGTGAAAATCGACCCCCAAGTGGCGTTGTGGAGAATTAAGGGGCGTTATAGGCAATTAACTCATTTTTTAAACTATGAGACGTCAAATCTTGAAATTGAGTAAGCAGATTCCATTCATTGAGTAGAGATCCGCTATAAGATGGGTTTTGTAAAAATCGTTTCCTAAGTGGCGTTGCAGGGGCTTAAGGGGCTTTATAGATAAATATTTCCATTTTTAAACAATTAGACGTACAGTCTTAAAATTTGGTAAGCGAATTCCTTTCATGGCGTAGAGATCCGCTACAAAATAGTTTTGGGGAAAATTGATCCCCAAGGGTCACTGAGGGGGATTAAAGGGCGTAATAGATAAATATTTCCGCTTTTCAACTAATAGACCTACCTGCTTGAAAATTAGAAGGTATGTTCCGTTCATGGAATAGAGTTCCTTTTAGAAAGAGTTCTGCGAAAATGGAGTGGGGTTGAGAGGGATTAAGGCGTGTTATAGAAATTTCCTGTTTTGAATTTAACCCATTTACTTGAAAAATGTTGAGCACGTTTCTTTAGTTGAATAGAGTTCCACTAAGAATGGATTTTAAGGAAATCAACTCCAGGGGGAGCTATAATAATAAAATTTAGTTTGCATGCTTCTTTTGATGAATTGGAATCCACTAAGAAGGTATTGATGATAAAAATTCCGTTTTTGCTCTGTTAGATTTAGACTTGAAATTTAGCCCGCATGTTTTTTTTATGGACTAGAGATCCTCTGAAAGTTGCTTTGGTGGAAATCTACTTGATTATTAGGTTAAGTGAGCGCAAAAAATCTTTCTACTTCTATTTTAGATATAAATAGAAATTAGATATTTTAATTTATATCCCTTTTATATCAAGAGGCGAGAGTTACAGCTATAAATTTATTTTTCAATACAATCGAATTCTTAATGCTAGATATCAATAATTCATATATATGTAAACAGTATACATTTATACAACATCGTTAAATACCCAGTGAAGCGGCTGGGTAACGGCTAGTGTTTTATATAATAATTTACAAAATATGGGTAAACGCAAATTTTTATATAAAAATTTCAAGAATTTTTATGATTTCCGATACATAAAAAACTTTAATTTCTTCTTTCACCCAATCACTTATTACAATGCATCCAAGAATTTATAACTATACATCAGATGAATACTTCAGGAAAGTTTGTTTTGTTATAATTCGACAAAAATTGCAACACATGGAACATTTTGCATTTTTGTTTCGAGGCAAATTTTTGATTCTGAGAAAAACATCTTTTTTCATTTTAAGGGAAATTAACTTAGTTTTTTTTTTAAAAAAATTAAAGATATAAATATAAACTTGAAATTGAAAAACACTAATATCGTACAAATATAAGATAGATGCAGAATATATATATAAGATTCCGCAATATTTATTCTAACAGTCACATTTACACGTAATATATATAGTGATAAAAATTGAAGTAAGCAAGAACACACACACATTCTAATAATTGTAGCAGTATATATTACTCCGAACAAAAAGTTGGATGACATTATAGAGTTCCTTCATCGATCATTATTACCATACACATCAAGAGGTTCTGCTGTACTTAATAAAAATTATGATAAAATACCTATGATTTTAAGTGGAGATTTTAATGTCAATTTTGCTTTAGACAAATCTCTACAATTGATTGAATTTTTAAAAGACAATCTCACCTTATCTCTACAAAACAACAGAACAATATCAACGACAAAATCAAATACTACGATTGATGCAGTCTTTTCGAGATACTTAAGCGATATTGAGTGCAAAACCTACATTTCTTACTTTAGATACCACAAGCCTTTGATAACAAAAGTATGTACTAAAGCATCCATAAGCATAATGGAAATAGACTAATAATGATGATACTTTTCTCAAAATACATGCAATAAAAATTTTTTTAGTATTATGTATTGGAAATCAAAATTTTGTCTATACTTATACCTTTTTCATCGTAATTATTTTTTTTAAATACAGTTTGAAATAATAATGATAATAATAAATTTGTTAATTATATATAAGATTACTTCAAAATAAAACTTTATTATACACTGCTGGACAATTGCTAAGGACGGATAACACTATCATCCATAGCAACCACAAAATGAAAGGAAGCAAAATGTGGAAAATTAGAATAAGTGCGGAATATTAGTAAGAAGAAGTATGAGTATGCAAATTTTTTTCCACGTCTGTTCATCACGTGATAGCGTTCATAAGAGCTTTAAAGGTTTTGACGCGTGTGGACAGTTGTTGTTTCAAGTCAAAGTTTTACAGGAAAGATTTAATAGACGAACTTAAAATTTTTGGCATGTCTTCCCGACATCACATAGATGATTTTATGCGTGGCCGAATTATTGGAAAGATCGGCGAAAAATAACAGATGTTGCCAGGGAGTTCGACATCGCTCACAGCGTTGTTTCACGGCTGTGGAAGTCATTTAAAACTACTGGAATGTGTAGTAGACGGCACGGGGGAGGTCGTGTTAGAAGTACGACGCCTGCAGAAGACAGATATATCGTCCTATATCAGCAAAAAGAAACAGGCGCACCACAGCTCAGCAGATGGCAAATCAGTTTCTTGCTGCCTCAGGACAGCAGATCTCCCGCAAAACTGTTGCCAGACGTTTGAGGGGAGGAGGACTATACGCACGCAGACCTGTTGTGTGTGTCCCATTGACCAGACAGCACCGTACTGCCCGTTCGCAATGGTGTCGTGAGCATCACAATTGGACTGAATAGGACTGGGCATGCGTACTATTCTCAGATGAGAGTAGGTTCAGTCTGTCATCGGATTGTAGACGCCAACTGATCTGGCGCGAGAGTGGTACTGCTTATCGTCCAGAAAATATCCAGGAAAAGGACCGATATCCGACATGCAGTATCATGGTGTGGGCCGGCATCATGATCAATGGCCGCACGCGCCTACATGTGGTTGCGAATGGGACTATGACGGGTCAACGATACATTGATGAAGTTCTACTCCCTCATGTTCGTATTTTCCGTGGTGCTGTCGGTGATAAATTTGTTTTTATGGACGACAACGCAACATGTCATCGAACACTCGCTGTTCAGGATTGTCTAGACAGCGAGGGTATTCAACGTCTCGTATGGCCAGCGCGTTCTCCAGATCTAAACCCCATTGAAAATGTGTGGGATGCTTTGGGGAGGCAAGTTGCTGGTCGAAACTATCCTCCGACAAACAAGAACACCCTCATCTGTGCACTCACAGAGGAATGGGATAAATTGCCTCAACAGCTGCTGGATAATGTTGTGCAAAGTATGGTACGACGTGTGGAATGTTGCATCACACTCCACGGTGGACATATCCCGTACTGATACCTTTCTTTAAGGTGCCTGCTGACTTTTAGATGCATTGTTCCATTTCTCCGTACGCAGATAAAAATGAACATTTTTTTTCTTTCAGATGTTTCACAGCTTTTGTACTTTCCAGAACAATAAATATTCTTTATTCTAATGTCTGAACAGTGTGGCAACTATATTTTATCCTACTAGGCCTCATGTCTCTCTTAATGTTATGCTACATAGCAATTTGTGATCTGTCCTTAGCAATTGTCCAGCAGTGTACAATTCAATACATGTAAACCAAACAAGTTAACTTCTAACGCGTGTTCACACTGATACACGCTTTCTTTTTTTTTAATCATTCCCCCCCCACACACACTGGCTAAAAAAATTCAAAACTGTGTATTTTAGCAATGGTACTTATTTGAGACTTAAAAGTAAAACATTTTCGCTGTTTGGTTGTTGTTGTTTTTTTAAATTAATTATAAATAAAAATAAAATTGTGTTACACTACGATATCGTGGCATTTTTGATGAATTTTTGCATTAAAAAGTGATCATTACGACAAATAATTTACCTACCAATTCATTTATTTCTATGAAAATCGACACATTTTCAAAAGTTACATAAATTTTATAAAATCTTAACACAATTCTATCATTATTCGCGAGCAATGAATAGTAAATTAATTTTACTTTGAGTACACAGGAAGTTGTATGAGAATATTGTAAAAAAAATAATTCACAGATCTGTTACCAATTTATATTATTTTAACACATCACGAAAATTTTATACGTTTTCATTAATATCATTGATGCATATTAAAAGGATATTTTTACAATATATGCATTTTATACATATATTTTACGCCTAAATGCTTGCATATATTTTCAATTTCCGAAATATATCCTTTCCGCGTATTTGAGGCCGTGGTAGACTAGTGACTATTGTCACGAACTTGTGGCTGGTGTGTAGCGGATTCGAGTCCTGGTGCCATGTAAGACCTGCCATGTAGAGGGGGCTGATGTACGTTAAATCTGTCGAGATTCATAGTTCTTCCGCTGGTGTGGCGTGATAGTTGGAAGCAGGGCTGGCTCTAGCAGTTTTGCCGCCCCGGACAAAAATAGAAAATGCCGCCCCTCTCACCAAAGCAAACAATTATAATTAAAAAAGATAAATGGTACACATAGATACACACTTATAAAACTTGAATAGTTCTTGTAAACACAAAAAGGCAGCATAACAAGATATATATTACTTTAAGTCCTAAAAATATAAAATAATTCCAAATTAAGGACATAATTATCTGTTATTGTTTCAAACGAGTAAAATATAAGAGAAGGAATTGCCCATTCCCAGCAGGCCAACCTCTCCGAAAAAGAGTCTACTGATGGTGGGAATCAGAAGCGTTTATTTTAACTTATTGTAACTACATTCAAGACTAAACCAAAAGATCTTCTGTGCCTCACTACCTACCAAAAACTTATTACCTCTGTCCCCTTTTGGATAGCTGAAACCGAACATCGCATGGGTGAAAAGAATGTCTATTGTGACCTCACTCCCAGATGGGGAAAAGGTTCAAGTGAAAGATGTGTAAACACATCAAATTTCATGATTTAACATATACTCCTGCCTCGAACCCTTCAAGTGTCAACATATCAGTAAACTGACGATAGACTTACAGAGTACAAAATAATGAAATAAAATACATTAAATGAAATACGAGAGAGAAATTCACAAACAATAATACTTCAGAAAATATATCAAGTTCTCTGTAACAAAAAAAAAAAAAAAAATTTTTTTTCCAAATTTGATCCAAATACTGCTCTTAAAACTTTCCGCCCTGGGCAGGGGTCCGGTTTGTCCGGCCCTAGAGCTGCCCCTGTTAGGAGTATCATCTCGGGCGTCGTCCTCGTCACTTGACCGGGGTTCAAAATTATGAGATCATTCACCTATAGCCCTCGTATTGTTTTGTAATACGACCTAAAAAACTGTCACTCACTCGTAACAGTATCATTAAGTTACTTAAGCTACAGTAAGCAAATTTGATCATACGTAATCCTGAATACAAGAAAAGCATTATCAATTATTAAAAAGCATGGAGAGACAGCAACTACTGAAAACTTTTTTTCTGGGGCTCTATGGCATTCAAAAAGTAAAGTATTTGTAAAATAAATTAAATTTTATTGAAATAAAATATTTTTAAAAAATATCTACACATAATTGTTATTTCAACTGCAAGAATCACATTTCCAAGAACTCAAAGGATTACCTAAGGTTCCAGAGAAACGTCAGAGGTCATTAATTTTGTAAGAAAATTGATGATATTTTTAGAGAACTGTGACACATACAATACAAGTATATCTCAGTTATATTAAACATGTGACTTACAAATATGTATTTTTCATGTTTAATTAGATGCCAATACAGTTTTGACGATGAAGATTTTAGCTTATATTTCGAAAGTTATTAAAACATCGAAAGTTATTAAAACGTATTCTAGGAGAATTCTAAGAGTCTTTTTTTTTTTTGTTATACTGTGTTTCAAGTCCCCCTGCCCCTACTTGTGTACCTTTCGGAGTCTTAAGGCTACTTTCACTTAATTTCTTGGATCAGGTACATATTTCGAACACATTTTGAGGAAAAAAAATTCTCAATATCAAAATAAATTCCTATTTTCATGAAATTGTTCTATTTATTCTCCCACTGCCTTAGAATTTTCAAAGCAAGTTTTTTTTTTCCTTTTTTTTTACTTTAATAAGTAAAATTAGCATTGTAGTATAGGACAAGGATGGCGAACCAATGGCACGCGGCACAAAATTTTGGGCACGCCACCGATCAAAATGGTTTGCGTTTTAGTTCAAAATAACAAAGTTCAATAAGTATTTCAAACACACACAAACGTGAATGATCGATCACGGTGCGCAGTCAGTGTCAGTAATGAAATTTAGGAAACATGGAACTAGATTCCAGACGCATTCAACTGTTTAAAGAAGCTATATCATGCTATTTTAACCATATGTCCATCTACCTATGCCAGCGAGTCATTACTTTCAGAGATAAATAACATAAAAAACTCACATAAAAACCGGTTGGCAGATAACTCCAAATCAAGTTTCATTCGGCTAAAAGTAACATCATACAATCTCTTTAATATAAGTTATTTTTCATCTAATCTGCAACAGTAGAAGAGTCACACCACTGTTACTTTAATTTGAATTACACGTAATATAACTACTATACAGCAAAATGTATTTTTTCGTAGAAAATAAAGAGTTTTAAGATGTTAATATTTAGTTTTATTATTTTCCCAATAATCACAAGTCCAACTTACTTGATGTGTGGCAACTCTATATCTCATTAAACATTTCTTTAGAAAAAAAGGGCACGTTGATCCATAAAGGAAAGGAAGTAAAGTATATGGAACCAATTTTATATAGAAAATAAGTTATTGAATTCTTTTCAAGCACAGTAATAAGTTATAGAAAATATGTTGTATTCTAAATAGGATAATGAAATGAAAGGGCTTTTTTAACCTTAAAATATATACCAATTATGTGTCCTTAAACATTGACTGAATACAGCCTGAAAAGCTCTTGATTTGATTTTCGTCACCCTGTGAAGCAACACGTGGGCTATTTTGGAGATGTATCTCATAATTTTGAACCATGGTCAAGTGATGAGGATGACATATGAGCTGGCACCCATCTCTCCAAGCTTCCACACCACACCAATGAGACTGAAATCTCTTACCAGGGACAATCTACATCAGTTATTCCCAGAGTGGTCTATATCGACTCCCAGGGGCCTATGATGATCTGCAAGGGTTTCATGTCAATGAAAAAATAATTTTGGGATCTATGATCGTAATTCTCATTAAACTAGATCATGACTTTAATTTTGAAAGAAAATTTAATCAAATGGGGGAAACCAGAATTTACCTTTTAATAGATTTATTTATTAAATTTCATGAGGTTAATTTGCAGTTACAAGGTAAAAGCATAAGCTTTATTAAAACAAGGACCCTCATTTCTTGCCAGAATTAAGCTGAGTACAATATTGGAATTCACGAATTTTCCCAGTTTCTCAACTGATCACAGATAATCTGTCAGGCAAATGACGTCTTAATCCATGTTCAACATTTGAATGCCCTTTATTCAGATTTTGGAACTAAGTTTAAGAATGCTTTGAATATAGTAAGACTACAGTAGGCAATGAATTCTTATGGTCGCATTTAAAAAAAAAAGTCATTTTACAAAAGGAACTGATCGGAATAAGCACCAATGGAGATTTTAAAGTAAAATTTAGAAACGGATGTCAGCAATTTTGGCTTTAAAAAGACACTCCTGTTATATATCCCAAATTATGGAGTATTGAGAGAAAGTTTTTAATTGTGCTTTTCCTAGTGTGAAGGAGTTTCAACGTGGTTGCTAATCTCCAAAATAAAAGAAAAAGACTAGACACTATACTAAAACCGAGGAGATATAGGGTTAAACCTGACAAGATTGATGCCAAACGTTAAAAATTTGTTACTGAAGCACCAGATTCATCCCTTCCATTTAAAGCATTTGTTTGTTGGTCAATAGTTTTATGTATTAATTAAATTTTAATTAATTAACATGTGTTTCCTAAATTTTAAACTCTATGCTCCCTTACAGTTAGAAATTTAAGTCCTTTGAAGTAAGTACTAGCTCTCTCTCTCTCTAAACCACAGTTGTCAAAAAGACATTTACGTTGATAAATTTACAAAAATTCAATATTATGTAAGCAAGGTGATCTATGTGACAACAAAGATAAGTGACAACTCTGAACAAACGAAATGGCAAGGATGTATAAAGATAAAACTGCCCCTTAAAATTCTTCGTCTTTTCTGATGCTGGTGAGCCCTAATAAAAAGAACAACGAAGGAGTTATCTTTTATAGTTATCAATTAAATGTCCTAAGCTTAAAGGTATTGCCGGAGGATCAATCCTATCATTAATTTCTGGTTTATATATTTGATTGCGAAGTGTTGGAAGAGACTGGAATACTCTGAAATTCCAAGGAATCGTAATAATTTACTACGATCCTAAAACCAAAAGAAGATTCTTAAAGATTAATTTGAATACAAATTGTATATGAAGCAGTTATTAAAATTAATTTGAACAAAAAAGTTATCACAATATTTTATAAGTTCCGAAATGTTGCTATTAGAGAGGCTTACATTAGGATAATAACTGGTTTATATACACTGGTGTGCAAAACTTAAGCAACAATGTAAAAATTAAGCAG
Organism: Trichonephila clavipes; assembly: GCA_019973935.1. Classification (NCBI taxonomy): domain Eukaryota; kingdom Metazoa; phylum Arthropoda; class Arachnida; order Araneae; family Nephilidae; genus Trichonephila; species Trichonephila clavipes. The sequence goes on along the minus strand of BMAU01007914.1, from coordinate 250,677 downwards.
ATAACCATGAAATTGCAGAAAAGGAGGTCTGGAGATCAGTACAGAGAACACGTAAGTCAGTAGAAACGTCATGCGTATGCAAATATCAGGAACGAAACGTCAGAAGCGACGTGAGCGTACGCAAAACGCGTGATGTCGGCGCGTGCTGTTCAACAGTAAAATAAAATGATGGACGCAGACGCAATTCAACATATTCGCTGCAAGTGCCAGTGAGTCAGTTCGTGAAATATGGCTAAAAGAAATCACCAGGACGACTTCACACGCGGAAGAATGAGTGGAAAGCTGGAGGAGGGGCGTACCGTCACCAGTGTAGCTGCAGAGTTCGGAATCAACAAAAGTGTCGTTTCGCGCGCTTGGAAAGCGTTCCAAACCACAGATACAGCTGTTAGAAAGGTTGGTTCCTGCTTGACCGAGGACGACAACTGCAGGGGATGACCGATATATCATCCTGCAGGCGAAAAGAGGCCGACGGCAGTCAACAAGCGTCATTGCTCAGCAACTCTCTACAGCAACGGGGCGACAAGTGTCGAGGTTTACTGTGGCCAGACGCCTTCCCAAAGGGGGCCTATTCGCCCGCCGTCCTGAACGCTGACTCTCGTTGAAAGTTGACCACCGCCACCACCGTTTACAGTGGTGCAGAGAGCACAAAAACTGGACGTCAATGGAGTCGTGTCCTCTCTACGGATGAGAGTCGGTTCAGTACCAGAAGCGATTCTCAACGCGTTTTGATTTGGAGAGAGATCGGGACACGGTTTTATACCAGTAACATCAAGGAAAGACACCATTACGGTGGTCCTGGAGTTCTTGTCTGGGGAGGCATTATGCTGAACGGGCGAACTGTACTCCATTTTCGATAGAGGGTCTGTAACCGGGGATCGCTATTGTGAGGAGGTATTTCTTCCCCATGTGCGTCTGTTCCGAGGTGCCATTGGCCCAGACTTCATTTTTATAGATGACAATGCACGGCCACATCAGACTCTTGCAGTTGAGGAGCTGCTGGAAAGTGAAGATATCACTCGAATGGATTGGCCAGCGTACTCCTCAGATTTAAATCCCATCGAACATGTGTGGGATGCTTTGGGGAGACGTATTGCAGCATGCTTGCATCATCCGGAGAACACCCAACAACTCAAACAGATGCTGATTGAAGAATGGGCACTCCTACCGCAAGAAATGTTGCACCAGCTGGTTCTGAGTATGCGGAAACGGTGCGAAGCAACCATTGCAGTGAGGGGAGGGTATATACCATATTAAGGAACATCTGCTTGTTGTTCTTCCTGTTGGATAGACCATCATGAGTCACGATACTATGCGTTCAATAAAGCTTGTTTTTGTTTGATTCCATACCGTATGCATTGTATTCCTTTTTCAGCGCCGATGCTTTCGTCATCCTTTACGTACATAATACTCTCCCTCATTTCTGAATTTCATGTCTCTCAGATGATTTTTCGTGAAGTTATGACAATAAACCCACCTGTTGCTTAAGTTTTGCACACCAGTGTATAAGTAGTAAAAACAGCTATTATTCAGTTCACTATCCATTCAAAAAATGCCATGGGTAAAATAGACTAGATTCGTTGTCAGTATCAAAAGAAGTACACTGAAAAACGAAACATTTAAAACCATTTATGTAAATCCGGGGTGGGCATTAAGTCGATCGAGATCGACCGGTGGACCGCCAAGACATTTTGGGGTGACCGACTTCACATAAAATCTTAGACGCGCATTCTAAAAGAAACACAAGTTGTTACCAAGATAATAAAAACACCCGTGAATAAAACTCCAAACCAAATTTGAGAGACGTTTTCAAGAATTTACTAGACTAGAATCCCACAAAAGTTGCATTCATGGGTTATTCATTTGGCAATGTTGATGTGAAAAATATAACTAAATATACACCAGCTAGAAAAAGTCTGCGTTCACGTACTATTACTTACATGAACAATAAAATAAAAAGTTTAAAAACTGGAATTTAAAAATCAAATTTTAATTAGATTTTATTTAGCTCATTTTAAGTATATATATTCAGAATAACAAAAGTAAATTTGGTTTGTGTGCCTTCATAGATTTTAAAATAAAGACAGGTTTGTAACGATAATAACAAAAATCAAGTAGAAAAAATCTGCGTTCACCGTTTTAGTGTAGTAACTATAAAAATTATTTAAAGAGAGAATAATATGAGCTATATTTAGTAGCGGGTTGGTTAATCTCATCATTTGTGAACCTCCTGAAGTCGTTTCGGTATTGAACTAACAAATCTTGGGGTTTTTTCAGCACTTATCTTTTCCCATTGGTCATTAAGAACACTCTTCAGCATATTCTTGCTAGATACATTGTGTTGTCGAATACTGCGTTCCAACAAATCTCATAGGTGTCCTGTAGGATTCAGATCAGATGACTGGGGGGCAGTTGATTTGGGACATTATACAAGAGCCAAAGTTTCACAATATCAGCGGTGTGCTTAGGATCGTTGTCGTGTTGAAAACGAAACGATTATCCTAAGCCGAGTTTGGTGGCACTTTCCTTTAAATTGTTTTTAGGACATCAAAATAATAATTTTTGTTCATAACTGATTACATATACTCCAACATCATTGCTCGCCATGCACCCCCACACCATGACTCCACCGCCGCCGTGCTGCTTTACCATCGGTACTAAATGCTCTTTTTGAAGCGCTGTGCAAGGTTTTCTCCAGACTAATTTACAACCTTTTATGCCGAAGATACAAAATTTACCCTCGTCAGAGAATATCACAGTTCTCCATAACTCAAGAGGCTTATGTATATAATCTTTTTCAAAAGCTATCCGCTTAGCCGGTTGGTCATTGGAATATAAGTCATTCTGCGAACCACACTCGACTATGATATCCAGCCTTTTTCAAGATTTTTCTTGCAGTATCCGCCCAAATATTTTTGTTAAACTGCTCGTGAATGTATGTTGCTATTTAAGTTGCAGACAAACACGGATTTTTTTTTTCACCATTGATGTCATACTTCGTTTTTCTCTGATTGTGAGTTTAGATGGACGACTTAAACGAGGTTTGGATGTAAATTTAAAGTTATAAATAGCATGCTGGATAGATGAATACTGCCGTCGAACGGATCTGGCTATATCCCGACGACTTTTTCCATCTTTTCACATTGATTTTACGCTCACTGGTACTAATTTCCTTCTTTTTATTTTCCCATGTCTTTGAATTGCTTCGTATCTCACAAAAACATAGCAATTATTGCGTCACAATTTTCTTAAGCTATTTTACTTGATAACTAAATGCAAAAACTTTGTCGCCTGTAGATACAAATTCCAAGAACCAAGAATATTCAAATAGTGAACATAGATATTTTCTGCCTACTATTTGTGTATTTTGCTACAAAACTCCCGTTATTTTTAATTCAAAATTAACGAATTCTTGCATGTTCAATATTTAAATAGTTTAAACAAATTCGTAAAATTTTGTTAGAAAAAAAATTATATTTCTATTAAATTTTAGCTTTGCTGTATGATTTCTTATGGGTGAACGCAGACTTTTTCTAGCAAGTATATGTTATGATGGGAGGCCAGAATTTCCTATTTTAGAATTCGCCCCTGAGACGGCTTGGAATTTGTATGCGAGTCCCCCGGACCGGATGTGGTGAAATTCCTTTTGGTGGGGTGCGACAAGAAAGTTCCCGCGTTAAAAAAAGCTCACTAAACCCATAAATTGGGAGGTGGTGTAACATTGCGCTGGCCTCGGGACCAATCAGAGAAATTATACTGGACAAAACAAAGAGTCCGCCCTAGGATTTCGGTGTGAAAAGTCGCCGAATAAAACCGGGACGCACCCCGATTTTAGACACAGAGAGCCGATCCCAGAGCTGCAGATAATCAAAAAAAACCCGGAGATTCCGGGCATCAACCATGCCCATTCCCCAGCTCCCTCCCTATCTCAAGCTAAGTTAATTTTTGATCTTCTTGTAGTAAAGTAAATTTCCATATACTTGTGCTTAAAATAAATTTAATAATGTTTTAAAACTATATGATCAGTGTTTGATTTAGTGTCAGATGAGTGTTTTAATTTTAGAATTAGTTAACTTAACTTGTAGTCATGATGCGATGTAAAATTAAGAAACTGGCTTCAAAGTTTTAGAAATTAAATAAGTTTAAAATAGAGTCGCATCATTTGGCGCCGTGACCAGGATGTCGAAATTTTTTTTTCTTTGCACCATTGACCAGGATGTCGAATTTTTTTTCTTTTCACCATTTAGTGCCATAACCTATGTTTTTTCCCCTTAATTGAGATGAGATTTTGGGCCACTAATTTTTTTTAATTATGGGTTCATTTAGACAGAGCCTCTGTCAAGAAATTTTTTTATCTATGGTGATAAATTTAATTATCTATTGAAGTGTAAGAATTATTGATAATGTGTCTTGTCATATTTATATTCCCCTGATTTGTTTTTTTCTATGGATATGTGCCGCAACTTTATATTGTACACTGTGCATTCTGTTTCTTGTGTTGGCGGTGGCTAGCAATCGTCCTATCGCAGGAAATAGTATGTTCTGTTTTTTTTTCACCTTTGTAATCATTGGGGGTGCATCCTGATCACATGCACACTCATCGTTTGCAATTCTAAATTTAATTGCAATATTTTTTTTATTTTTATTTTAAATTATAACCAATGCTTGTAGTGAATTTTTTTTAAAATTTCATAGGCTATTAAGCATTCTCAGAGGTTATAAATTTTTTTTTTTTACCTATGCACACTCATCGCTTGAATTTCTAACTTTTAATTTACAATATTTTTTTAACAAAAGATTGTAATCAATGCTCTTAGTAAATCATTGCAATTTCTTATGCTTTGAGCATTGTTAAAGGTTACAATAAATTTTTTGGTGGTCTGATGCATGCACATCATATTATTCATGTCATGATTTCAATGTTATATGGTTATGCTGTGTTTGTTTTCTTAGTGCTACGTTCTTATTGATTATGCATGTTTCACTTGTCATTATTTCTTTACCACATATTTTTTTAATGCTTGTATGTGTGGTTATTGTGAGTATCAAAGTTATGATATATGTATTTTTTTGAGTTTACTATGCGTTACTTGACTTGATATTTTTCATTTAGTGTCTCACGATTAATTGAGATTATTCAATTTATTCTCTTTGTTATTTTAAATATATAGTCCTTGTTAATTATTCGGTGACCCAGGTCTCATCTCAATTTTTTTGTGTGTTCGGAAGAGAAATTTAATTTCAGTTGTTTATTGTTGAATTTTTTCCCCTTTTACCTCACACAGCGTTTGGGGAATTGGGACTTAACTTTTTTTTTCTCTTTTTTTTTCTGTTGCATTTTCAATTGCAAATTATGGGGTGACGCGGTTGGTGCTTGGGGTCTGCGGTGGATGTCAACTGGGGTCGAGTTTCTCTTTTCTCCACACTGATTTTGGTTCTATTACTAATATGGTTTCCCTGGGAGACAATTTTTTTTCTCTTGCAGGGTATATGGAACCTCTGTATTCAGCATTTGCAGGAATCCACGGGACCGGCAATTTTTCTACTCATCGAGGATGGACTACAGACTTTTTGATGTGTTGCCTAGCACGATAGACGATTCTTCTACTCATCGTAGACGGACTGCAGACCTTTTGATGCGTTGCCCCACCGGAGCGCCGAACTTTCTTCGCAGTATCGATGCATCAGCTATTTTTGCTAGTCGGGACACACATGATCGCCGCACTTTCTTCTCCTGATGGAGCATTGGTTTTTTTTTGCTGGTTGTGTTTTTTTTTGTGCTGTGTATTTGAGAGAGGGGAGGAGTGATGGGAGGCCAGAATTTCCTATTTTAGAATTCGCCCCTGAGATGGCTTAGAATTTGTATGCAAGTCCTCCGGACTGGATGTGGTGAAATTCCTTTAGGTGGGGTGCGACAAGAAAGTTCCCGCGTTAAAAAAAGCTCACTAAACCCATAAATTGGGAGGTGGTGTAACATTGCGCTGGCCTCGGGACCAATCAGAGAAATTATACTGGACAAAACAAAGAGTCCGCCCTAGGATTTCGGTGTGAAAAGTCGCCGAATAAAACCGGGACGCACCCCGATTTTAGACACAGAGAGCCGATCCCAGAGCTGCAGATAATCAAAAAAAACCCGGAGATTCCGGGCATCAACCATGCCCATTCCCCAGCTCCCTCCCTATCTCAAGCTAAGTTAATTTTTGATCTTCTTGTAGTAAAGTAAATTTCCATATACTTTTGCTTAAAATAAATTTAATAATGTTTTAAAATTATACGATCAGTGTTTGATTTCATGTGAGATGAGTGTTTTAATTTTAGAATTAGTTAACTTAACTTGTGTAGTCATGATGCGATGTGAAATTAAGAAACTGGGTTCAAAGTTTTAGAAATTGAATAAGTTTAAAATAGCGTCGCATCAGTTATATGTGTTTTCTTTATCTCTCGAAGAAATTGAAGCTTTTCTCTTTCAAAAGGACGTAATTTGTAAAGAATAACTTTTGGAATCTATTGGTCGAAGTAGAGTATCCCAATTTTAAAAAAGCTGCAATTCATTTAACATCGTTCTTTCGCTCTACCTACCTGTTGAGAATCTACATTTTCAATGAAGAATATAATAAAGACAGCATATTCCCGTTTCACAGACGACCACTTAGAATCTAGTATAAGATTAACAGTTAGTAATAATAAACTGAGGTATATTCAAGATTGTGTGTGGAGCAAATATAAATACGAAGACTAAGCCGTCTATTGAGACTATAACTATAAAAACTAATTTTAAGTGAAAACTACTTAATTTGTGATGTACTGTGAATTGTTTGAAAATGCATCATTTGATATTAAATTTATAGGTATAATTATTATGTTTGTATTTTGCGTTTTACTTAAAACGTAGTTTTAAGATAGTAAGTTTAATTTTTCTGCTGTAGTTATGTAGGTAAGTATACACATTCTGTATTTATTATTATTGTAATACAAATATTGTGTTGAGCTTTTTTTTTTTTTTTTTTTTTTTTTTTTTTGCTAATCACAACTACGTCCCATGGTGGACTGCGACACCTTGAAAAAATTAAAAGTAGGCCGTGCCATGTAAAAGTCTGCCCACCCCTGATGTAAATGAATCAATAATACTTTCTGGAAAGAAGAAATTGTTCTCATTTTAGTTGTTATTTTTCTTATCGCTATTACATCCTATGTACAATTTATTAAATTTTAATATTAATATATAAATTTGTGCTCTCTGCAAAAAAGATTTCAGGATTAATCGAGATATTAGAATTCTTACATATTTTTAATATCGATTGTCTATAACTTAGATTTAAATTGTTTGTAATTCAGTTTTAATTTATTCATTGTTAAAAATGAGTATGAAAGTATATGTTTATTTTAAATAAGATATACATCCAGAAAGAGATATCATGGTAAATAAATCAAACAAGTTTAAATTAAAATGTATGGAATCGTAATTTTAAGTATAAAACAGGTTATACATTCTTTTATTTTTTTGTCCTGATAATTTCTTTACAAATCAATTTCAAGAAATTATAATTTCGTTACCTGATTATTTCATATAAAATAAGATTAAATATGAAGTGGAACATTTCTGATGAAAATGTTTCTGCCGCATTTTCTTTTAGCAAGGGCTGTATTGTTATATTTCCACGTATTCGCAAAATATTAAAAATTAAAGTGTATTGTAACGGTCTCTTACGTCACTACTGGGTAAACCGAAAGTAATGAACAAAATTTCGGGGTAAACTAATATATTTAATGACATAAAATAACACAATTATACGAAGGACAGACACTTAGATATTACAGGGTAAACATTTAGAGGGAAAAAGTGGAAATTAGGTAAATTATATAATCCCGGATTGGACAGCGAGACGGGTAGCGCTCACTCATTCAGTTCATAAATCTCTCTCTCTCTCTGACGGTAACGCAGTGTTTCGTCAATGCTATCTTGATTCTCAAGGCTGCGACAGAGAACCCCCCAAAACAAGTCACATGATCAAAGGAGGGACAATTTTTCCCGCGTTTGACCATCACTTCACCAGTTTTCCACTAAAGCTTGTGATATAGTGCTTTACCTTACCACGTGTTTTTATATATGAAACGTAGTGAACATAACATCAGCGATACCATCTAGTCTAGATATATATTATAAATGCGAAAGTTAGTGAGGATGTTTGGCCGTCTTTCACGCAAAAACAACTGAATGGATTTTAATGAAACTTTACAGTAGTATAGCTTATACATCAGAATAACACATGGGCTATAATTTATAAAGATACTGTGTGAAGTGTCCAAAATATAACGATATTTGTCAAGTAAGTACGAAAAAATTCTGCCATCTGCAAGCAATTCTGGCCTTTAGCTGCAGAAAAGCCCACGACAGCATTTATCAATCTTTTGTTAGTGAAGAAACTCTTTTGTTTTGGCTACGCAAGGCGCTCGCTTCTAATTAATTCCTGTGATCAGCATAATGCGTAATTTTTTTTATTTCAGAATAAAACTAAGTTTTGAAGGGATAGGTTGTTATAAATCTCTCTTTATTTGAATGTTTTTTTTTATTTTAATGTGCACATTTGGTAGTAAGAAAAATTGATCTTTTTTTCAAAATAAATGCTTTTTTATCGGTTCTGGTACTTAAAGTAAATAAACTTTCTCTTTCACACTACATCATTTGGACAAATTTCCAAAATTTGTTTGTGGTTTGTAGTTAATTATAATGCTATAATTTTAATTGAATATGCGGATATTGCATTTTTAAGTATAAAAATAATTATATCTAATGTACTGTATTTTTGGAGTGAGTGAGTGAGTAAATATTAACGTCGCACTGTTCAGCTACACGAGGGCTTTTGGCAACGGACCACGTAATTTTGAACCATGGTCAAGTAACGTGGACGACACCTGAGCTGGCACTCCCTTCTCCTAACTACCACACCACACCTACTTAGAAGGAATATTCTACCAATACATAGCACTAATATTCTTTAAAATCCACTCTTCCCAGATATATGGCAGCACGGGTTCTATGATGAGTATTTTAGAGGGAAAGGCGAATAGTTTTGTAGCAGATATTGCGTTTTCAGCGGAGATTGCAAATATTATTATTTTTGTCCCGAAAAAATAGTTTATGTCAAAATTTAAGTGTCTTATGTTTACGATTAGAAAACGATTTGACAATTTATTTTAAGTGAACGGTGTATGTAGTTAATTTTACAGTGGAATGTCTTTAATTAATTTGTTAGCTCTAATGGATTAAATTTCCCAAAGTGGAGTATTTTGTTTATGTATATCGCTTAATTTTCAATGTAGTGATCCAAATATATATATATATATATTGTATGAAAAAAAACTGCAGTAAATCATTATGCGGTGGATAAAATATGCAACGCACCCCTACACGGCGAATCTTACAAAGCTCTAATAAAGCTAGAGCTATTAAAGTAGCTAGACATTGGCCAACTTGACTCTATCGTTAACATTTCGATATGTTTTTCATTGAATAGCCATTATAATTTGAGAAACAGCGTTTCTTGCGAATATTACAATTTTAACATAAAATAAATACAACAGAAAGTAATATTAATGTATTACACTTCCAGATATAAATTATTTACACTATTTTAAGCGTTCATTACACAAAACTTTTAATAATGTGTTACTTTTGCTGAGCAGAGATCAGCTAAGAGAGGTATTTTCAAAAATCGACTCTCAAGAGTGTTACGGGTAGATATAAATTTTAAAAAAAACTTTTTATCAGCTATTAGATCTACATACTTAAAATTTAACAAAGTTGTTTTTTTTCTTTCTTTTTTTTTTGTTTAGCTTAGATATGCAAAAAGTTTTTTTATTTAATTTGCAATTCACGTAAAATTAACTTATTAAAAACTTATTTATCCTTCAATCTGTATTGTTTAATTTTTCAGTCCACCCCTGTGCGAAGAACGGGTATACCAGCTAGTCTAGATATATATTATAAATACGAAAATATGTGAGGATGTTTGGGAGTCTTTCACGCAAAAACAACTAAATGGATTTTAATGAAACTTTACAGTAATATAGCTTATACATCAGAATAACACATAGGCTATAATTTATAAAGATATTGTGAGAAGTGTCCAAAATATAACAATATTTGTCAAGTAGGAAAAAATTCTGCCATCTGCAAGCAATTCTGGCGTGCCCTGCAAAAAAGCCCACATCAGCACATCTTTTGTTTGTGAAAAAACTCTTTTTGTTTTGGCTACGCAAGGCGCTCGCTTCTAATTAATTCCTGTGAACAGGATAATCCCTAATTGTTTTTTATTTCAGAATAAATCTAAGTTTTGAAGGGAGAGGTTGTTATAAATCTCTCTTTATTTGAATGTTTTTTTAATGATTTTATTATGCACATTTGGTAGTAAGAAATTGATCTTTTTTCAAAATAAATACTTTTATTGCTTCTGGTACTTGCAGTAGATAAACTTTGTCTTTCACACTACATCATTTGGACATATTTCCGTAGTTTTTTTGTGGTTAGTAGTTAATTATAACGCTATAGTTTTAATTGAATAGGCGCATATTGCATTTTTAAGTATAAAAATAATTATAACTACGATACAGTACTTTTTGGAGTGAGTAAATATTAACGTCGCACTGTTCAGCTACACGAGGGCTTTTGGCAACGGACCACGTAATTTTGAACCATGGTCAAGTGACGTAGATGACATCTGAGCTGACACCCCTTTCTTCTAACTACCACACCACGACAATTTAGCAGGAATATTCTACCAATACTTAGCAGGAATATTCTTTGAAATCCACTCTTCCAAGATATATGGCAGCACGGGTTTTATGAGTATTTTAGGGGGGAACGGCGAACAGTTTTGCAACAGATATGCGTTTTCAGTTAACGGCGTTTTCAGCGGATTGCAAAGATTATTATTTTTTTCTCGAAAAAATAGTTTATGTCAAAATTTAAGTGTCTTATGTTTTTGTATGTTAATGAAGACTTTAGAAAACGATTTGACTATTTATTTTAAGTGAACGGTGTATATAATTAATTTTACAGTGGAATATCTTTAATTTATTAACGGATTCTAACGGATTTAATTTCCCAAAGTGGAGTATTTTCTTTATGTATATCCCTTAATTTTCAATGTAATGATCCAAAAAAATATATATATTGTATGAAAAAAACTGCAGTGAATCATAATGCGGTGGATAAAGTATTAACGTGCATCGCATCCCTACACGGTGGGTCTTACAAAGCTCTAATAAAGCTCAAGCTATGAAAGTAGCTAGACATTTGCCAATTTGACTATCGTTATCATTTCGCTGTGTTTTTCATTGAATCTCCATTATAGCCATTATAATTTAAGAAACGGCGTTGCTTGCGAATATTACAATTTTAACATAAAGTAAATACAACAGAAAGTAATATTAATGTATTACACTTTCAGATATAAATTATTTACACTATTTTAATCGAAAAAAGAACATTATTTATTTGCTTATGATTTTAGAAAAGTTCGAGTATATATGTTACGTTCACCAAATATTAAATCTTAATATTTACGGACTGCGCAATATTAATTAAAGTAAAAATTCGCTGATATTCTAAAGACAAAACACACACCACAGACAATTGTTCTATAAAAATCCTTGCAAATACGAATACGTCTCGAATCCGTCGACCTGAAAAAGAATGCATTTTGAACCAAGATAGATTTATGTCGTTTTTCAGAAAAAGCTTTTCACTGTTTTTTAAATCGTGCTATATTGTTTTCAGTTATGGTAATTTAAGGTCGCTTACACAGAATTCGAAGATTCGGTGTACTTTTCGATTTACACAACGTGAGAAAAAACGATATTTGAATAGTTTGAATGACGTTTGTGAAATTATTTTGTAAGTTAAATATTAACAGAAGTCTTCACACTCAATAAATTCAACGCAAGATCGATTCTCAAATTTGAATGCGAAGTTGTAATAATAGTTTCCATTAAGTAAGGCGACAATTAAAAATTTTAATACTATTCAAAGTGGCTCAAAAAATATTGAAACAAATTTACAGTTGAAAAGATAATATCGAAGTAGAAAACAAATTAAGTTGAAAAAGACCAAGTGTTGGACACCCATTTCACTAAACTTGAAAGACGGTGTATAGTTAGGAATATTATAAACCTATAACAAAACTACACTAAAATTGATACTGGATGTTTATCGAAGGTTTTACAAGTCTGTCAATGCATAATCTAAACCTTTCAAGAAAGTGTAATAATAAGTATTATAATAATTAGTAAAAAAGGTAATTTTAATATTTTTAAAAAATAGAAGACAGAGTAAAATTTTAATTCAACTGGGAATTACTTAAAATTTTTTAAATTCTTTATAGTATTTTATTCTTGAAATATGTTGCATCAGTTAAAATATACTCAAATTTTAAATATTTAATAGTTACTTATCAAATTCAAAGTTTTTATAACTTCTTCAATTATAAAAATAATTGCATGAACCTTTTTTTCCGTGTATCGAACATTTCAAAAAATGCTCACAATTTTAATTCAACATTTAATACAGTTGTGAAATTCTGTAATTATAAAAATTTCTACTTTTCTCAACATACAACTATTTTTAAAAAGGTACATTTTCGTTTCCGGGTCCTGAAAAGTTGCAAAGGGAGTGAGTGAGTATTAAAGTCCCACCGTTCACTTACTCGAGAGATATAGCGAGAGGGAAGGGGAATTTCCATGACAATGCGTTATGCATTTAAGACTACACGGAACCCTTTCGCAAAAATTTTTTTTGGAGGCAGTTACAGTAAAAATAATAGATGTTTTATATTTAGATTATATTATTAAGCTGATTCTGTAAGCAAAAAGTCAGTTTGACCAGCCATTATTTTACAATTTTAAAAAATTAGGAATTTTTAAAGTTTTTTCAAACTCTTATAAAATACTCAATTTTTAATTTTTTTTTAGTAATTTTAAGTTATTTATGATTCTTAGATTATTACAAACAATATTTAGTATGGATTTAAAAATCTGTTCCCATGTTGATTTTTAATAATTATTTTTCTAGAAAAACCTGGAAAAAACAAGAAAATTTTTAAAATATCAACTTTAGCATTTATTAGAAAAATAACTAGAGTTCTCAGCCCTAAATCCATACTGTCTTTTATAGAACATACATTTGGGAGTATATACAAAAAAATTCAAGACTCTATCTTGAACAGGAAAAAAGCCTTAGGGATTAGAATACACTTATACCTTCAAAATTAAAAGTCAGAGAAAAACGCATTTAAAGTTTGTAAAGTCACAAAACAAAAACTTATAATGCCCGTAAAACTCTAATTTTTTAATATGTTATTTTCCAATGTATGTTCTACATTAAAACACTATTTTTATTAAATATGACAGAAAATTATATTTTTAATTGAAAATCTATTTTTGCATAATATTGATAGCATTTGTTAAGACGTCAGTTTATTCAGCTTTATCTTAACCTAATATTTCACAAAAGTTTTGAAACACGAAGCATTTATGTACAAAATAATAATGATACTAACTTAAGCTAAAAATAGTCAGGTTTGCTCATAAAATTAAATTTTTTTCAGTTTTAAATTGGGCCAGTTTAGGAAGTTTTAGCTCTTGTCGTACGACTTTAAAATATTAAAATAAAGTACTACAATATGTTTAGTATAATGTAGTTTAGTACATCAAGTAAATATTCAGTTATATGTGCAGCATTTGAATTCAGAATACTTGTATTCGGAAGTCTAATTGCAGATCAGCTGAGGACTGATTTTTAGATACATCATTTTCAGTAGTATTCCATCTCTTCGAAATATTGTTTCTCACAGAAACCCAGAACGCATTTTCCATGGCATTTTCTCTACAGGAAGAAATTAATGATAAAGCTTTTAAGTTATATAAACTATTTTTAAAGCAAAAATTGGCCATGAAATTAATCCTTATTAATTAATTATGAGAACTCAAAAAACTCAAAACATAATCAAGCAGAAAGGATTTTAGTAATGAAAATTGGAATTAATAACCATTTCAAACTAAAAGCTCAAAAATATTTTAATTAATTCAACTTAAGTGTGAAAAAATGCTTTAAAAGAAAACCGAAAGCAAAACCATAGCTCATAAAACTTCAAATATTTTAAAAACTAATTTGCTAACAGATCTGAAATTTTGTGGTAAGCATCTCAATGATATGGGCCACCAAAACATGCAAAAAAAATTTGTTTCGGTAAAAATTAAATTTTTAGGGTACTGTGTAGCCTTAAAAATGTCCATCCAACGCCAGGGGAAAGAAACCTGTCTGACAGAAAAGAAGCGAAAATTTCCGAAACAGGGAATTTTAAGTTATACACTCGTTAAAAGTCAGAGCAACGCCGGGCTGAGCGCAGGAGGGGGTGGAAGTCATTTTGAAAAAGAGTATTAGAAGAGCTGATTTTGTGAAGGAAAGGGAGCATTTATATAAAAGTCGAGAAAGCCCGAGCAACGCCGGGCCATGCAGCTAGTTACTAATGAATAGTTGTTTTTTTTATCCGATAGGACTGAACTAAAAGTGAAGCTCCAAACACAAGTATAAAAAAAGGGAATGTAATTATACAATATTTTTTGTAGAATATAATATTAATATTAACCCTTTCTCTCAGTGGATTTGATTCGATTTTAATTTACGTCACAGTCTGAAACAATGTGGAGACCCCCTGGGTCTCACCTTGATCTCCAAGATTAATTTGAGGCAAAGAACCACTAAAAGCCATTTTGAATAATAATAATATTTATTTATTATTATAATTTTCTCAAAAAAATTTCTGAAAACATATAATACTATTATGTTACGTCACTTAAAGGGATTTGACTTTATATTAAATTAAATTACTAATAATGCAATTAATTAATAATTAAGCTCAAGTAAGGTCTACCGAAATAGGAGATCCGAGAAATACACGTACTCGAATTCTTAACTTTCATTAACTTTAACTAAGTCGCTTAAACTGACGCTTATTTTAAGCGTACGTAAATTATATTTACCGCTGGCTTATATCAGCTTTCTGGTACGTCTAGCAGCACGACGTCTTCACGAATCTAATCTCCTTGAATCTTTTAAAAATGCGTTTAAAGTTGCTGGCTCAATAGCCTTCCATCATCTACCTTGCTATCTCACAACGCTCGACTTAAATACCTTATCTAATTTGAATATCCCGTTCATCTTTTTGGAGTTGATTGGAAATAAACGCGAATTTATATTCCCCAAAAAGACGCCTAAGAAGATTAGTGGAAAGGTTCCGTACAGATTCGTTACAACACGAGGATTTTTAGCGACGGATTTCAGTGATTCTCGGTTTCGAACCCGTTTGTTCTCGAATTGGCGACGTAGCAAAATCTCATGCTGCTAAAAATAGTTCCATTTTTTACTGTGTTTCTGAAACTGGCTACCGGTCATAGGGTGGTCATGCTTTGTCCACTACCACTCTAGGCTACTGCGGCCCCGATTCAGTGGAATGTGTGTGTATTCTTTTCCAAATAAACTCAAAATAAATATGTACTTAACAAATTTAAACTAAACTCAGTGGCAGCCCACGAAAGGCATACTGTGGCTATCTCAGTTGACGTGACCTTTGACGCTGAGGTGCATGTGCAGATGTTGCGGCCAGGCGGTCAGTCTGACGAGAAATCCCCATTGTTTAGTTCCCAAGGGCAAGCTTGGTACTCATTTTATAGACCCATTGAAGAGATGAAAGGCTAAATTGACCTTGCCCAGCCCGGGGTTTGAACCCCGGACCTATGCCTTGGAAGCACGATACGCTACTACTCGACCACTGGGCTTATTTAACAAAATTACAGTTATATTTTTAGGTGAGAGTTAGGCTTTGAGCAGATGCACAAGAGCCCTGTATTTATTTACTGTTCTCAACAATTGTGATGAGATAAAAATTAATGAATAAAGTGCAACGATATAATTAGAGATATCTGATTTATAATTTTTAAACTTGACTCGGTACAGTTTAATAATATGGCTCAAGACAATTATTTTCCTTATCGTTATTTTATTTCTTTATTTTTTATTATAATAAGTTTATTGAGTTCCTTACAGTTAAACACAAACAACAAATCTAGCTTATAAGAATTTGATTTACAACAGCAAAAAAAAAAAAAATTTATTTTGTATATTGCGCCAAAAATAATTAGACAGAAAAAAATCTCTCTCTCTCTATATATATATATGTGTGTGTGTGAGAGAGAGAGAGAGCAAAAGTAACAATATTAACATCTTTTTGTGTAGTATAAATTACAGTACACGCAAGCAGTGTAATTAGAACAATTCGCGTGTACTTTTTAATAAAATTGAAAAATATAGCAATTAAAGCATCAAACTTTAATTTTGTTTAATAATTAGTTTTTTTTAAAAACGAATGAAAATGAGGTACCAGTATACGATATTTCTTTCTTTTTTCTGGCGATATCGTAAGGAAGGAGTGTATATCTTCACCTCTCCCAACTGCCTGCTACAATATGCTGGATGCTACATAGCAGGACTACAAAAATAACAGTATCATGGAACACAATTCAACAGATAAGTAGGGATTTCAAACAGCAATAGAATTATGAAATGTGATTCCAAAAATATTCGTGGAATCGTGGAGTATAATTTTAAAAATTATACGAAGAAGGAGTATAATTCAGAAGTAATATAGGGCTATAGAGTTTAATTCAAGCGTAACCGAAAGAGAGACTCTTGGAGTACATAATCCAGAAGAAAAATTAGTAAAATTTAACCCAAAGTTATAAGATATCTGAATACAAACAATTATTAAGGTAGTGGAGCACATATTTGTCCTCAGAAAGTAGAATAATTTTTTTGAGAAGTCTTTGAACATGCTTAATAAATTCTTAAATAGAGCTCCTAAAAACACTTTACATTAATTATTTTATAATAAATAAAATAGTTCAATCGTTTTAAATCGAAATGTAATATATATATATATATATATATATATATATATATATATATATAATCATAATTTATTAAAGTTATGATATATGTAACTATTACATGATGGTATGAGAGTAAGTTTTATGAGGGTAGAGCAGTGTTTCTCATAGTGTGGGGGGGCGAGCATTTCGAAAATAAAAGATTTAAAAAAATTAATTTACTATATAATGAAGTAAGAAAATACTTTCTAACATAATAAAAAATACACTGATAGAATCTATTAGTATTACTTCATCAAACATGAAAGCTTTCATTACGATACATTCATTAGCTATCTGATCCTATAACTAAATAAAAAACATAACATTTTGTTTGATTTGCTGTAATCCCACGATGAGAGATTTTTTTTTTACTAAGTTTTCTTTTTAAACCAAAAAACTATTTCAGAGAAAAGCCAAAACCGAGACCCAGAGAAACTCTCTAGGAAGATAAAAAATTCATCTGTTTGACCTTCGAACTTATGGTACGGCTAGTTCGTTCCTTTTTTATGTCTTTATTTTTCATTTAGGAAAGTTGCAAATAATGTGCCTATACGAAAGAGTTATATGACGTTTCAAAAAGCACAGAAAGCACTTTGAAGGAATTTTTGGCCAATATTTATTTTTATGAGTATACTGAAACATATAAAGCATGATGAAAAACGTTTTATATAATTCCTTTATAGAACTAACATTCATAGTTTTACATTGATTACATATTTAAACCGGGAGCGGTCACGCGGGGTACACAGTAAAACTACAAAAATTTGAACAAAATATGACAGTTTTACTTGCAGTTATCATTCCCGTAACGTTCGTGAAAAGTTTCTGTGATTTGTGTCCTTTATTAAGGTCGCGTACCTTAAAAACATTTTAATTCGGTTCTATTGAAATTTTTCTCAAATTATCAATAAAAAAGGTAGAAAGTAGGTAAGTATACTTTCTCTTAGTTAAATTATTCACTGGAATTGTGATTTTATTGTGTACAATATATAAAAATAATTGTAAAAAAAGCTTCGGGGTGACTCCGTCACCACGCGTGACTATTATCATTAGTATCGAGTGCGCGTCTGCTCCCGTGTTAAAACATTTTGAAGTCTTCTCGTTTTAAATATTAAAAATAACACTATTATTCTTTATCGGAATTTTACATTCTTTTTCATTATTTAACATTAATAATAAATGCTAATTTGTGAGGATTACAATTACAGTTCGTTTAAATCTATTTATAATATGAGCATTCATTTTAAAAAATCATTTTTCATTTTTGCATTCATTGCCATGCTCTTGGTTTTACTCTCCTTACAATTCAGCAAGTGCCGACTGGGTGGCGTAGTTGATTTGTCGCTGGCCATTTGCACCTAAGGTTGCGGGTTCGACCCCAGCCCATGTCGGTGGATTTTCATGATGGAGAAAATCGACAGCGGTCATGAACGGTCATGTCGTATGATTATTCGGCATGTAAAAAATCCCTTGATGTGCCCATTTGGCTTAGCAGTCAAAACTCTTAAGTTCAATTTTGCATCGTCAGAGCTCAGGTGCCTCCCTCTGAGGAGGAAACTGGGCATCAAAATTATTTGCGGCAATTGGTACCGCCTATTATACGGTGCCGCACTAAAAAATGATAGAGCTAAGTCGGTCCTCTACCTACCTTTAGGTGCTCTATTCCAGTGACTAACAGAACTGCAACTTTTCCCATCCATGAACAGTACACCTTCTATCGCTAATGCTGCATCGGTTGTCGTGCAGTCAAAAAAGGACCGCGTTCCTGGTTTAGGAAGGGGGCCAGGTTCGATAAATAATCTATAGTCTCCAAATTCTTTAAAGATCATACAATTCAACATTAATGGAATTTCAAGATTAAACTTGAACAAGTACTTGAGCTAGCACTAACCGAAGGTGCCCAAATTATTGCTCTGCAGGAAACTAAGCTGAAGACAATCATTTCCCTCAAGATCAAGGTATACAATATCTTTAGGTTAGATAGACAGAATAGGAGTGGAGGAGGTTTGGCATTCCTTATTAAGAACATCAATTATCAGTGTATAAATATCTACAGAAAAATAACTGATGGATCTAATCTCGAGATCCAGGGCATAAGGATCATCTGGATAGGGAAACCACTCAAAATATCTTTAGCATGTACCATCCCCCTGATCTCAAAAGTCTACCAACTGATCTTCAAGATTTATCCACTGTGGGTACTATCTGCCTAGGTGATTTAAAGGCAAAACACCCCCTTTGGGGCTGAGGAAATGAATTACTTGACATTATTGATGACAAGTGTTTTTCTATTCTCAATGATGGCATGGCTACCCATTTATCATATAGTTATAATACGAAAGAAGCTCTAGATATTTCAATCTTTCTGATCTTGGGCCCAGTTGTAAATGGACTCTTCTGGAAAACTTAGGGAGTGACCACCTACCTATTTTAATTGAACTAAAAAAGAGGCAACTAGTGACCACCAGTAATAATAAACAATGGATTTTTAAGCAAGCAAACTTGGAGAAAAAGCCCTACCCTGGATTTACGATTTCTTGAGATACAGACTTATCAGAGTGAAGTTTAATAATTCCCTCTCCAGGAGTTTTTCGTTCTTTCAAGAAGTGCCTCAGAGTTCAGTTCTAATCCCAACTTTGTTCTCGCTCTACTTATCAGGCATTGAGAGTGTTATCAAGAGGAAATGTGAGGGTGGCGCATTCGCGGATGATATTATTATTTGGAAGTCCGATTCTGACTTGACGAAACTGGAGAGAGACATTAATCTTGTCCTTGAGGACATTCGGAATTTCGCTCTGGATCACAAACTGACTTTTAACCCTACCAAGTCTATGGTTAGCTTTTTTACAACCAATAGAAAGCTATATAATTTCCATCCAAATATCTTTTTGTATAATCAGCCACTGACTGTCGATAAACATCCAAAATATTTGGGGTTCGTATTGGGACCTTGAAATTCTGGGAAACAAACATATTGACAATATTGTATTGAAGGCAAGAAAACGGCTCAACATCTTGAGATATACCTCTGGACGTGATTGGGGAGCAGATACTGGCACTCTCAGAAACACGTACATCTCACTAACCAGGTCCATCTTGGAGTACGGCGTTCCAGTATACTGTAGCGCCTCCGTTACAAATCTTCAGAAACTTGAAAAGGTCCAGCTTAGCACTGCTAGGATCATCACTGGTCTAAGAAATACTTGTCCCAGAGATAAAGTACTTTTCGAGGCAGACCTACAGCCCCTTAGCCTTAGGAGACGTGCATGTCTAACAAAATACTACAACAAACTCAGAAGTCTGGATTCTCGAAATCATACTTCAGCTTACTTCAAAGATTGGTGTAATAACCAGAGACTCAGAAGAAACAGTCCCTTCAGCCAAATGGTCTCTTTTAACCTTGCCATTGGTGCTGTGGAACCTCCTCTCCTGTCACAATGTCTTGACCCAGTGGACGATCTTGACGGGGTCTTTTTCCATCCAGAATTACCAGTACACGTGAATAAATAAACAGACCTTCCTGCCTATCTAAAGCAACTAGCTCTAGAGAGATTATTTGGGGATATACCAATTGACGCCGTTTAAGTTTATATGGATGGCAGTAGACATGATTATTATTGATCTGGCAGCGGAATTTTCCTCAAATCGCAAGACCATATCTTAAGAATCTAGAGGAGAAATCCAGACGGCTGCTCAGTTTTTTGCAGTGAGCGCTAATAGCCATTGATGAGGCCCTTGGTTCTCTTGCATCTCTTCCAAATGGAAAAGAGATTTGGATACTGTCTGGTAGTAGAAGTGCAATACAGCACTTGTCCAATTGGCAAAGTGTGAGAGATAATGTTGAAGTTTCAATACTCACCAAATTAAAACGACTTTCCACATCGCATCAAATTCATCTGCAGTGGATTCCCTCTCACATAGATCTAGAGGGAAATGAGATTGTGGACACTTTGGCCAAGGCTGGCGCTTGCGAGGTACCAGAGCCGTCAGCGCCCCTCACCTTTTGAAGATTTTCTCTAGAACTAAACACCAGAATAAGACCGCTTAGATTCTCCCCCCCAGATTAACATTGGTATCAGTGTTCTCGTCCTGGAGGCTCTCTAACTCACGTTTTACTAGACAGGATCAAACTCTTCTAGACCACTTTCGAAGTGGCCATCTTAAACTAATGAAATTTTCCGAAGAATGCAAGAGCTTTGAAATGTGCACGAAATGTTCTTCTGAGCCGGTCTCGCCTGCTCACATCCTCGAATGTCTAGGGCTCACCAAGCAGGATTTAGCTGTCGATCCCTTGCTGGGGTTGGATTTTTTGAAAGTGTACGATGTCGTGGACCTGGTCTAGCACTGCTGATCAATGGGGCGCGCGACAACCCCAACAATGTCATTGTGGTAAAAGCGTGGAGTTCTCGTATGTATCAATTGTTATAATTTCTTACTAGTTCTATTCCGAAATGGGCAGAGTTTGTGTAAAAATGTAGTACAAAGCCCCCCCCCACACGCTTTTACTACAATGGCATTAATTTTCTCGTTAATCATTTTATTCTTATAATGAGAATTTTTTTTTCTTTTTAGTTCGATTAAAAAAACTATAAAAGCGTGTTTTTAACTATAATTAATTAAAAGACAAAGTAGGCCATTTTCATAAAAAATAAATTTTTCTCCATCAAATTTTCAAAAAAACTTATATGGTTTTTACAAATCACAGCTTCTCATAAGTAAAATTCCCTTTGCTTATCAAATCCTGTTAATAAAACTGTATCCATTTTCTGTATATTTATTCTTTTAAAATCAGATAAAATAATTGTTTATGCATATAAATCTACATTAATCTCTCAATTTTGAGGAAAGAGGAAAAGGTATTTTGATTTCGTTGAAAAAATTTATTCTTAATTTACATTTCTCTTAACTTGAATTGCATCTCTATTTACATTAAGGGAACGTACATTATTCCAAAATTCATTTTTGTTAAAATAAGTTTTAGTTTTAAATTTCTCTGAATGAAATTACTTCGATTCCATTTTGCGACATATTTTAGATTTTCAAAACACTTAACAGGAACTTTAGGAAAGTTATGAATCAGGAGAGAAAAAAATCCATATATTATCAGACCTGAGTTTTAATGGTATTCTATCTTGTGTGTGTGTGTGTGTGTGAGAGAGAGAGAGAGAGAGAGAGAGAGAGAGATGAGAGAGAGAGAGAGAGAGATTGATGTGTGTTTTTATTTATACATAATCAAAATGCATAAACCTGATCTTGGCTTTCAAATAAAACAGAATTTATATTTATTAAGTCCTTTTTCTTACTTACCTAACATAATTTATGGTTTTTGTGTATAAACTTCTGGGTATTTTTTTAGGTTTTTGAAAATAATTGTGGTTATTCAGTAATGTTGAGAAATTTTTTAATTTTAATGAAAATGTTTAAAATTTATTATGAATATCAAGAACAAACATAGTTTTATTTCTCTTTATTAAATCGTGGTCAAGGTCATGAACTCCTGATCGGCTTGTTGTGAGATCAAGCCTAGTACCGCTGAAAACCCACCATGTAAAGGGGGCTGATGCACGGAAAATCTGTCGAGGCTCAAACGTCCTCCTGTTGATGTTGTGTGGAAGTTAGGAGAATATGTGTGGGTGGGGTCGTCCTTGTCACTTCAGCAAGGTTCAAAATTCCATCGCCAGTAGCCTTAGTGCAGCTTGTGATAGCCCACGGGTTGTGGGTCATCCACACGACCTAAATTGGAGGGGATAAAAGACTGACCTCTCAAAGATTCCATACTAAAATTAGTTTATTATTATCTCAATTTATATTCAACAAAACAACACAAGTCTAGGAGGCTTATGATCAGGAGTGATGAGACATAAACTATAATCCTAACAAATAGCGCAATAAACCACCGAATCTATATTTATATATGATTCCCTGACTTTACTAGAATGCGAACAGCTACCAGTCCTTATATCGTCAATATAATCCTTGATCCAATTTGCTCTGGCAAATGGACGGTCTTCTGGCTTCGAACTCACTTAGAACTAGCTCTCCTTCTTAGAACTTCGCTAGCACTATTAGACCTCCTCATAGAACTTCACGCGAATACTAAAGCTCCAATATATACACAATTCCTAATCTGCATAATCGCGTTCTCTTCTTGAGTTGGTTGGAAAGAATCGCCATTCTGGTCTCTAAGATTTCCCAAGAGGCTTTAATAGAAGACGCGATAAGGCCCCGTCACAAGCTTTCCAGTGCGACGTTAATATACACTCACTCGTACCCTTTTTTAAATCGTTCGAATTCTGCAATTTTAGCTGAGGAGAATAATTACTTATATATATAATTACAATAATATCATTCCCAATAAAAATACCAGTCTCATTGCTACAAATTAATTTCTCTAATAATAGTTTTATATAAATTTATTTTTAGAAATTTTTAAATTTACAAACTTATAATGCCCCTTTTCGTTCATTTAAAAAAAATTATTATAATTTTGTTCAAATTTTTAAGATCCTAAAATTCTACAAATTCTTACGGGTAATTGCTCGTAATTTAAGGCTATTACAATTCGAATAATAGTAGCTGTGAATTAAAGCATTAAGGGAAAGAGCCTAATAATTTAAAAATTTATATTATACAGGGTATCAAAAGTACTGTAGTGGGAACTATTTTATAAATATTGTAAAAATTTATTTGACCACTCACAATTACTAGAGAATTCCCGTGCATAAAGAATTACTACACTTCTGATATAGTATAGTAAGTAATAATTCATTTAAAAAGTTAATAAAGCGTCAGAAATAGATTCAGACATTGGTAACGTAGTGTCTACAAAGCATATTTAGGATGAGCCCTCCCTTGAATGCCCATATTCAGTTGATATACATATTCAACTGACACAGATGCATTCAAAATGGAGTTAGCGTTATTGAAATTTCGCTTGATTAAAATTTTAATCCTTCATTATCCCAATATAAAATGCATTAATGAGAATTATAAAGTTTAAACTTGTACTGTACTATAAATCCTTTATAAAAAAATGATAGACACTTTATTAGAGTACACTGCGAAAAACCGGTATTCAGAACTGAGTACAAAATACTCACTTTTAAATACGTCACGTACTCAAAATAGCTCCGATGCAATCATACTCAAATTTGAGAATAGCCTATTCTCATCTTTGGCAACCAGTACGTACTCAAAATTGTAAACATCACATACTCATTTTTGAACCTGTTACTGAATCAAATTTGAGAATATAACAGCAAAATGAGTGCGTAATGCACTCCTGTATGAGTTTTTATGGGTCAAATATGAGTATGTATGGTTTTTATTTTATGGTTAGTGTATCCAATACACACACACGAATTTTTAACATACAGAGAGATATATATCAAATCAAATTTAAAGGGATCTAAATATCTGATACTTAAGTTGTAAATTTCATTTTTTCCTTCTTATATATTACTTAATTCACATTTTATGAAGTTTTTACCACTTAACTCCAAAAATATAGATTATTTTTGCATTTATTGTGTTACAAAAAGGTACTTGCGTATCATTGCAAAAGTGCCGACGTTCAAGAAAATTCGCCATGTCTCGTACGCGCTGAATTAACAACCATGTACTTCGTTTTATATAATGTCGCCAATGTTTTTGAGGTGATACGCAAGTTCCAACAAAAATATAATTTTTGGTTTTAAAAATGCAACCACAGCTGCTATGTGATCATAAACTGTATTATTTTTGAACTTATACCTCAAATTTAAATCTTTGAAAATAACAAAAATAGATTCGGTGCAATAGTTAAACAAATGTGTAAGCAATTGGGCTCATTAAAAGTTATATTTATATTTCTAGATGCAATACATTGCCTCTTTAAAATCCAATACAAACAGAAAATTAACTTTTGTTTAAAATCAGTCTTTCAATATTTATCTTGGAAACATTATTCATTAGGAAGTGTTTTGGAAACATTACGATGAATATAACAGACTTTTCATATTAAAAATTTCTAAACATAAAAGTAAGATAGGAATAGTTTCTTTACATATTATGTAACATGGAAAAAAAACTTTGAAACCCGACTAAAATAAGTCTCACTAGGCCCCCAGGTAAGCTAGTATTTTTTTATCAATTGTTTTATTTAAATCGATACTGTAGGAATGGATGTGCACATATCGTATCCCTCCTATGTTCATTAATGACGTAATGCCAAGAGAGCGCCACCTATCTGACAAGGCGGTTCGAGGATAACGAGTAAACCAGACTGGAATAGAACGATTGCGCGGGAGACGACCGAGAGAAGCGACGGCGATGATACGATGACGAGGGCGCTGGAACGAAACGCCTCGTGGAATCCAACGATCTAATGATGTTTCGATTACTTTTTACTAACTTTTAGCCCTCCCTTGTAAATAATTCCCCTTAATAAATGTATATTTAACTCAATCTGGCCGTTGTCACTCTCTATATGGGGGTTCGGCCTTTCCCTAAACTTAAAATCCCTAGAAAACCGAAGGAAAAAAAAAAGATAAAGGACGATGACGATGCAAGAAAAACGAATCTGTTCATTGTGTATTTGACGATTTACTTCAATTTTAAGTGCATTTTTATTCTTCAATGTGTGTTTGACGATTTTCTTCCATTTCAAGTGCATTTATTCTACAACGTGTTCTTCAATGTGTGTTAGACGATTTTCTTCCATTTCAAGTGCATTTATTCTTAAAAGCGTTTTTATGATTTGACGCTTTCATTCAATTTCAAGTGTTGTGTGAAAATTCACGATTGTGAAGATATTTAGTCGATAATTTTGCCGACACATCAAGATTTTCTTCAACACTATTATACATTCATGAAAGTTAATATTCAACAATCAAGACGTTGTGTGCAAAAATTTACCGTGAGTTTTTATTTCCATTGTTTTTTACAAACTCTCAGTGATTGTGAAAATATATTTTGAAACTGCTAATGTGACTGTGATACGATATATTTTTTTTAACTTGTACAACTGCTACTAGTGACATTTTATTCTAGACTTTAATCTTTTCATAGCGTATTAATTTTTTTTTCTGTGTTGAAATATTTTACTCACATATCATTTTAAGTGATCTGCAAATATTTGTATATTTTACGTATTTTGGTTCAATTTAAGTGATTTATTATGTCTTATTTAACACTGAATGATATCCCAGTTATCGCGCAAGCTTTGAAATTTGGCAATACGCAAAATGTAAAATTATTGTATTCTGTTGTTTTTAACTATCACCCATTCAGTTGGACCTCTAGAGAACAATTGCGAAAGTTTACGGGTTTCGCACAAGATTTTGATATTGAAGACTACTCCGCCGTTATTTTAAAAAAATTAAACCTACCCGATTTAATCTGTTTAGCTAATTTTTTACAACTAGAAACAAATGGAACTGCCGAAGAACTTTGTAATAATATTTTGTTTTCACTAGCTGATTTATCCGCTTTTCATAATAAATTAAATACACGAGATGTAGAAGAATGCCCCCGCGGGATGCAGAAAATTCCTTTGCTTCCCCCCCCACTTTCTACAGACAGGAAATCGGCTGACGCACTTAACCAAATTAATGAGTCAGCTGTTCCCTCTATTTCGAAAAACGATTTATCGTGGCTTTTTTGTTAAAGATTTACTTCTAACTCTTCGTTCTTTCAGTGCAGATGACTCATACTCAATTGAACATTTTTTTCTGATGTGGAGGAAAATTTAACGTTTTGCCCAATAACCGAACAACAAAAATTGTTTTTGTAAAACGGCTTTTGACAGGAACTGCAAAATTATTTATTCAATCTCAGCGTGGTATAAACTCTTACAGTTGTATAAAAACATTACTTATTCAGGAATTCGGAAAAAAATTAAATCAAGCTCAATTGCATAAGGAATTACAACATAGAAAAATGCGGCCTAATGAAACGGTATTCCAATATTTAGTCGCTATTCGGGAATTAGCGAATCGAGGTCAAGGGTTTCTCGACGAAACTTCAATTATGGAATATTGTATTAATGGAATCCCCGATTCTCCTTCAAATAAGCTAATATTATATGGATGTACAACAATTCAGGAATTTAAAGAAAAATTAGGAATTTATGACAAAATATTTCAAAATAAAAGCAAAAATCACTCTTATGATACGTCGCGTAGTCCAAACTTTAGTAGCCAACGCCGTGATGTTGAAAGTACACTTCATAAACATCGAAATTATAGATATCCAAAATTCAATGCACCAAAGCCTAATTCAAAATTTGAGAATAAAAATTTCAGAGATAGGAATCACGTAACTTGTTTTAATTGTTCGGGATCCGGTCATATTTCTAAATTTTGCCCAGATAAACATCGTGATCTAAAGTGTATATTATGCGAAAATTTTGGCCATAAATCTGATGCTTGTCCTCAAAAAAATATCCCTTCTTCTAATAATGTTGATGAAATTACCCCATTAACTACTATGTGTAAAGAAGTTAAAATTTTATCTAAAAAAATATTATCTTTAGTTGATACCGGAAGTCAAGTAACCTTAATGAAAGAAAGTGTATGGAATCAATTAGGCTCCCCTTCTTTAATAAATAGTGGTAATATACTAACTGGTTTTGGCCTTTCAAAACTCATGTAATTGGTTCGTTCAACTCAACTGTTTCAATTGACAACCAAGACTTTCCTGTTAAAATTAATGTTGTCCCCAACCACTCAATGAACTTTGATATTATTATTGGTTGTAATCTAATTAAACAAGCTAATTTGACTATCACCCCTGATAGTGTTATGTTTTCTAAGCTACAAAACGAAGTATCCGACGCTTCTCCACAACCATTTGTTTTCGCAATTACTGACGACATTCCTAAATTTGATATTGGCACTGAAATTCCAAAACAAACTCGTAATGATGTTGAGGCATTACTCGTATGTTATAGGCCGAATAAAATTAAAACGACGGATATTGAGTTAAGCATTACCGTGACGGACGACAAACCAATTTATCATTCTCCAAGACGGTTACCTTTTACTGAACGTGATATAGTAGATAAACAAATAGATGAATGGATACAAAATGGTGTTATTGAACCATGTTCATCTGCTTATGCTAGCCAAGTCCTAGTAGTCCGCAAAAAGACGGCAGTCCACGAGTCTGCATTGATTTTCGAAAATTAAATCGTGTGTTAGTTAAGGATCACTATCCTCTGCCCCCCATTGAGGATATTTTAGATAAACTTCAGGATACTAGAGTTTTCAGTACCATTGATTTACGTAATGGTTTTTTCCATGTGCCTGTTAACAAACAGAGTCGCCCATATACCTCCTTTGTAACACAAAATGGTCAATTTCAGTTCCTTAAAATGCCTTTCGGACTCTCTACATGCCCTTCAACGTTTTATCAATACAGTTTTTCGTGACTTAGTTGTTCAAGGAATTGTTCTCCCTTACATGGATGATATAGTTATCCTTGCTAAAAATGAATCTGAGGCTATTGAGAGACTCAAAAAGTTCTTCAAGTGTCCAGTGATTACGGATTGGAAATAAATTTTGATAAATGTCAATTTCTGCATAGGAAAATTGAATTTTTAGGCCATATTATTGAAAATAATAAACTTTTTCCTTCCCCTTCTAAAACTAAATCAGTTGTCAATTACCCCGAACCAAAAACAACTAAAGAAGTTCAACGTTTTTTAGGTCTCACTGGATATTTTCGTAAATTTATCCCTGCTTATTCTGTAATTGCTAAGCCACTTAGTGATCTTTTACGTAAAGATACTCCTTTCAATTTTGATGTAAAACAAAAAGCTTCCTTTGACGAGTTAAAACGTTTGCTCTGTCAGAAACCTGTCTTAGGTATATATCGACAAAATTGTGAAACCGAAATACATACTGATGCATCAATCGACGGACTTGCTGCTGTTTTATTACAAAGATTCCCCGATGATAATTCCTTACATCCTATATATTACATGTCTAGAAAAACGTCCGAAACGGAGAGAAAATATACCAGCTACGAACTCGAAGTTTTAGCAATCATAGAAGCTCTCAAAAAATTTAAAGTGTACATTTTAGGAATGCCTTTCAAAATAATTACTTATTGTGATGCATTTACAAAAACTATGAGTAAGAAAGATCTAAACACACGAATCGCGCGTTGGGCCCTGAATTTACAAGATTATGATTACACCATTTTACATCGCTCTGGCTCACAAATGGCCCATGTCGACGCTTTAAGTAGAATACAGGTTTTAACAAACCAGTGTAATGATTCTATTGTGCATAGGATAAAAGAATCTCAAGAGCTGGACCCACACATTCTTTCCATAAAAGCTCTTCTTCAAAAGGGTCCATATGATAACTACTGTATTAAAAATAATATACTATATAAATTTATTGACGGTGCCGAAGTCCTTGTTATTCCCGACGAGATGCAGCATCACTTTATCAAAAATGCTTACGACAAAGGACATTTTTCAGTTAAAAGAACTCTAGAACATATAAAAATAAATATTTTATACCGCAACTTCAATCCAAAATTGAAAAATATATTTCTAATTGTGTAACATGTATATTGAAAAATAAAAAGTCTGGTAAACAAGAAGGATTTCTCCATCCTCTTGTCAAAGATGATATACCACTAAATACATACCATATCGATCATCTTGGTCCTTTAGCAACTTCAAGTAAAAACTACAAATTCATTTTAGCTGTCATTGACTCTTTCACTAAATTTGTTTGGTTATACCCCACAAAAACTACATCTACTTCTGAGGTAATAAAAAATTAGACATTCAAAAAACTACATTTGGAAATCCTCGTTTTCTTATCACTGATCGTGGAACTACTTTCACTTCTGACGAATTCCGCACTTATTGTTCGGAACAAAAAATTACACTTCATCATATTACTACAGGTTTGCCACGTGCTAATGGTCAAGTAGAACGCATTAATCGAACAATTATTCCTGTCTTATCTAAGATGTCAGAAGACGATCCCACGAAATGGTTCAAACATGTTCCTTCACTACAAGAAGTCTTAAACTCAACATTCCAACGAAGCATTAACACCACTCCTTTTGAATTACCCTTTGGAACACAAATCAATAACAAGACTGATTTGCGCATTCAACAATTAATCGACGAACAACTACAACTCGAATTTAATGAAAACAGAGAACTCCTACGTAAAGCGGCAAAAACGCAAATACTTAAAGTGCAAAATGAAAACAAAAAGTCTTATAATCTTCGACGAAAATCTCCTTATTTATACAGTGTTAAGGACTTAGTTGCTATTAAAAAAACGCAGCAAGGACCTGGACAAAAACTCTGCAATAAATTTATCGGTCCATATAAAATAACACAAGTAAAACCTAACGATACCTACAACGTCGAAAAATGTGGAAATTTTGATGGCCCAACCAAAACAAGTACTTGTGCTGAATACTTGAAACCATGGCCTAACAAATGAATGTTACATTACGAACGCAAACTTTTACTTTAACATTTTTTCGACATTATCACCATACTCAAGATTGCTTTGTATTGTTTGTCTTCTTTCCATCTGTATACCTATTTTTTTTATTCTTTATTATTAGTTTTGATTTTCTGATACATATTTGTCTGTTTTAATAATTGTTTTATTTGTAAGTTTATTTCCTCTAGCTTTTCAGTTTTATTTCATGAAATTTTGAAATACACTGTATTTTACATGCGAGGACGCATGCTTGGTCATGATGGCCGATGTAGGAATGGATGTGCACATATCGTATCCCTCCTATATTCATTAATGACGTAATGCCAAGAGAGCGCCACCTATCTGACAAGGCGGTTCGAGGATAACGAGTAAACCAGACTGGAATAGAACGATTGCGCGGGAGACGACCGAGAGAAGCGACGGCGATGATACGATGACGAGGGCGCTGGAACGAAACGCCTCGTGGAATCCAACGATCTAATGATGTTTCGATTACTTTTACTAACTTTTAGCCCTCCCTTGTAAATAATTCCCCTTAATAAATGTATATTTAACTCAATCTGGCCGTTGTCACTCTCTATAATACATACACAACTTCTGCTCTCAACACTGATCAACCGAACTACTGGAACTCTCTTTTAATCCATCCAGATGGAAATAAAAATGCATTGTAATATATGCTACAAATCAAGCTCACTTTTATATTAACTGATTTTATACTCTATCACCAAAGAAAACAAATATTGTAGTTTTTAAGTTAATGTTTTTTTAAATCAAAAATTAAAATATTTAAAAAGTTTAGTCCTTAGAAGAATGTCAAAACAACTGAAACAGTAGACTTACATTTTCAAAACATTTAAAATTCACAAATATTTGACCAACTGGAAAGAGATTTTAGAGAAGTTTTCAGAGCTCATTTAAAAGAAAAAAATAACATCTAAGGACCAGTCGAATCCTAATTTAGCCATTTTACTAGTGTACAGCATTTTTGTTTTAATGATTCACTATAAACAAGAAAAATAAAACTATAACCAAATGATATTTTTGAAATATTTATTCTGGAAATTGTACACATGCATATCAGACATTGAAAAAAGACAAAAGAATACAAGTGTAATTTTTGAAACAACATACCGCTATAAGCTATTTATTGAATTTTTTTATAAACACTATCTAAAATCCATATTATCATCAACTCCATCTTTATTTGTACAGCATAGCTTGTATTTTTATGTAATATACATCAAATCATTTTAAATATGGAAAGTTCTAATGTGTAAAGAAACATAATTAAACAGATTTTTTTTTTATTTTTATGAAATCAATAGCATGTCTTGCTAAATATAAGTGAAAATGCCTTTCAAACAGTGTTTCATACAAATTACATGTTAGGATACATGAGTCATCTAAATTATATACTGAAGAATTTATAGATAGCTGGTTCTGACAAAAGGAATCTTAAAAGTTTCCTCGTTAGAGTAAAATTTCTGCAAATGATGTTCGTAATTATATAGTACTAGCTGCATGGCCCGGCTTTGCACGGGCTTTCTCTTTCCCTCATGACGCCAGCAATTATGTGTGTGTTTGTACGCGCGCAATGTGAGTGATTTCTAAAATTATTTCATTAAATTTCCCTTTTTCGAAATTTGTTCCACATATTTTCGATTTAAGACAGGTTTTTTCCCCCTCCCTCTAGCCCGGCATAACACGGTTTTTTTAGTGTAAAATTACTGTTTCCTCTTCCCCTCCCCCTCACAGATAAAATATAGCTTCAAATTTCGATCTATGACTTTTAAAAACTATTGCATTAGTTAAAAAATTATTAATGTGAAGCAATAAAAAGAAAACGATTCTTTAGTTAGCTTAAAAATGTCTCTGAAATGTATTTTTATCCAAAATAATAGACAATGTACTTTTTTTAATTAACAAATAATTAATTTAGTAATGAATTAATAGAAATAACTTTAAAAAACATATATATATATATATATATATATATATATATATATATATATATATAAGTTATAAAAAAACAGTATGGGGGAAGCGTAGATATATATTTACATGTACTGAAAAAAAACATTCAAAAAGAAAAAAAAAAAACTAAATGATAAAAACATTTTGATATTTTATTTTAATTTTCATAGTTTTCCTTCCACTGTCATAGTTAAAATTTTTTTGTAATGAACGCTTAAAATAGTGTAAATAATTTATATCAGGAAGTGTAATACATTAATATTACTTTTTGTTGTATTTATTTTATGTTAAAATCTTGCCACCACTTCTCCCTTCAAAATCTAGTTTTATTATGAAATAAAAATAGTGATGAACGGAATAAATTAAAAGCGAGAAAGTGCACTGAGGTATGGCGTAGACAAAACAGAAGGGATAAAAAAAGATAGATGAATGCTGTCACGGGATTTTTTGCAAATGGCAGAATTTTTTCCTACTTTATTGACAAATATCGTTATATTTTGAAAACTTCTCACAATATCTTTATAAATTTTAGCCTATGTGTTATTCTGATGTATAAGCTATATTACTGTAAAGTTTCATTAAAATCCATTCAGTTGTTTTTGCGTGAAAGACCCAATAAGATACTCACAAACTTTCACATTTATAATATATATTAGATTCTAAACGACAATCTACAAAATTTAGCATAGCATATGTAGTGTCATGTATGACTGCTTTGAATATGACGACAAAGACTACGATATGAATGAAATAGCCTTAGGCAAAAAGTATGAAATTTGTAGATTAATTTTTATCCATAAAATAAAAAAAATAAAAAAGAGAAAAATTCAAAACTGCAAAATTTAAAATAAATTATAAATGGAAATATTAAAAATGAAAATTTAGCTTACAAGTAGAAATGAAATTAATGCAAATTAAAAATAAAGCATTCATAATTTTTAAAAAATGGTTAAAGGTTTTTAAAAGCAATTTTCTAACTAGTACACAGGAAGGTTTGTCTTGCTGAGTGAGAGAGTATTAACGTGGCACTGTTCAGCTACACAAGGGCTTTGGGCAATGGACCTCGTAACCATGAACTACTGTTAAAAAAATATACCATACATTGAAACAATATATATATATATATATATATATATATATATATATATATATATATATATGACAGGCCCCAGGCCTGCTGGTAAAATGAAGAGGGCATCATCTTCACAATATTCCTTTATTACGCTTTCATCATATATAATCTAACATGGCGGACCTTTTGCCGCGCAACCGGGTGTTACCAAATACAACATCGCAGCGAGGAGACACCAGCCAAGTCCTTTCTAGTATGCGTTCGCCTTCGTCAGCGCTCGTTGCTCCTTTTAACAGGCTTGTTTACTCATAAATCCTTACGCGATGGTAAAGAGTTCGCTCTATTTTCATTTATTACTTCCTTAATTTTGAACCTAAACTTTTCAAACCTGACAAATTTCCCCCTCCGCTGAAGTCTGGCACAGCCAGATTGGCCAATTCTGACTGGCAAGTCCCCAGGGAAAAAATTATATTTCAATTATATCAAATTCCCCAAATGAAATAAAAATCTAGAAGATATAATAATTGTGTAAAAGAGTGGGCTGGTGAATCCTGACATGTACAAAAAAATAGCAATAATGAATAACAAAGTATCAAAAATTTGGTATAAAACTTTGTGTTACATAGAATTGTTTTCTGAAAAATATCACACATCTAATACTTCCACTATGACTATAATAATAATGAGGTTAATAAAAAACAACATAAGATAAAGATAATTCACATTGGACATTCAAAAATATAATAGTACTAAACAACATAACATAAGATCAAGTGAAATTCTCACTAAATGTGCACCAATAGTAAACAATGTTAATAAAGTGATAAATGTTGAAAAGTTACAAGTACTTCAAAATGGTATTGAATGTTGGAATATAATGAGTACATAAATACATATAAAGAATAGATATAAAATAAGTAATAGCAAAATGAGTTTAGGAATAATGGTAAAGTAAATACATAAAAAAAAGACATACATGGAGTAACTAACAGCAACATGATTTTAGGAGCTCCCAAAAAAGAAAAGATTACATCACTATAACACAGAAATTTATCAAAATAAACACAACATCAACATTATATCAAAATATCACTAGAAATATAAAATGCAAAGAAAAATAAGGGTATTTCAGATATATCAAGTACAGGTAAAAGTTCAATCAATGTAATGTAATGTTTCACAGTCCTGTCTTGGAAAATCATAGTTCAATGTTCCTCATCCAATTATTGTTTATCGCACAGTTCTTTTGTTTATTATTAGAATCTCTACTCAATCAACTCATTTCAAAAACATACAACCATAATAAAATCTTCATAACATCACATACTATATTTTAACTTTCAGAATATACTTATCACAAATAATC
Organism: Trichonephila clavipes; assembly: GCA_019973935.1. Lineage (NCBI taxonomy): Eukaryota > Metazoa > Arthropoda > Arachnida > Araneae > Nephilidae > Trichonephila > Trichonephila clavipes. Next base: position 215,816 of record BMAU01007914.1, on the reverse strand, counting down.
ACAATGAAATTATTATAACACAATGTATCGTAAAATGACCTCATCACAATGTTTTCATACAGTCCATAATTCAGTTTTTTTTTTTTAAATAGTCTTCCATAATGTGTTCATTATGAATAAAGATACAATACAAATTCAATTACATATAATTTTGATTTTCATAATGTAAACAAGTCTTAAATTCAAATTTTAGACACAACTTTTATTATTATTATTTTTTTTTTAAATAACAATGCACTTCTTCTAAAATTACAATGTACTTCTTCCAAAATTTACAATGCACTTCTTTTAAAATTACAATGTACTTCTTCTTCCCCCCCCCAATGTTTGAGAAAACAAACTCTATAACAAATATAAATAAGAATTTAGCATAATTGGAAATTGGATTTTGAATGAAATGGTTTTAATCTTGTAGAATGAACAATATCTGTTAATTTTCCTGTATATTGATTTGGTTTATCTATTTCATAAGTAACATTTGAGAGTTTCCTGACAACTTTAAAAGGACCATTATAAGGAGATTGAAGTTTACTTGAATTAGGGTATGAGAAATTTTGATATAATACTAAATCTCCAACTTTAAATTTTGCATCAACATAATGTTTATCATACCGTTGTTTATTTATCTTATGATGCTTAATTGTTCTGTTTACTGCAATTTGTCTAGCTTGTTGTATAGGTGGATAGTTTAATTTTACTTGATTAGGTAATGGCGAATCATATGGCAAAGTTCCAAACATTAAATATGCAGGTGGAAAGCCAGTAACATCATGTGGCGAGTTATTGTATTCATATGTAACTTGTTCTAATAATTTTGTCAAGGAGTTTTTGTAGTTGAATTAACTTTTTTACATCTTAATTTTGCTACTAATGTCTGATTAACTCTTTCATTCTTTCCATTGCATTGTGGTCTATTTGCTGAAGTTAGTAATTGTCTAATATTATGATGTTTTAAGAATTTCTTAAATTTAGATGAAGTGAATGCAGCATTTCTATCACTTAAAAGTTGTTTTGGGCATTGAATTGAAAAATTTGTTTTAAGCAATTTGTATAAGTTTCAGAAGTGACACTTTTGGATGGAAATGTCCAAGCATATCTGGTAGCATGATCCAGAACAATATGCAGGTATTTCTTTTGTGAATTATGATAATTAAATCCTCCTACAGTGTCTAGTGAAATCATTTCAAATGGTTCTTCTGCTACAGGAACTTCTTGCAATAATCCATACTTTTTTGTGTAGACTTTTTATTCATTTGACATGTTTCACAACATTTAACAAAATTTGAAATGTCTAATATAATGTCTTTCCAGTAGTAAATTGGGGAAATTAATTTTAACATCTTTTTTTTACACCTGGGTGACCAAATTGTTCATGTGCAGTTGTAATTAATTTTTCTCTCAAAGATAACGGTACTACAATTTTTAATTAAATTCTTTTTCTTTACTGTTAATACATCATTAATTTTTACATATTTTGGATCATTAATGTTCTCTGAATTTTGGTATTTAATAATTTCATCAGTATTTAAAAAATGACAAATGGGTGATATATAATGGCATACAGGGTTCCTCGACAACATGTCTGCTTCAACATTTAATTTACCTTTTATATAAACTATCGAATATTCATACATATTACGTCTATCTACAAAATTGCATGTCTACCTACACAAAAAATGAATGTGTGTGTACAACAAAAACATTTTATAATTAAGATAACATAAAAAAAAATCATTTATTTTGATCAAATATTTTTCAATTTGAAAGATAAAAAAATGTGACAAATATCAAATAAAAATTTTAATGAAAGTTATATTCTATAACTACCTTATGTTTTCAAATGTTATTCAAAACATATCTACAACATTAATTATCACTTAATATATCAAAAAAAAAAAATTGTAAATATACAGATTTATAAAAATATATGTGCATAAGAATTCAAACATCGGAAAAAAATTGATACACACCTGCAAGAATTATACATCATTTCTCATCAAAAATTATTTCTTTCATATTTTGGAATATTTAGATGATTCCAAGTCTTGACTTAGAGACTAATCAATGATAAGTTCAGTATCTTCTAAATCAGAAAAATGTTTATTCATTTCTTCGATAAACTTATCTACTTTTGTCACAGGACGTGTCTTTTTCTGTTCACCTTTAAACTTTCTCTTAAGCCCCCAACGTTTTATCTGGTTAGGAGATGAAAAAGGGGTAAATTTCTCTGGTGATGAAAAGTATTCCTCATCATCATCCCACTCAAATTTTGCTTTTTTCCATTGTTCTTCTTTTTGATATTCCAAACATTGTTGATCAAAACAGTCCATAAAACTTTTACAACTACTAAACTTATTAAGATCAAATTCAGGAAAAAAGAAGGGTTCTTTGGATATGTTGACTGGTGACTCCTGCCGGAAAGAGTCGTCCTCCATGGTAGTATCGTTTTCAATGCAGTCGCTCGTTCGAAAAAAAAAATTGTTGAAGTTCATTCCATTGGTTTCCTCGCGTATTTTGCAGTACTTTAAATCATCCTGCCGGCTCTTGTCAGGCCCCAGGCCTGCTGGTAAAATGAAGAGGGCATCATCTTCACAATATTCCTTTATTACGCTTTCATCATATATAATCTAACATGGCGGACCTTTTGCCGCGCAACCGGGTGTTACCAAATACAACATCGCAGCGAGGAGACACCAGCCAAGTCCTTTCTAGTATGCGTTCGCCTTCGTCAGCGCTCGTTGCTCCTTTTAACAGGCTTGTTTACTCATAAATCCTTACGCGATGGTAAAGAGTTCGCTCTATTTTCATTTATTACTTCCTTAATTTTGAACCTGACATAAACTTTTCAAACCTGACATATATATATATATATATATATATATATATATATATATGGGGGAGCTAATTTGTTGTCAATCCACTATGCGCCAAACGTCTTTTAGGCGCAGTTTTAAAATCGCTGCAAACAAAATTTTGGTATCCATTAGTTTTCAATCCAAGATGGTGGTCTTACACAAAGAACTCAACATGTAAATAATTTAGTAGAATAGCTTATTCCTGACAAAAGAGAAATTACATTAATTTTAAAAGAAGCAACAATATTAAGTACTATTATAAGTAGAACACAAGGTATTTAGAAATGCAGGGGAAAGAAGCAGAAAAAAAAATAATAACTGTTAAAAACTAAAAAAAATTCAAACCTAAAAAAAATTCAAACCTAAAAAAGAAATCACTATCAGGATGTAAAAAGATTAATGGTGAAATGTTATGAATCTTGATTCTTTAAATGTATTATTAATAAATTCGAGGGATGTGAATATATTTAATATATATATATATATATATATATATATATATACACTCTGTCGCAAAAAAATATATGCACCCAGAAGAAATCAAGCTACAATCACGAAACTCGGCAAGAATGTAGTCTGGTAAGAGATATGCAAATGATTAAAATTTCGAAGCCAATGAGACAAGGCTAAGTGTGCTATGCGCATATTAGTTGCGCAACTGGAAGAGTTTAAAAGCATGAGTACGAGCGCCGTACGGCTATCCAAACGAATCTGATGACTTTGATAGACGATATTGAGACTTAGGATGCCTCTAAGACGTAACCGGCGGCAGTACGAGCAGCTGACGGACTTTGATAGGGGCCGTATAATAGGCCTCAGAGAAGCAGGTTGGTCGAATAGACGTATCGGCCGCCACCTCGGTCGGAGCGATATGGTAGTTGCTCGGTGTTGGCAACAGTGGATCACAGAAGGTAGAGTGTACCGTCGCGGAGGGTCAGGACGTCCCAGGAACACAAATGATCGCGAGGATCGTGCAATCAGAAGAGTGGGCACTTCGGCACCAACAACGTCGCTAGCATCTATTCAACGCCACTTACCTCCTTCCAGACATCCAGTGCCATCAAGAAAAACCATAAGGAGACGACTGACCGAAGTTGGCTTGAGGAGCCGACGTCCGCTAAGACGCTTACCACTGACCCCACATCATAGGCAGTGTCGACTGGATTTTTGCCGACCTCGGGCAACTTGGAGTGTGACAGACTGGAGACGTGTCATCGTCAGTGATGAATCCCGATTCAGTCTCAGTGATGATGACCACCGCACACGTGTCTGGAGGCGCACCGGCCAGCGGTCCGATCCGGCATTTATTGTCGAGCGGCATACAGCAATTTCACAAGGTGTGACAGTGTGGGGAGCAATTTCTTGGGACACACGATCATCTTTAGTGGTCCTTCAAGGCACTTTGACAGCTCGCAGATACGTGGACGATATTTTAACGCCGATTGTGCTACCCATGCTATCAAGTCGCCCAGGTGCCATTTATCAACAGGATAATGCTCTTCCACATACTGCGCGACTCTCCCAACAATGTCTTCAAGGATATGACGTCCTACCATGGCCTGCCAGGTCACCAGATCTTTCGCCAATAGAGCATGTCTGGACGCGCTGGGAAGGCAACTGCAGCCGTCCCGAGATACAGGAGAATTAACTGCGCAGATGCAAAGACTATGGCAGGATCTTCCACAGGGGGTCATAAGTGATCTAATTGAATCGATGCCACGCCGAATTTCGGCTTGTATAGCTGCCAGAGGTGGCTTTACTACTTACTGATTTTTAACCTTTTGCAAGCTGTAACCGCTTAATAAAATGATATTTTGTTCTGAATTTTTAATCATTTGTTTATTTTCATATACACTACATGCATACCAAATTTCGTGAATGTAGCTCAATTTCTTCTGGGTGCATATATTTTTTTGCGACAGAGTGTATATATATATAATTCTAATAATTTTCAATATAACCAAAAATTCCAAGTTTTAATTGTGTGAATTTTATTGACCGGAACGTTTAAAAATGCATTCATTAAAAATAAAGTTGAAGTAAAATTACAATTTGCTGTCTCAGTGAAAAAAGAATTATTTTTGATAGATTTTCTATTGTGGTCATGCAAATTTGCATTGTAAACATCTGCAATAAAACATACAGCCGTCAAATTATTTAACCTGTCTATAAACTATTTTCATTTGGCTGCCATGCGTATCACATTCATGATGGCCAAAATAAGCAAATTCTCAATCTAGAATAGGATTTTTAAAAAAATTATTTGAAAACAAAGACAGAAAGTGCGAATTTGGTAATCCTTTTAGTCCATAAAAATTTAGTACCGTAGTGTACCGATATCAAATTAGAACATTAATTTCAATACTCAAAAACTAAAAACAACAAGCTGTCTCCTTTCCCCTCCACCCTGAAATGTGTAAAAAAAAAGTTATTTATGGATGGTTCTTGCTTTTTTCCGCTCACGTACAACATACCTGCATACAGAAGATTTTGTACCAAAGCTGTGTTAATTTTTGGAACTTGCATATTATCGTATCAGTTTGAGCGAGATTATATGAAATGAAGCATATGGTATGAAATGAAGCAAGTATTATGGTCATGAAAATGTAGCCTTTCTTCAGTGGCGTGTGTGTAACATACAGCCCCATATTGCAGTTGGAGGGCCCAGGGTCCTAGGGGGTCCAAAAGCATGACAGTCGCCAAGTACCTACCGTTTGTAAAATCCACCTTGAAGGCCCAAATGTTCCCCGTTATTCCACTGTCTTTCTGCTCTATGGTTTAAGATAAATCTGTACTTACATATTATGGCAACAACGTTCAAGATAACTCGCCAAGTTGGCAGTACCAATTTTGCATGTGGGTTATGCGCTGAATTGGCAATCATGTGTTTCGTTTCATATAATGTTACCAAAAGGCTGTGATGATTTGTAAGTACTGTGATAAATCTAATTTAAACAATGCAGATCAATTATTAATAGGATAAAATATCCATTAAATTTTAGTAGTTAAGTAGATTTAATTTTTATACTTAATGTCTAATACAGAAAAGTAAAAAACATTCTTGAAATATATTATGTTCAATTTTACTAATTTTACTCATTCTCTAATTTCTGTTCAGTTAATTTTGATTCTTTCAATATTCGAAAATGAGAGTGAAAGGAATCATAAAATAAGAGTGTTGAAGTTGTTGAAACTCTTAAATAATTTCTTCATGGAAACTTTTAACACATTTTCCATAACTTAATTAATAAGCTAAAAAAGTACTTCAAAATTTTCAAGAAATTAGTCTCCTGTTGTTACTGATGCCACCTGATCGGCAAAGGCCAAATCGAGGCTCACGAAATTCATCATGGCAAAGGGCTAAGTGACGCCTGTTGTTAGCCGTAGCTTTCAGCACCATACAGGTGACCGTACGATTTGGCTCGTTTCCACCCCAATTTTGAGGGAGGACACCTGAGGGTAGTCAGAGGCCTCCCACCTCTCTACTCCCTCCACCAACCACACGAGAGGACTTGTGGTTCGACGGCTATTTAGAGTACCCCCATGCCGCAAAGGCACTATACATTTACAAACATCCATGTCTTCTCCGAGATTCGAACCCAGTTCCTACGGCACCGCAGGCAGCATCGCTAACCACTATACCGGTTGGGCGATAATTGGTCTCCTAAAAAGATAAATAATTGTCAACAAAAACTTATATACTAAAATTTAAATAAATCCTGAACCTCTTTGGTATTGATTAGGATAAAATGGGTTGTGTCTCAAGTTGTATTCATTCCTGCATTCAAGACACCTTCTAGTAACAGTGCTAAATGATAAAAACTTAATACCATGTTCAGTCAATTGGTAAAACCATATTGCATACAGAAACATGTTAATGCTACAATTCATACAAGAACATTTTACTGCAAAACAATAGTTTTATTTATGTAACATAATGGTTGACCACCTTCCAAAGCAGAATTTTAAATGGGGTTTTAGTAGTTGGCTATGTGTAATGACATAGATAAAGCTTTTCACTTTTGGGTTAAAGTATAGAATAGGGAGCCCTTTGGATTCGGCGACCGGAATAGATCGCCAAAGAACTTAATTAAATGCATTACTAATAACTTTATATAAATTTTTTTATTTCTCATTAATATTTATTTTCATTGTAAAATTCCACTTCGTAATTTCTCTTAGCACCTATCACTAAGTTAAGTTGCTTGGCGCCTAATTTCGGTTGCTAAAAAATTAACTTCGCCAAAGCTCCCCAATTCTACACTTAAACACCCAGGGTGGGTTTAAAAGAATGTTGTTTACAAATGAATTCAGTTTTGACTGGAATAAATCAAACAATATGACTTATGAATCAAGTAAATTGCTTTTTAAATAATCCGTCAAAATAAAGTAAACACCACATTTACCATATCGCTTAGTTGGCAGTCAACTATACAGAGAGTGTAATTAGTAATTTTACCAACTTATTTAACTTATCTTATAAAGGGTGGTTTTTTTTAGAGGTATAGAACTTTAAATTGCAATAAAACAACGATGTATTATTCGATTGACATGAATTTTTTTTATTCGAAAGATAATCGGGTGGCATTACATTTTAAATATGATTTCTGGCATAGTACTGCCACGGCTGGCTCGGATGTAGTCCAATCTGGACGTCCAATTTTCGATGACATTTTCCAACATTTGTGGCCATATATCGGCAATAACACGGCGAATGTTGTCTTCCAAATGGTCAAGCGTTTGTGGCTTATCCGCATAGACCAATGACTTTACATAGCCCCACAGAAAATAGTCTAGTGGTGTTAAATCACAAGATCTTGGAGGCCAATTCACAGGTCCAAAACGTGAAATTAGGCGGTCACCAAACGTGTCTTTCAATAAATGGATCGTGGCACGAGCTGTGTGACATGTTGCGCCGTCTTGTTGGAACCACAGCTCCAGGACATCATGATTGTTCAATTCAGGAATGAAAAAGTTAGTAATCATGGCTCTTTACCGATCACCATTGACTGTAACGTTGTGGCCTACATCGTTTTTGAAGAAGGATTCCACCAGCCCATAAAGCGCACCAAACAGTCAGTTTTACTGGATATAACGGTGTTTTGACATACACTTGTGGATTAGCTTCACTCCAAATGCGGCAGTTTTGTTTGTTGACGTAGCCATTCAACCAGAAGTGCGCTTCATCGCTAAATAAAATTCGCTTATGAAAATCGGGAACAACGGCAATCTCGTTTTGGGCCCATTCGACGAATCTACGCCTTGCTTGATGATCGTTTTGATGAATTGCCAAACCCAACTGAGAATAAATCACTTGACAGCTGTTAAATCGGTCGCCATCTTGGAAAGTAATGCCAACTTAAACTTCTATACCTGGAAAAAAACACTCTTTATTAAAAACAAATCATATACTTTTAGTTTTACAAACAAAAGAAAAACAATTAAGTAAAATAACAACAAAGTATCGAGTACTCATTTTAATATGTGTTCCTCCGCGTGTAATGTGGTGGACACGAAATATAATTTGGAAGATTTAAGAGAATTAAATTTGTTGTCGAACCGCAATTTTCAAAATATGTAGCCAGTATATTAAAAGAGTTTCTGTAATCCTGAATATGTTTTTTTCATTTGTCCGGGAGCATTAATCAACATTTTGGGAGGTTTTGAGTACATGTAACGAATTAAATTCGATCAAAGCATGCCGTCAAATCTGATACAAACATACTTATTTCAAAATGAGTATGTCTACGTGCTCATTTTTGAGTACGTCTTTTTTCTCCATGTACTTTCCTTCTGGGGTTCTTTCCTTTGTGGCGTTAAAACATACTGTATTATTTTATAAATCTGTTTTTCTATTGAAGGTAATATGTATCTATTATTATAACGTAATATTTTATTAACAGAAAAACTTACAGTTAAAAATATAGAATTCGTAAAATCATTTTGTTTTGAAATACCGCAAAATCCGGCGTATAGTCCACCCATACTTTGAAGCTGTATTTTTTAATTTTAAGGTATCTTCACCGTATAACGCACACCTCTTTTCTTATGAAGAAACCTTAAATATACGTATGCAAAGCGCTCTTATGTTTTGAGATCATTTATCCGAATTATTATCTCATGCTTTTGAAAAATAGTATAAATATAGAATTACAACTCTTTAAGTTCATAAGGTGTTTCATTTCTTTTAAATAAGCAGTATTTCGATATATGCAGAAGTCTAACTTTTTTTAAAGCTCATCTCTTTTTATTTTTAAAGGCTATCATTTTTATACCCAGCGTATAACACGCACCCGTAGATTTCCATCTTATTCTTTGTGTTAGAAGTGCGCATTATACACCGGATTTGACGGGGTATTATAGCATAGTTTTCAACTTAGTCAATAAAAATTATTTTGTTTTGATAATAATTAAGTGTTTATTAACATCTCCCTTTAATTCAATACGAGAGCTATTGGCGACGGACCTCGTAAATTTGGACCACGTTCAAATGACAAGGACACCTAAGATGACATCTAGGGTTTCTCTTTCCTGGGAACCCGGGTTCCCGGGAAATCGTAAGATTTCCGTACCTTTTGTATTCCCGGGAATGGCACGGGGTTTATCTATGAATTAGCTATTTTTGACTTGCCTGTGGATTTCAACTTCATATAAAACTTTTAGCTGAGATCGTACTGTGGCAGTTTGAGATGTTTCACCCCGAACTTCCTGGACGGAAGAATTTTTCTTACCCCAGCAGTGGGGGTAAGAGTGTAATAAGAGAAAGAGTAGCGCCCACGAATTCATTTTTCCAGCTTGTCGTGAGAAAGAGTAAATCCGTGAAACTTTGTCCTGATCAAATCCTGTCTGTCTATCAAACATAGCTTCGTCAAATAAAAGTATCTAGTTTTTAAAAGAATCGCATTTCCTAGCTTACCAGCCGACCAATCTGATCAAAGTTCCGAGATCTTGATTTATGTGGATATCGTAAGTACTAATACTTAAAGTTAATATTTATTTATTTTTTTAAAATTTTTTTGGATGCTTGTCTTTATTATGAACTATTTAATTTAATCAGCAATTTGAAGAAGGGAAATAACCCCCAAAATGTTTAGGGAAGAATATTTCTAAGCAATCTTGCAACTTTTCTTATTCATCATTTTCTTAAGACTACACGGTACCCTTTTTCAAAAAAAATTTTGGAGACAGTTACAGTAAAAATAATTGATGTTTTATATTTAGATTATATTATTAAGCTGATTCGGTCAGCAAAAAGTCAGTTTGACCAGCCATTATTTTAAAATTTTAAAAAATTAGGAATTTTTGAAGTTTTTTCAAACTTTGATAAAATACTCAATTTTAAAATTTTTTTAGTAATTTTAAGTTATTTATGATTCTTACATTATTACAAACAATATTTAGTATGGATTTGAAAATCTATTCCCTTGTTGATTTTTAATAATTATTTTTCTAGAAAAACCTGGAAAAAACACGAAAATTTTTTTAGTATCAACTTTGGCATTTTTTAGAAAAATAACTAGAGTCCTCAGCCCTACATCCATTCTAAGTTTTATAGAACATACATTTGGGAGTATATACAAAAAATTCAAGGCTCTATCTTGAACAGGAAAAAAGCCTTAGGGATTAGAAAACACTTATACCTTCAAAATTAAAAGTCAGAGAAAAACGCATTTAAAGTTTGTAAAGTCATGAAACAAAAACTTATAATGCCCGCAAAACTCTAATTTTTTAATATGTTATTTTCCAATGTATGTTCTACATTAAAACACTATTTTTATTAAATATGACTGAAAATTATATTTTTAATTCAAAATCTATTTTTGCATAATATTGATAGCATTTGTTAAGACGTCAGTTTATTCAGCTTTATCTTAACCTAATATTTCACAAAAGTTTTGAAACACGAAGCATTTATGTATAAAATAATAATTATACTAACTTAAGCTAAAAATAGTCAGGTTTGCTCATAAAATTTAATTTTTTTCAGTTTTAAATTGGGCCAGTTTAGGAAGTTTTAGCTCTTGTCGTACGACTTTAAAATACTAAAATAAAGTACTACAATATGTTTAGTATAATGTAGCTTGGTACATCAAGGAAATATTCAGTTATATGTGCAGCATTTGAATTCAGAATGCTTTTATTCGGATGTCTAATTGCAGAATCAGCTGAAGACTGATTTTTAGATACATCATTTTCAGTAGTATTCCATCTCTTCGAAATATTGTTTGTCTCAGAAACCCAGAACGCATTTTCCATGGCATTTTCTCTACAGGAAAAATTAATGATAAAGCTTTTAAGTAATATAAACTAATTTTAAAGCAAAAATTGGCCATGAAATTAATCTTTATTAATTAATTATGAGAACTCAAAAAACTCTAAACATAATCAAGCAGAAATGATTTTAGTAATGAAAAATTGGACTTAATAACCATTTCAAGCTAAAAGCTCAAAAATATTTTTAATTCATTCAACTTAACTGTGAAAACATGCTTTAAAAGGAGACCGAAACCAAAACCATAGCTCATAAAACTTCAAATATCTTAAAAACTAATTTGCTAACAGATCTGAAATTTCGTGACAAGCATCTCAATGATATGGGCCACCAAAATATGCAAAAAAAAAATTATTTTTTTTTTGGTAAAAATGAAATTTTTAGGGTACTGTGTAGCCTTAACCAAACTTTCGTGTGCTATTCTTACATTAATATTTATTTATATTTATGTCACAATAATATAGCAATTCCATAAACAAGAGAATGGTTATACACAAAAAATAAAATCTCTTAAATACACTAATTAATATTTTAATGTACTTAATCGTTACTTCAGCGCACAGCAAATAAATTTTCAAATATTCGTTAATATTTATCTCTTAGCAGCAACATTAGAGAAATAATTGATTGAGCTTCGACTGATTCATTTTTAAACACATGTGTGTGCATCAGTAAAGGAACATTAATTTTAGTAATTATTTCTTAAATGTGAATTTTTTCGAGATTTTTAATTTATAAAATCTTTAACTGTAACATTTTTTTACATGCCGTTAACAATTTTTGCTTTTATTACTAAAAGTGATAAATGTCATTAAATTAAATTACAGCTTTTAATTTGGGGGAAAACTTTTCCTCTGTGTGTGAATATAATAAAGTTGAAAATAAAAAAATCGAGGCGGTGTAACAGCATCTACAAAATAAAGATAGTGTTACGTATTGTTTTATATTGAAAAAGCAAATTCTTTTAAATTCGAATTTGCAATAATTTCTTTCTTCAGAATAATTATTTATTTCCACGAAATAATTCTTTCTGCAGATTTCGTTACTAACTATATTTGAAAAATTATTTTTCACAACATCTGGGGGATTTCATTGGAGTACAAAGGTAGATTTTAAAATTTCTGTCTGCCTCACAAAATTATACTAATTTAGCAGGGATCATGGATGTGAAAATATATTTGATACACTATTTAATCTTTTAAACCTTTCTCAGTTTTATTAATAATTATAACACATATACATTTTTAATTTTTAATACAAGTATAAACGTTTAAAAATCTGAAAATTAATCAGTCGAAGCTGAATCGAAAATTGAATAAAAAAAACGGTATTTTTTCCTTATTTTATATAATTATTGTTGATATTATTTAAAAATAACTTTTTTTGAAAATTTTGATGTATTTCCGGGAATTCCGGGAACGACAATGAGATTACTGAGATCTCCTGGAAATTCCCGGGAAGGGAAAAAACCGGGAAATCAGAAACCCTAATGACATCCAACATGAGGACTCTGAGCCTGGACAGATTTAGTCGTGACGTTTAGATTAGCCTCTCAACTCGCAGTGTCTTTACTGGCACAAGGATTCGAACCTCAGCACAAATTCATGACCATATCCATTTGATTATTGCGACTACTTGATTTCAGTTGCACCCTTGTAAAAAAAAATAGGGTTGCAATCCCATCGTTTGCAACAATAACACTAGAACTATTGACTGGGATTCTGTCTCATAATAATCTCCACGAATTATTCAAATAGAAATATCGAATGTTCCTTCTGTTGAATTCTTGAGTAATGTGTCATGCAAACTATTTCTTGTATTTTTCCTTTTCTGATTGAAAATATACAAGGAAAAAAACCGTACACTATAAATCCATCAGAATGAGGTATTTGTTAGTTTTAATAACGATGGATTTAGCTTTGTAACCAGGAAAAATCTCATAAAAAAAGTCAGATGAAACAAATATTGTTATAAATAAGTCTTGGGATGGTTGCTCTAGAAAGATAACACCGATTTATATATATATATATAGCTAACTTTCCTAATTATAGCAACGATAAAAAAAATCGCCATCAATCATTCGTCCCCAAATTGAATTCCGTATTTCATAAGTGTTCTGTCACTATGAATAATGATTTCAGATAAGTACGAAGAAAATAACATTTGATTTTATATATTTGCGTAAATATCATAATAGAAAAAAAACACTTTGATTCTCTGATTGGTTAATTATATTTAGAAAACTTTTTAAATAATTTATAACGAAGCATTTTTAAAAGACAGTATTTATTTCTGCAATACACTTTCTCCAAAATCTTTCTTTGAATGTATCTCTAAATTTTGACATCTTCCGAGAGAAGGGAAGCACTATATGTCTCTATGTGTGTGTGTGCAGTTGAGCTCACACGTTTAGCCGTTTTTTACACTACCCTCTTATTTTGTATTTATGTTTAGAAGTCTTTATTTATAAGAATTCAAAAACTTAACAAAATATGTTGGATGTATTACGGAATATTATGGGGAAACATAGCGCTTAAGTATTTTGATATCTAAATTTTTGATGATTTAGTTTGTTTCTCATTAAATACTACGATGAGTGAAAATATGTACGATACTTCTTTACATTTTTATAAGAAGTGAAACGCATCACTAACAGAATATCATTACGTGATTGACTGTCTTTCATCAGCAGGAAAGGCTCACAGAATTAGGCAGGTTCTTTTTTGGAGTAAATATTTTAAATAAAACCGTAGTAGAGTCTTCAAATAATGTAACATTTCCCAACTTCATTTCTAAAAATAAAAATTCTAATTTCAAAGTAATGTACGAATATGAAAAGAAAGGAACAGCAGAATAATTTCGAAAAAATGTATCAAGTTAGCAACAATTTTTTAAGGAAACAAATAGTTCTCAGAATGTAGCTACACAGGCAGGTTATATTACCGTGTACAATAAATCTCTGGCTCTAAGTTTGTTAAATACTGTGTGAGTGAGGGTTTATTGTTGCTCTCTTTAAAGCAACGCAAGGGCAGTGGTGTAACGTACACTCCCGCATCGTGGGGATCCAGGGTTCTGGGGGCTCAAAGCCGGACTGATGCCAAGTACGTACCCTTTGTAATATCTGGCTTAGGACCAAAAACGTGACTTTGCAGGGGGACCCTAATATTTTCCGTTACGCCACTGCACAAAGGCTATTTATTAAATACAATCTGTACAAAGTTTGTGATGTTTTATATCCTGACATGGAGAAAGGGATTTGGGTACTGTAGGCTATTCTGAAAAAATGGTGACATATTTTATCAAAACCATGAATAAATACTTTATTTCACAGCTGGAGTCAATGAGTGGTCAGTTAAATTTCTGCTCCATCACTCTAAGCACTGAAATAAAAGTGCTGGAATTAAAATTTCTACCTTAGAAGAACAATACACCACTAAAATATTGACTAAGGCAACGTTTCCAAGATAACAACCAGCAATCAGTAACTTAATGTACAACCCCGCAACCCCCACATTGTGGGGGGGAAGGGCAGGATGCTAAAGGACCCCAAAGCCTGACTGCCGCCAAGTATTTAACCTTTGTAAAATCCAACTTAGGGGCCCCAAACCTGACTTTGCAGGGGGAGGGCACATGTTCTCCGTTATGCCACTGCCAGCAACTTTAACAAATCAGAGAAACTATATTTTACGTCATGTCCGAGAAATTAATTCCGACTTATTTCTTTACGCTGTGGAACACATTTTTGTGGAGAGAGCCCCAGTCTCATATGGAACATCTATAGAAAGTTTTATCGTAGTGGAGTTCCATTTATCCGAGCTTCTTGTACATTTTAAAAAAATCTCAAGCGAATAAAATAATATCTAAACTTCATGTCATTTTGATCCAAACAAAATATTACATAACTCTCTGAGTTTAAAAATTTTAAATTTGACAAACGTAATATATATACATATATAGTTGCAATAATTGTCATTAACCTATTATAAGCAGCATAATATTATTACTTAATAAAATTACAGATAATTGACGTATTTTAGTTTTTTTCAAACGCCTTGAATTGATACTTAAAATGATATGTGAATACGTACTGAGTAAGAATTTTCCCCCAAACTGTTGACTATAAATTTATTTTTATTGCATCATTAGAGTACCTCGTTAAATATATTATTATTTTCATTTAAAATATATGAGGCATAAATTTTTGAGAAATAATTTCGCGATATAAATATCAGGTGGTACATTTTTTGGGTAACTATGAAATGAGGATTGCTTTCCTCTGGGAATATGCATTTTATTGATGTCCAGTAAAAAAAAACGATTTATTAATTTATTATTTGAGATTAAATGGTCATACTGTAGTTCTATATAAATAATTTTAAAATTAGCAGAAAAAAGGCTTCTTTCAATTGAAAATAGTGTTTCAAATATGGCAGAATTTTGAATTTTCAGGAGATTTTGAAACTTGTTCTGAAATTCATGTGTCAAACCAGAAAGTATAAGACTATATATTTCTCTTTGTTCACACTTTCATGCTTAACCAGCGTGTTAAAATGCATACAGTTGTTTGCTTTAATAAAACGCTGCCATTATTTTAATTTCATGTCGACGTTATTTTATTTTGAAACTTATACTGAGAACAGATTTTCCCCTTCATTTAAGATTTGAAAAAGGGTGCTCAAAGTACCAAATTTGAGAGACATTATTGTTCAGTTCTGGAACCAATCTTATATGGTGACTCCAAGATAGGCTTGATTTCATATTTTGCTTCCAATCAATAATCTCATCAATCAAAACACTATTGATTGGATTCCATCTGACATTTTCGGCGCCATTTGGATCGATTCTGTGAATCTATTTCTATAACATGCTCCTGCTCATTCAACTTTTAATTCACTATTTCTCCTTGTTAATGCTATATTTTTAACGTGAAAATGCATCTGGTATAAAAGCAATCAAAGGTGGAGTTTGTTGAATCTCCATCACTACTACAAGGACAGTAAAGTTTGTTTTTAGTAAAGAAATTTAAATTTGATAAGAGAAATGCCCATGATTTAAGCAAGAAATGTTTTGAATATTTACTCATGATTTGTAATGCAATGTTAATAACATGAAGATACTGTCTGTGGACCATACGTTTCAGAAAAGAATCTGGAACAGGAATTTCCAGGGTATTTCCCCAGAATGTTGTCCTTTTACGAAATGATTTACGGTTTCCTTTTATATAATGTTTTAGGAGATGTGCGGTTTTTACACAGTATCTATTAATAACGTTATAATTTTAGGGTCCAGGAATTAACGATGATCAAATCCTTATAAATATTCGGAATTATAGTCTTGATGACCATGTTCTTAAAATTATCCTCCTGTGCAGTTGTGAGCTTATTGCGTTTTTCATGCGCTTTGCAGGAATCAAAAAATAACTAATTGTATAGAAAACTTTTTTTAATAAATACTTACCGATTTGCTCATTGAGTACAGAAAATGGGAAGAAAGTATAGTTAATTTTTATGAGTCTCCTATTATTATACTATGGTGAATACAATTTTTAAAAAATCCATCGCTTATAATCTAATATAGCATAGTAAAATGGTATTTGTAATATTATTATAATTCCATTATTTTAATTACAATCTGACAAAGTTTATAAGTGTATAATATCTTGTATTGGGCCTCATTCATAGCTATCCTAGTCTGCGTACAGCCCGTAGACCGAAGACTGAAGAAACGTGAGACAGGCTTAAGTAAATTTGAACTATACCTTTTTATATTGCAAGGCGTACAAAACCTCTTTAAAGAAAACTTTGATGTTAAATTCCTCAAAAAATTATACTTGGGAGATTCTTATGAAATTTAAAATACCTATCTGTGTTTATTTTAATGAAGTTCTTTTAGAATTACATGAGGGCAGAAAATAACAACGCCAAATTCAGAAAATGAAACCAGATTGATATAATCTATATATCATCAGTAATCAGCAAAATGGTCCATGCACTTCTAAAACTACAAGCTGATTCTCTGAAAAAAATGAATAAGCGATGACCGCCTATTATATAAAAAAAATACAGTAAGAACCCGCTTAGCGCTGTTTCGGTTTAATACTCTTTTATTTGAATTGTGGGATTCCCCGAAATTACACACAGCGGTAAGCTTCCCGATGTCCGAAGCAGTTTATCTGTGTTTCTTCTGTCCAGCGGTGTTATACGGACGTATTTTTATCGTTTCAAACATTCGTTAACGTTATTGTAAGTATAAATTTATGTAATATAACGAATGCTATGGTGATAAATATTATGATTTTTAGTTTTTATCATGGGTGATAATAAAAAACACGAAAATAAAGCAGCAAGAAAATGCAGGAGCAAATTTCAACAGGAGTTCAAAGGCAAGACGGGGCGTTATGTGTGTGGATGCCCCTTATCCACTTACAAACAACTTCTTACCGAGCGCAAAAGGAAAACGCAAATTACATTAGATGATTTCTTGATACAAAGGCAGAAAATTGGAAATACAGAAGATACTGTATTATCTGAAATGTAAATATATACTGACTTAATTTATTTGACTTTATTTTTATATGTATATTCATTTATTATGTTTCTATATTTTTGTAAGAAATACATTTTTTTATTGTTATAAATCACATAATTAATAAATTTAATGGTAAAATACCTGGCCAATTTTCTACCTATCTTCCCCTAACCCCATTATTTACGTGATGAGATAACCTCGTTTAACGCTGTTTCATATTACGCTCTACTTTGATGGAACGTATACCATCGTATCACGTAACGTATAGAGTACCTACTGTACTCTATTTTTTGCCTGTGAACTGTGAGGCAAAAAGTATTGAAATCTTTCTTTTTTCTGTTAAGCAAGGAGATGAAATAAAATACGTTTTACAGGAATACATTAAGTTACTACCAATGATCTGCTGTAGCGAGGGAAGGAGTATTATGGTTGGATGGCACAGAGATTAGTTTAGCCTAAGCTACTTACATTTCATGAATTAAAGAATTTGGAAGGTATTTGATAACTGAAAAGGGCTATTTTTTCAACTTATTTGGATGAATGTCCGCTTTATTGCTTTATCTACACTATATAGCAAAAAAATAACCGACACACCAAAAACGAGTTGTCGGATAAAGACAAAATTTGGTGGGTAGAAAGATTATGTACAGAATAGAAAATGATTTAAATTTCAGAAAAATTGAAGGGTTTATATATATTTCAGAGTTACATATATAGTTACAAAGTAACGAGCTCAATAGGGTGTTGACCCTCCTTTAGCCTGGATGCAAGCTGCTACACGACGTGGCACAGAGTGATAAAGCACCCTGATGGTCTCCTGCTGTATTTCTTCTCAAAGTTTCTTCAGCTGTCGAGCAAGGTCATCAACATTCCCTGGTAGATGTAGTCGTCTTCTCATCTTATCCCCTTAATGCTCGATTGGAGAGAGATCTGAGATTCTGGCTGGCCAAGGAAGTGTTTGACAAGCTGCAAGACAGTTCATAGCAACACGCGCGTACCGTATGAGATCTTGCATTATCTTTCTGAAAAATAAGGCCGGGGTACTGCAAAATGAACGGTAGCAAAACAGTTCTCAGAATGCCGTCGACGTCTGCTGTGCTGTAAGTGTGCCTCTAATGACGTCAAAGGGGCACGACTGTCGAAAGAAATGGCACCTCAGACCATAACTTCTGGTTGAGTTCTTGTGTGATGTGCAGTAATGAAAGCAGGATCAGAACGCTGCCCTGGGCGTCTCCAGACATAGTCAGAACTCAGCTGGAAGCGAGATTCGTCTCTTAACACTATACGTCCCCAGTTTAGCATGATTCTGACCTGATCGAGCCAAGCACCTCTGTAATCTGGCTTGACAGTATACAGGCGTGAGTTGCAGGTGGTGTAGCGATCGTTACGAGTGTAAATTTCACTCTACCAGCCATCTGTGAAAGGTCATGGTGGACGCTCATGAGTGGGTTGCACGTCTGATGGTTGATAAAGATGAGTTGGGTGCTGTGACACCTGATCTGACAATCAATCCGTCCTCCTGATGTCCTGTGGCCCTAGATCGACCGCTACCATCATGAAGCTGAAATAATCTGCCATTGTCCACCTATTCTTGCCAGCATCTTCTAAGGATCACATCGCTTCGACCCATATGACGAGCGATTCTCCGATTTGCCCAACCTGCTTTTTTCAATCCAATGATATGACCTCTTTCAAACTCTGACAGTTGCTCGTAATGAGTTCGAATCCTGTGGCGAGGCATTTTTTCAATCGTTGAAAGATATCCTAAATCGCAATGTAACAGAAATTTTGACCATCAGATTGAGAATTGTTTCTTATAGACACCTGCTGAGTGCGTAGTTCCGATACGCTGTAGCTCCTGCTATTCATTCATTTGACACCAAATTTAATCATTTGCATGTTGAGTACAAATGTCTTTACATACGAAATTTCATTACGATCGGGCAACTCATTGGTGCGTTTTTTTTGCTTTGTTGTTGTTATAGAGTATTATAAACAGCAGAAATGTATCCCTGTAAAACGGGTTATGTTGTACCTATATTTACATGGCGAGGAAAAAAGAATTACAACATTTTTTACCAAAGAGTCAACGAGTTCATTTACGAAATAAACTGGTCAAAAGCATTGAGTATTGTGGCTTAATAAAATTGCTAATTCATACTAGAAAACGACCAACATTTTTTAAGAGACATCGCCAAAGATTTTTAGATTGTATTTATGCTTAGTGTTAATGCAGTGTTTCTCAAACTTTCAATACTGGCGCCCCCCTTTTCAATCACAATTTTTATCGCGCCCCCCCTTATACATAATAATTTACTGAATGCAATAATAATGCACTTTTACGATAAAGCAACAATATTTATTATAAACCGTACAAATTCATGACATAAGTATTAAATTTTGTATATGTTACTTTTAAGCAAAAAAAATTAAGTAATAGGATAATTACTAAGTTATTTTTCCTTTCTCTGATTTTTAAATTGGAACATATTACAAAATGCGGTGGTTGCTTAGAAGACAAAATATAGATATCAGCTAAATATAGAAAATGAACTCAGAGGGTCAATTTCTTATCTTAAAGCTCCTTTCAAAGATTTTGCTCTGTAAGACAAGCCCATGGAAGTAGCTAATAATTATTAAACTTGTTCTTAATTTAGTATTAATTAATTAGTCATAAAATACTCTGTGCACCACTCATACATTAAAAGCAGTGTTTCCCAAACTTTCAATACTGGCGACCCAATTTTCAATCAATTTTTTGTCTCGCCCCCTGTACAACAATAATGTATTTACTGCAATAAAAATGCACTTTGAGAGAGAGACGCTAAAGTTACAATACGATCTTAATTATAAACCGTACAAATTAATACGATAAGTATATTAAATTTTGTGTATATGTGTAACTTTTAAGTAATATATATTTTAAGAAAA
The DNA here is from genome assembly GCA_019973935.1 of Trichonephila clavipes. Classification (NCBI taxonomy): domain Eukaryota; kingdom Metazoa; phylum Arthropoda; class Arachnida; order Araneae; family Nephilidae; genus Trichonephila; species Trichonephila clavipes. The sequence continues at coordinate 195,230 of BMAU01007914.1, read as the reverse complement.
TTACTTAAAATATATATATTACTTAGAATTATGTTATTTTTCTTTCTCTAATTTTTAAATTGGAACAGATCGCAAAATGATGTATTTAATTAAAGATTTATTTCCTTCAGCATATTCATTTCTGAAAGTACAAATGTCATAAGAAAAATAGTCTAGTCAATGTCGCTCTCTATCATATCCATCACATCTGGCATTTTAGGGTACGTTTGCGTGAGCCTGGGCAACCTATCGGACGTCTGCGCAAAACATGTAAAAATGCTTTTCCTCGTACAATTCCAGTCAGTTTTGGTCGACTCGATACTCCTATAGCTACCGAATCTAGTTTGGATGTACATTTTTTTAATTTCCACGTTAATTGTAATTCACGGTAATTAAGTATTTACGGCAGTAGATTAAAACAATATCATACATACATTTTTAAGTCGTAAGCAAACATTCTACCATAATAAAAACAAGTACACAGACGAACGAGCATGGTTCTGAAAATTAAATCAAGGCGATCTTCTCAAAAATACTTAAATTTTGGATTTACCACTACTGAAGTAAATGATGGGAAAAAAGCCCCAGCTCGATATGTGTTAAAACTTACAAATCTGTAGAACAACATGTGAAAGTTGTTTTTAAAACATGTAAAATCATTTAGCTATGTTGGCAAAGAATTTTTTAAAGTATTTTCTGGATGGAAATATTAGGGATCTATTTCAAGATACTCCAGAAGGGCTCTCAACTTCCGAAGAAGAAATCTTCATAGATTTCACATCCAGTGAAAAATTAAAAGGCAATTTTGTAATAAATCGCTCTTTGAATTTGGGGTAGAGGTGGATGAGGAATTATCTGTACTGAAAACAAAAGCACTTCGTATACTATTACCATTTTCAACATCCTACCTTTTTCAAACCGGATTTTCTGCAGTGGATGCCTTGAAGACAAAATATAGATCTCAGCTAAATATAGAAAAATAACTCTTTAAGTGTCAATTTCTGATATTAAACCTTCCTTTGAAAAACTTCCCTCTACAAGACAAGCCTGTGGAAGTCCCTAATAATTATTAAACTTGTTCTTAATTTAGTAATAAGATTGATTGATTGAATATTAACGTCACACTGTTCAGCTGCACGAGGGCTTTTGACGACGGACCACGTAATTTTGAACCATGGTCAAGTGACGTGGATGACACCTGAGCTGGCACCCCTCTCTCCTAACTACCACACCACACCACACCAACGGGAAAACGTTTCAACTCTCAACAGATTTAACGTGCATCGCTGCCCTACACGGCGGGTCTTTAGTGGTACTGGGCTCGAACTCGTGACAAGGCAAGCCACGATCCGATACCTATACCACTCGGCCACCGCGGCCAAATTCAGTAATAAGAAATTATTTATAAAATACCTTCTTCAGTACTGATACATCAAACGTATACTGGCTGAAACACCGATTCTTCGCACGAGTTCATTTTTTAAAAAAATAAAACATTATTCTTGATATAATAGCTGAACTGTAAGGAGAGTAAAACTGTGTGCACGACATTGTATACAAAAATGTAGAATGATTTTTTTTAGATAAATGCTATAATTGTAAATAACTGTTTAAAAGAACTGTAATTTTAAACCTCACACAATTAGCATTTAGAATTAATGTTAAATTATGAAAAAGAATATAAAATACCGATGAAGAATATTTGTGTTACTTTTTAACATTTTAAAAAGCGAGAAGAGAGAGAGAGAGAGAGAGACTTCAAAATGTTTTAACCCGGGAGCAGGCGCGTACTCGATACTAACATTAATGGTAGTGCGGGGGACTCAGTCACCCCAATCATTTGTTTAGAATTATTTTTACTGTACACGATACAAATCGGAATTCTAGTGAATATTTTAATTTATAGAAAGTATACTTACCTTCTTTCAAGGACTATTCAATTCTTTGATGATTTGAGAAAAAATCCAATAAAACTGAACTAAAATGATTCAAAAGTACAAGAGACCATAATAAAGGACGCAAATTAGACATTTTTCAATTATCCTACAGAAATGTTAAACCAATTAATTCTTTTTCGAAATATCGCAAAACTCAATTATCTACAATTTCCCTAAGCGAAAAGCAAACGCATAAAAGATGGGAGGGAACTCTCTAATATTGATAATAACCATACCATAAGATTGAAGGTCAATCAAATGATTAGCAAACGTACTATGCAGCCTGGCTGAAAAGTGAATCATGACTTCCTTTTCTTTTTCTACAACTAATGTACAGTATTTCAATAATAATTACAGTGGTGAATTGTTTATCTTCTTAGAATTTTTCTCAGGGTCTGGGTTTCGTTTTTTCTTTTAACGTGTAATATTTTATGTTAAAACGTAATAAAAAAAATCTCTCATTGAGGAAATACAGCAAATAAAACAAAATGTTTTTTTCTCTTTAATTTCGTTTTGGGATCAAAGATAGCTATTTGATGACGGAAAAAAGCCAGATAATAAACATAAATTATGTCAGTGTTGTTGTGTGTATTTTTTTTATTATGGAAGAAAGCATTTTGTTTTACTTCTCTTTCCGGTTATTTTTTTAAAAAAATCTTTAAATTTTCGATACGCTCGCGCCCCCCTTGTAGGGTCATCGCGCCCCCCCCCAGGGGGGCGCGCCCCACACTTTGAGAAACACTGTGTTAATGGTTTTTGCCTAATGAATAGATCTCGCAGTCTATGTAATCAGTTCATTCTTATTACCTACACACTCCTGTGATTTTAGAATACGATCTATAAAATATACAAGTACATTCCAAAATTGTAACAAAAATAGAGCCCTTTCAGATTTTATAAAAATTTCAAGAATAGTGATTTGTTAAAATAATTTAAGATTTGAATTCTTTTGAAAAAAGACAATGTTAAAATACAGTGCATTAAATATTATAAGACAACTAATAAATTAGTGAATTTTTGAAAAAGATATAATATGCTATTTTTAACGTGTGCATTTAAAATTGATTGTGAAATACTTTGTATATTAATCGTAACTTTAAAAATTAAATTAAATTTTATTAAAATCTACTCGTTTTTTTTTAAAAATTAAATAAGATGTCTGTTAAGAAATTACAAAAAAAAAGAGAAGCCTGAGAAATTTAGCCTTTTATACATCATTAGCCGTTACCCACCCGCTTCACTGGGTATTTCCCGATGTTGTATATATGTATACTGTTTACATATAAATTAATTATTGATATCTAGCATTAAGAATTCGATTGTATTGAAAAATATATTTATAGCTGTTACATTCTCGCCCCTTGATATAAAAAGAACATAAATTATAATATCTAATTTCTATTTATATCTAAAATAGAAGGAGAAAGATTTTTCCCCCTCACATAACCTAATAATCAAGTGGATTTACACCAAAGCAACTTTCAGTGGATCTCTACTCCATAAAATAAACATGCGGGCTAAATTTCAAGTCTAAATCTAACAGAGAAAAAACGGAATTTTTATCATCAATACCTCGTTGAGAGCACTCTTAGCGGATTCCGATTCAACAAAAGAAGCATGCAAACCAAATTTTATTATTATAGTCTTAGCAGTTCAAAAACGGGAATTTTGTCTATCAATACGCCCCAATAACTCTCCCCGCCTCCCCCTGGAGTTGATTTCCGTAAAATCCATCGTTAGTGGAACTATATTCAACTAAAGAAAAGTGCTCAACAAATTTCAAGTAAATGAGTTAAATTCAAAAACAGGAATTTTTCTATAACACGCCTTAATTCCTCGCAACCCCACTCCTTTGGGGGTCTGTTTTCGCAAAAATCTTTGTAAAAGGAACTTTATTCCATGAACGGAACATACCTTCTAATTTTCAAGCAGGTGTTTCTATTAGTTGAAAAACGGAAATATTTATCTATTACGCCCTTAATCCCCCTCAGTGACCCTTGGGGATCAATTTTCCCCGAAACTATTTTGTTGCGAATCTCTACACCATGAAAGGAATTCGCTTACCAAATTTTAAGACTGTACGTCTAATAGTCTAAAAATGGAAATAATTATCTATAATGCCCCTTAAGCCCCCGAAACGCCACTTAGGAAACGATATTCACAAAACCCATCTTACGGCATATCTCTACTCAGTGAATGGAATCTGCTTACTCAATTTCAAGATTTTACGTGTAATAGTTTAAAAAAGGAGTTAATTGACTATAACGCCACTTAATTCTCCACAACGCCACTTGGGAGTCGATTTTAACAAAACCCATTTTGCAGCGGATCTGTACTCTATGAAAGGAATCCGCTTACCAAATTTCAAAACAGTACGCCTAATAGTTTAAAAATGGAAATAATTATGTATAACGCCCCATAAGCCCCCGCAACGCCACTTAGGAAACGATTTTCACAAAACCCATCTTATAGCGGATCTCTACTTAATGAATGGAATCAGCTTACTAAATTTCGAGATTTTACGTCTAATAGTTTAAAAAAGGTGTTAATTGCCTATAACGCCACTTGGGGTCGATTTTCACAAAACCCATTTTGCACCGGATCTGTACTCTATGAAAGGAATTCGCTTACCAAATTTCAAGACTGTACGTCTAATAGTTTAAGAATGGAAATAATTATGTATAACGCCCCTTAAGCGCCTTCAACGCCCCTTGGAGGTCGATTTTCGTAAAAATCATTATGTAGGGAATCTCTACTTTATGAAATAAATCTGTGTACCAAGTTTTACGACTGTACATCTAATAGTTTAGTAATGGAAATAATTATCTATAACGCCCCTTAACCCCCCGTAACGCCCCTTGGGGTTCGAACTTTGCAAAATCCGTTCTTTTCTGACGTCTACTCCATGAAGGGAACCTACCTACCAAATTTCAAGTCTGTAGGTTTAATAGTTCCGGAGATATCGTGATTAGTCAGTGAGTCAATGAGTCAGTGAGTCAGTCAGTCAGTGAGTGAGTGAGTCGCTTTTCTCCTTTATATACAGTCAGGTCTCTTTTTATGCGGATTGTTTTTATGCGATTTTGAAGTTGTGCGGTTTGTATTTCAAACATTTGCGATTTGTATTCTAAGCATTTCTAGATTTTTGTTATTATTATTTTTTATACTGAGACGTAGATCGTAGTATTCCGAGAATTTCCGTATCTTTTTTATGCTTACGTCTGCGGCTCGGCTGCGACAGTCTTAGATTCGCATTCGTTATTTCAGTAGTATTTTAGTAGTATACCGATACGATATCATTATTTCGAAATTATATTTTCTCTTAGCGGTGCCTCGTTCATTTTTATAAAAGTTTCACTTTAATAAGTGGCGAAATTAAGTTGCAATATAATGAGCAGCAAATTTTGATTTCTGGATTTAAAGTGAGTGTCGTAAAGTTTTATTTTTCATTAGAAAATCGTAAGTGTAATTTTTTAAAATTTCTTTTCTAAGATTTTATTTGGCCCAATGGAGAAGAAAACCCATCAAAGACAGTCAATTTCGTTGGAAACGAAAATTGCAATTTTAGATCGCTTAGGAAAAGGAGAAGGATCTACGGCTATTGGAAAACATTTTAATTTAGGCGAATCTACTGTCAGAGCAATTAAAAAGAATGAAGCTACAATAAGAAAATTGGTCATTCTTCGTACAAAATTAAGCACCAAATTTGCATCGTACACAAGGGATGTATTATTAGAAAGAACGGAAAGAGCCATCGCAATTTGGATTGAGGAACAAGTTCAAAGAAGGATTCCTGTAAGTGGTTATTTAATCCAAGAAAAAGTTCTTCAGTTTTATAAGTCAATGAAACAGTCAGAACCATCAACTTCCCCTTCCCAACCTGGAAAAGAATTTTCAGCTAGCAAAGAATGGCTAACTGGGTTCTTAAAAAGAAATGCACTTCATATTATTAAGGTAACAGGGGAGAGTGTGACAGCAGATGAAGGAGCAGCAAAAATATTTCCAGAGGAGCTAGCGAAAATTATTGAAGATAGGGACTATTCTGCCGATGAAGTATTTAACGCTGATGAAACAGGACTTTATTGGAAAAAATTGCCTAACCGTACTTACATCACAAATGATGAAAAAACTGCAAGTGGACATAAAGCAAGTAAAGATCGAGCCACCTTATTACTTTGTAGCAATGCATCAGGAGATCGGATGTTGAAAAACCTCTCTTAATAAATAAATCTCTTAGACCACGCGCCCTTAAAGGTAAAGATTTAAAACAACTGCCCGTGCATTGGATGGCTAACCCGAAAGCCTGGATGACAACAGCTATTTTTACAGAATGGTTCAATAATTGTTTTGTACCAGAAGTGGAAGCTATATGAAGGAAAAATCTATCGATTTTAAAGTTTTATTAATTGTTGACAATGTAGCAAGTCATCCACAATTAGAACATCCAAATGTTCAGCTAGTATTTCTTCCGCCAAATACAGCAAGCCTTATTCAGACATTAGATCAAGGCATAATTTCAACTTTTAAAAAATATTATATTAAGACAATGTACAAATTCATCTTGAATAAACTAGAAAATGAGTCCTTAACAGTAAAAGATGTGTGGAAACAATTTTCTATTTTTGATTGCTTAATTCATGTTGCATCTGCTTCCGCTGAAATAAGACCTAGAACTTTAAATGCCTGTTGGAAAAAGATTTGGCCAGCATGTGTGACAGACAATACAACCACTCAAACATCGACACTATCAGATGAAATAATTAATTTGGCACATGAAATTTGAGGAGATGGTTTTAATACTTTCAGCCATGATGATATAGATGAATTGCTTGTGGATGATGCATTAAGGCTAACTTACTTCAGACCAACTTTCAAAATGAAAGGACAAATTTATCATAAAGCTGGTCCCCTGCTTCCGTTCACTCAATGGTCAACATGTAGATTTACAAATGTATTTTATCGGTGATGGCAAGAATTAACTGAATATACGCTGTGGAATTTCTACTGGCATAAAAAGGTCCATTGTTTCTAAGCTGCAAGAGCTTCTTAAACGAAAAAAAACGATTTAGTGCGTTGAGGCCTCTACTATGGAGGCAACGTAAATAATTTTAGGTTCATAACATTAGGACAAAAACAAACCACAACTTCAAGTATTCCATTGACAAATAACAAATGAAATCTGATTGGAATTTTTTATTTATGTATATTTATACATAGTTTTTTTTATAAAAAATCATACCTCAAGTGCAAAAGAATTAACATATTAGAAAAATGTGAACTTTCTCATTACTTTTTTTATAACCAAAACTGAGCCACAGCAACGCGTGGCAGGCTACAGCTAGTTATAAAATAAATACTGAATTTTTATTTCTTTTGATATTCACAAATATACTTCATAAGTAATATTTTTATGAAGATTACATATTTTAATATTTATTAGCAAAATGAAGCAACCATGTTGCACAAATCACTCAATTTCTTAAACGTTTAAGAGATTACAATATATGTTTATATGTCTAAATGTATGTTTGAGTGATGAGAGAGACGTCTAAATATATTTTAAAATACATGTTCGAGTAATTTTCATATGTGTGTGTAGCGTAATCTAAATTAACACATGTAAGTGTTGGTAATCTCTTAATTACCCTTCTATATTTTTTCACAACTTTATATATACCTTAAGCATAATTATCAAATATTTAATAATTATGTTAGATATTTTATAATCAATGGAAATCAGAAAAAAAAAATATTAGTATTTTAACCCCACAGCAGATCACTACCCACATTATACTTGGCTGAAAATGAATTCAGTTCAATATTCTCAATTATATGACCGGAAAAAATGTTTAAAATTTATCTTTAATGCAGTTTACTGTATAAAAAGTTCTTACAAATTTTTGAAAAACTTAAGTAAAAATTATTCACATGATTTACCAGATGATATTAAAATTCCAAGGACCTGGATCTCGAAAATCATCGATTCAGTTTGAATCAAATATCTCAACCCAAACTTGAAAATCTGATCTATTTAAAAATTGACTTCAAATCGGAGGGGGCATTTTTATTCGAAAAAGCAAATTGACAATCAAAAGTATCATATTTTTAGCAAAAATGTCAATTGATGCTTCTGAATCATTCAGAATTTTAAAAATTGCATTTAAAAAATCTATACAATGAGAATGTACAACCAAAGATCTCAAGCTCGATGTATTTGATTCTGCAATTATTCCTTATTTTTTAAGAAATTCACCAGGTCGCGATGACTTACAGACTATGGAAACGGAGCAAAATAAATAACAATTAATGAACTTAGGGATATTGGAACACCCACAGATGAAAGTAAAGCATATGTGTATCCCTTTTATTGTATTTTCTGTTTACTGATGAGAGAGAGAGATGAATTCAGCTCTTCCATTCAGAGCTGCCAATGTTTTTAATTTATGGACTAAAACCAGAAACTTTCACCATCTCTAGAAGAATTCTATAGGTCTGAGTTTTGTGGAAACCATTACAATTACAATCTAATTACAATTTTAAAATATATCAATTCACACAATAAACAAGGAAAAAAGAAATTAATAGACATTTTATAAAAATATAGTGATTGGAATAATTTGCAAAATATTATATAAATGGTACCAAATGCGCTCAGATACCGCATCTTTTCTCATTCCGAAGTATTTTTAATAATATAATAACATATTTTGCGACATAGTTTAGTTAAATTATAATCACATTAAGATGCACAATAAGTAATTAGACATTATAGACAAGATAAAATTATACGAATAACAACAAAGCTCTTACTATTATCTCTTAAATTTTAAGCCATAAAAAAAAAAAACTTGACACCTGATAGAATTGAATGAGCAGTAATTGCAATTATTTCACACATCCCATTTTTGAAGAGTCGAGAATATATTGAAACAATACCTTGGAAATCCATGGTTTAAATGTATTAAGATAATGATTAAATTATCCAAGATACAGAGGCGGACCTGGCGGCCGCCCAAGCTGATGGTACCGATATAATAACCTTGCTGCCGTAGTACTCTTGTACTGATATTGCAGCCCCGATTATTACCCATGATTTGAATCGTGTAGTGCAACTAGTGTTGTCCTCATATATTATATGTAATTACGGTTGAAGTCCATTTTTTCCTTTTTTTTTTTCGAAAAATGTTTCCCAGAACTTTGACCTTCAATATATGTTTTCGGTTCCAAGTTTTTTAAAAAATTTGACCGAGATATTAATGACTATAAAAAACTGCAAGTGTTTAGTTCTTTCGAAAGAATTTGGCATTTGAAGGTTCTTGACTTATTGTTATTTGGTTTTGTGTTTATATTTTGAGAATGTAAGAAAAAAGGGATCGAAGTATTTTGTATGTTTAGGATCAGTTTTATTTCAGTCAGCATGACTGAAATAGCGAAATATTTATGTGGGATTGAAATTTCTCTAAATTGATGAACGAATCAAATAGTGAAGTAGAGGAAAGTAGTTTTTCGAAAAAAACTACAGAGGATCTTTGGCTATTGAAATAATTACTGGCGTAGCTAGATTTGAGGGGGCCCTGTATCAAAATTCCTTCAAGGCCCTTTTTAGCTGTAAGAGTTCTGTTAGTGGACTGTATTTACACATGTCGGGGCCTCTGTAGCTTAGGGGCCTCGTATCATTGATACTGCTGATACAGCGGTAGCTACGCCCCTGGAAATAATTGATTACGTTGATAATTAAATACTTCCATAAGGTCTGAATTTTGCTGGCATTTCTTACCATTGGTCATCTTAAATTTGATTTTGTAAAATTAAAATTTTAAGTAGTGTGCTTCTTGTTCTTTTATTTATTTTGGTTTTATTGGATCATTTTTTCACTACTTGCTTTCATATGTTTGACTTTTGAGAAAAACACATGTGTTTCTAGTTTAATGTTTCCCTTTCAGTGTTACTACATTTTAAGTTTTTTAATATAAAGAAAGGGAACTATGGACAGGACCAAGCATCTGGGCAGTGCGGCGGATGCTATGCACTGGGGCCCCAGCATGATCAAAAACTAAAATGTACTCTTGCATATGAAAACTTGACAATATTTCTATCGTACGAAATGTGCATTTTGTCGTAAACATTATTATTGTAGATCTCTGAAATTCAACAATCTGCAAACTAATTCTGGAAATCATGCGTTCTAAGCTTATAATAAGATTAGGTTTCAGATTCTGAGAAATATTCCTCAGCAACATTTCTTCTTATCATGGACGTATCATCACCGTGTTAATTATACGATCTCCTAGCTGCAGGGGCCCCGGACGTGTGTGAGCAAAATGTCATAAAATATCCTCAATGGTCATATTAGCAGAGTTCCTTTTTACGTTTATGAAATAGTATGTCAATGGCTTCATAAAAATTTTCCGTGTGAGTTCTGTATTTAAGGATCCACAGTTAGAAAAGTTTAAAAGCTGGTAAAATTACTCAAAATATTGAGAATACAAGGAGTGGTATTAGCTCGGATTGCAGGAAAAAATTCCTATTCAAACGAATCGTCAGAAAGATCGTTTGAAGTAAAATATAGATAACACATACACTTAGGATGGGAAAAATCCATTCAGAATGTTATTTGCTTGTAAATTACAATACCCCCCTTCATCTGTTCTATTTATTGACTGTAATGAACGTCGCAATAAGAAGCTACACGAAGGCTTGGCCCTTAGGCTCCCTTCACACCAAACGATTCCGATTCATTCACCACCAAACTCCTATAATGGACCAGGATTCGTCTTCGTAATTTCCCACTCAAATAAACCAAGATTCGCTTCCCGCCTTCACACCAACCGAAACCGGTTCAATCCGCCGTCATTCTCATTCACGTGTGATTCGGCAGGTCAGATTTTCTTCACTCATTCACCAGCAACCGGGAGATTTCTTAAAGAAAAAGTGAATTCAAACAAATAGTGATGATTTTTATTGTTTCTTATGTTATTAGTGATTATATCACATAAAGTTTCTATTAAAGAAACTGATTTCAGATGTTTGAAGATAATGATTTTTCAGTTAGGGTTAGCATGAGTTTGTTTTTATGCCAATAGATGGCGCTTATATTTTTGGTATTCATAGTATTCTTTTCATTATGTAAACTAACTCCAGATCTTATCGCCGAGTGTGTAGACTCTATTTTATCCTTGCTAATCTTGTGCAAATAATAAAATTAATATTTTACATATATTATTTTATTCAATTTTAGAAATTTGAAAACTTTATTCTTTACTTAATAATACTTTAAAGCAAAATGTGGTTTTTTTTGGGAGGGGGAATATTCTGATGGATGTTTGAAATAGCTTCAGAGATCAATTAGATAAGAATTTATTTAATTTTGGGAGAAAAAATTAAATGTGTATAAGAATGCTAAAATAAAATAAAACACCAATATTGTCAATAATTTTAGTTTTGTAAAAAGATCCAATTTTATTACTACATAGATCTCAAATTTTGTTATATGAAACAAACAAAATGAAAATGGCATGTAAAATTTTTAATTCATTAATGTATTAGAAAACCATTTTTAAATACATGATAAAAAAAAATAGTTGTTATATGCTACAAAAGCTGTAGTATATAACAGCATTTGAAATGCCTTTTAAAAACATTAGATATATTATTTGTAAAAGTAATTGCATTATAATATAATTACAATACATATTTATTTTTTGTTGCTACTTTTCAGACTATAATTACACTTGATACAAACTGGCAAAATATAAAATAAATAAATAAAACCATTCTTATATTTTTTTGTTTTATGTATTTCAATTTGAAAATAAATGAATAGGATACAGTTGTGAAATTAACAGCTTAAAACGTTAATCGTCTTAAAACATTAAAAACAACATCCATGTTCGACAGTAACTGATGAAAGAATGATTGACCCGTGGCGGTGTGAAGGCAAATCTCCGTTCATTCAGAAACGCTGTGACATGGAAAGATCGCTACAGACTTGGAATCGTTTGGTGTGAAGGGAGCCAGCCTTAATCCGAAGTTTGTTCAGAGGTGGTCCAGTGAAAGAGAATATTAGATTTTATTTACACACACACACCCCGGTTCTCTTTTTATTTCTGTAAGATCCAAAAGGCCGAATGTGCCTTCATGGTTAGCAAGGATTCGATAACTGCTTCCCGTTCTGAGAAAAGATAGGACCATAAGCACAAGAAGTCATCTGTCACCCTCCAGGTCTATATAGTTAATTATTTATAACGAGTATTCATGAATATTTAAAGCCGTGTTTCTCCCAAAACTGGTCCCATGGGGAAAGGGGGAGGGGGCGTTATGGAAAATTTTCGGCATCGGACTCCCTCTCTTTCAAGTAAATTCCTGCAACTTTTACTACTTTGTATGCGTGAGTTCATGTACTATTGAAAGAGATTTTGACAGAGATTAACCTCAACAAAAGTGATGAAAAGCGCGGTGAAGTTTTATGACAGGCTTAAGGATGAATGAAAAAAATGGGACAAAATGACTCTGAGAAAAAGACCATTTTCGAAGAAAACAGGGAATTTGGCGCCAATTTGACTTCCGAACTAATTTCTTTTAGCTTCCTACGCTTATACAGACAAGAATCGGAGAACCATGTTTAAACAACAAATAAGGTAACCATATTTTCAGTTTCAAATTCTCTTTTAATCATTGCGTAAGATAAAGTGAAAAAAAATTATTTTTTTGCATTTGTGCTTTTACTATTTTATTTATTTTTCGTTTTACATGTATAAATATAAATAACTCTCATCAGTTGCTTAGAATATTTTCATGTTGATTAACATATTTAAGTGTGTGTTTTCGTAGCTTGAATGTACCGTAATCTTAAAACGTTTTCGATTGGCATTGTTATTTAAATGAAAAAATATTATTTACCTCTCGTATAAAAATAATTTCTTTAGTCACTTTTAAAAAGCGATAGTAGTTCATTTAAAATACAAAACATTAATGAGCTTTTGAGTACATTCATTAATTATTTACCATACATAAAAATAAATTGAAATAAAACGTAGTTATATTTATTATATGATTTTGTTTATAATTATAAAGTATTACGATAATTTTCTTTTGTAATAAATAAACCAATCTATAATTTCTAAATGTTATTGCTTCAAACTGTAAAAAGAATTTTCAAGGATAAAAATATGTTGAGTTTACTTAAATATACACTTCTTTTCTTTTTATTGAGGTAACATGCGAAATAGACACAAAATTTTTCTAATCTACTCTAAGACTGCAAAGAGAGCCATTGTTTCGTAAGAATAAATTTGAACAACTTGCACTAATTCTTTTTGCATGCTATTATCATTTTAAAAGTGATTTGCGCGATGACTTCTTGATTATGTTCTTTTGCTACGACTATTTTAAAGAATATTCAATTCAATTTAATAAATTACAATATGCATAAAAATTGTATAGTTTCTTTAAAATGTAGTAAAACATTCTGTATGCTACTAATAAAGTTAATCAAAATGTATATTTCAAAAATTATAAAAACTCAGTTAATAAATTATAACTGCAATTTAATTCAAAGAAATTTTTTCAAAATGTTTAAGAACTATGTAATGAATGGCAAAAAAGGCGGACATAAGTGCGCCCTCTCCTGTCCTTGTGAACACTTAACCTGTCAGCCTGCCAGCAGGGTAAAGAAAGCAGATGCCAATGTCCACGCGCAAAAACCTCACGTTATTTGTATAGTACTAACTGTTTAGATGTAACTGTATCTGTGCTCAATTTGAGTGTACGTCTTTTTAAAAAAAATTAAACTTATTTGAGCTAACCGCCGTAGTAATTTCTCAGTGCAGGTTATAACTACACTCATAGACAAAAAAAAAAAAATTGCGCACAAAAAAAAAATAATTGTGGGATCGTAACGAAACTTCGCATGAAGGTTTATGTCGGGGAGATAAGCAAATGATTATAAATGCAGCATGATTGCGCATTACGTATGGCCGGTAGAAGGCATTTAACGCCGTTCTTCGTGGAGTATAAAACAGGTAACCAAAGCTTGTTTGAGTGTGTCGAATAGTTTACAAAGCAAGAGCTGAGGTAGACATGCCATTACGCCGTTTTCGAAGACAATATGAGCAGCTGTCGCAATTTGAGTGGGGGGGGAGAATCATCGGCATGATGAAAGCTGGGTGATCAACTAGGCGAGTAGATCGTCGACTAGGCCGCAGTGGTTGTGTCGTGAGAAGGTGCTGGGACCAGTGGATCCGAGAGATGTCATTTACACGAAGACCGGGCTCAGGACGCCCTCGACAGACCAGTCGTCGAGAAGACTGCCACAATGTAAGAAATGCACGCGTACAGCCAACTGCTTCATCGGCTGCCATCCAAGCACAGGCAGCACCTCCATTAGGGACGCCTGTGTCTTCTCGAACCATACGAAGGTGCCTGGCTGAAGGACATTTGGGATCGCGGCGCCATTACGTGTGCTGCCCTTGACGCCAACCCATCGACGCCTCCGTTTGGAGTGGTGCCGCGCACGAGGAAACTGAACTGCAGCGGAATGGAACCAGGTCATCTTGAGCGACGAATCTAGATTCAATATCAGCAGTGATGATAATCGTCTGTGGAGACCCCGTAGTGAACGCCTCAATCCTGCCTTTGCTTTACAGCGACCCCACGGCTGGTGTCATGGTATGGATTGCCATTGCCTACAATACACGGTTACCTCTAGTATTAATCCGTGGCACCATGACAGCCCAGCGTTATGTCCATGACATCCTGCAACCACAAGTGTTGCCGCTCATGCAACGGCTCTCAGAAGCCTTTTTTTCAACAAGACAATTCTCAGCCTCACACGGCAAGGGTGTCACAAGACTGCCTCCGCACTGTTACTACCCTTCCTTGGCCTGCCGGATCCCCAGATTTGTCTCCAATCGAGCATATCTGGCATCATTTGGGACGGTGAGTTGGGTATCCCACGAATTAGAGGCAAGGTTACAGCAAATATGGAACGAAATGTCTGAAGACATCATACAGATCTTGTATGCATCAATGCCCGATCGTACCGCATCGTGCATTCGCGCTAGAGGGGGTTCAACAAGGTATTGAATACTCCGTTCTTTTGCCTTTTTCTTTAATTTTCTAATCATTTACTTATATCAAAGTAGTCATTACGTAAGTAAAATTTCGTTTCATTTTGACGACTTCTTGGAGCACTAATTTTTTTGTCCATGATTGTAAAAATTTTAAACCAAAGAATACAAATATTTCAGTTCTTATAAAATTGTACATTTTTAACTCAATGCAAAAACGATATTTAATCGTTTATTTTTGACGATGAATTCGATCAGTTTTTTGTTATTTTTAAAAGAAAACTAAGATACAATGAAAACTCCACTAGAGATTTGAGTTGCCAAAGAAATGTGGTCTCAACTTTCCCTAATGAAGATACTTTTGAAAATATTTTTTACTGGTATAAAATGCATCAGGTGAGAGACCTTTTTCAATTTTAAAGCAGGTATAAAATTATGTTGTGTGGGAGAAGATAAACTGAACAGCATCGCCATACTATACATAGATCTAGAAGTTTTGGACCAAATAGATACTGCAAAAATAATCGATGAATTTGCCAAACAGAAATAAAGTTATATAGCAAAATTGTAAACTTTTATGTATAGTTTTTAATTTTTAAAATAAAGTTAAAATTTTTTTTAGCCTCGATTTTTTTTTTATTAGCTATACATTTTATTCTGTCAATTTAAGGTTAGCGAATCTTTTCATTATTTCAGTTTTTCGAATTTCAGCCCATGGGCCTCCAACTAATCTGCCTCTGCCAAGACAACAGATCCAATTCATGCTTCAAGTAATCATATTTTTATAATTTCTTCTTGCAGTTAAATAACAGTAGTATTGCGATTGGATTTTAATGCTTCAATTTAGATGATAAAGAAAAAAGTAACTTTCTCAAACAATTTCAGAAATATTTATAAGTAAACAACACAAACATTACAAGTAGCATACATCCCTATTTCAAAAAGTATATTGAAGCACACACAATTATCATCTTATAGGGAAATAAAGTCTAGAAACCCATTGCAAAAAAATATTTCAATTATTTGGGGACATTGGAGAATTTTCAGAGTTCCCAGTCTTAAAGAGAAAAAAAACTTTATCTTTTTACAAAATATATGAATGTAGTTTTATATAAATGTCTAATACTAAGGCAGGAAATATATTTAGAATTATTTGCATTACCATCTCACTTGAATAACATCATAGGCACTGATGATACCTATAAATTGGTTTCTTCACCCACCTAATTTTCACACCACCTCACTTCGATTAAAAGAACAACAGCACTAATCATACTAACCACGATGAGTGTTTTTCGATAGAACAACAAGATTCGAACCCAAAACTCGTTTCTATTTCTTAGGCAATGTAGGTATTAGTATTAAATCAAAAATAATTTTTTTAAAAATGTTACATTACTAAAAAGATGCATATACATAAAAGAACAATCCAACATCTCAAATTTTTAGTTTATTTATTGATGTCACAGTTGAAGAACATTGTACAATCTTCACATGAATTTTATGTATGCACACATAAAAATCCAAGGAATATTTTGTATAAGAATGTCAACATTGTATAAAGTTTTGAAGAAAAAATGCCATGATGATGTGTAAACATAAAATAAAATTATGAGCAATGTATAACACAGTGAATGAAAGTACACATATATATAATCCATTGTATATTTTGTATAAGAGCGTCTCTCAACATTGTATATAATTTTAAAGATTTTGCCATGATGATGTTGAACACAAAATAAAATTTTGAACAATGTATAATATACAGTGAATGAAAGTAACATTAATACATTTAACATGCAGAATTTTGAAAATTATTAATGTACATCATGATAATGAATATGTAAAATAAAGTACACCTAATTCTGTTTTTACATGAATTTGATTTAACATAGAGAGATCAAGACAAGTTTTAAGGACTCTTTAGATCTAAATTCTTAGAAAAAATACTTTTAATTTGTGGCATAATAGTACATGTATACAGGAATAGATTGCATTACAGCTATAGGCAAATGCACAACCACTTCACATTACATATGAATAAAATATTGCAGTAAAGACAGTTTTTGTCCATAAAAAAATTAATTTCATATACAAATTTACTTCAATACAAATTACTTTAAAACATTTGTATAGCACATATTTCATATGAAATTAATAAGATTAAAACAAATAATTTTGGTTGTCTTAGCAATTATTTTAGAATTTTTAAAATTTAGAGCCTTTCTTATTTTTTTCCATAAATATAATGTCTTTAATAACACTTATTCTTTAGTTAAGTATAGTGTAAAAACAGAAAATTAGGTGTGTGCCTAGCATGACATCAATGCATTTAACATGCAGATGAATGAAATATCAACATAGGCCAAATTAAATCACATTCAAGACCCAATATATTGATATTTAAGATGAGTATCACATGAAGATTAAAAAATTACATGATAAATATATGAAATTAAATTCCATATAGCACAAAAATGAAAAAAAATATCACATTATAATTAAGTACTAAATCATATAACCACATATAAATGAAAGAGTAAATATCACTATAATATTATTAATAAGAAATAAATCATTATCAAATATTTTATAGATAAGTATAATATAAAAGTTAAGAAATGCAGCAATGAGAGAGAAAAAATGTAAAATATTACTCTAGATCTCATTTTAGCTGTACAACTTGCAGAAGAATGAGAGAAAATATGAAAAAAATATTAATGAGTAACATTGTGAATACAGGAATAATATGTTGTGCTACATATTCTAAACACTATCATTACATAAAGATTACATGACATTGTGATAAAAATGCAAAATAAAACTTGAGATCTCATTTTAAATGTATTCATTTAATGGTTGAATATAAACATTTTCTGACATATTGTGGCATGGCTAAACTAAATGTGTGCACAGTTCATAGTGGTTGTGGCAATTTTTTTTAGCTTTATACTCTTGGAAACCGAATCTTATACCATTCTTCTGCTAGAGAATAACATACTTGCTGCAATTCATATTTGCTTTGTATATATTTTCTTTAACTAATCCAGCTTAGATGTACATTTTTCTATACAGTTAAAATTTACATTTGAAATTCCTATAGGGGGGAGGCAGTTTTTTAAGAACTTAATTACATTTTCTTTGTATCTTTCAGTACTGTTGATGAAACTCCATCAGTCTTTTAAAATGTGCTTTAGCTTAAGTGGAACTTTTTTGAAATATCATAGTATATTTTAGTATACCTTTCCAAAAATCTTATTGTTTTGTTGATCTTAATTTTGTTTAGAACTTTACAAAAACGATAATAAAAAAAGCAAATCTAAAATTAGCTTGTTATTCATTGTATGTTTTATTTAAGAAAACACATTAAAATCTTTGAATTCAGTTAGACTGTTTTTCCTATTAATAAAAAATGCTGCATTATTTCTTATATTTCTTTGAGACATATTTTTTCTCTAATCCTTATGTTTCTTCAATATATTCTTTTCTCAAGAGAAGTTTAAAGCAAAACCTATTACTCTTACATTTAAAACTTCTATTTAAGTTTTCCAGTAATTGCATGAATGACACCTCAATAATCCACAAATAGAACAACTTCCTTGCAGATTATATTTTTTATGATAGTATTACATGTGTTCATAGCACTCTTTAAGCTACACATGCCTCCTGTGTGGCTAAATGCATGGTCACTGTGTGGTAATGCTAAAATGTGTAACAGATTTCACCATTCATCCAGCAATCTCCCCTTTGCCCAATGGGTATTTCTAAGAATTGTCCTAATAAGGACAACTCCAGTTTCAAAACTTTATTTTGGAATGCTGGAGATTTAAGATTAGAAAAATTTACCGAGTTGAAAAAATTTTGTTTTATTCAAACAAATAGACCTGATAAAAGTTTACCTTTAATAGAACATATTTAAAAGGGCCAATATTTACAGATAGTCCAAAGTGTCATCTAGCACTGAAAAGATGCTTAATGGGTGTTGTAAATTTATATCGATTGCCACAGCTGCTATCAAAGTTGCACAGCCATCTAGTTTAGCTCTGTCCTTGTGCTTAAATTTTTGTGAAGACTAAATCCACAAACATTAAGACTGAGAATGACTTCACAAATCAAACATCACATTAAATTGCATGATAAAGAATCTTAAATAAAATTCCAGATGTGTATTATTGGTATACACTCAATTAAAGATAAATCAATACTGACACATAGAATAGAATAAGTGGAATGAATTAGGCGAAATTATAAGTATGAAGCAAGTACTCTGCAACAAACTTTATGGGATCATGTGGTCTGCAAAAAAAAAGAAAGAAAGAAAGAAAGAAATATATTTATATATATATATTGTAATTTTTATTATTTTATAAAAATTTTAAGACAATTTCGACTGCAGCAATTATTGTCTTATTTCATTAACAGAACAAGCAAAATCTTCAATAATTTATTTAGTGTTTAAATATTCTATCATTGAATTCAGTAAGTAGTCACATAAAGTATATAATCCCATACCAGCCAACTTACGAAAATGAGAAAGTGTAAAACAACACATGATAGACAGACATATCAAGGAAAATTCAACATGTGAATGCCATACTTGTTAAGACTTATTTTATGAATTTACTTGCAATATAACATTTTAAATTTTATAAAACAACGAATGATATACAAATATTTTTAAAGTAATGAGAAGAAAATTTCGCAGTTAAGACATTTTGATACGAAAATTACTCTGCAAGCAACTTTTGCTGTATTGATTTAATTAATAAAAACACAAAAGATAAATTTAAAGGCATGTAACATAGTTACATATAAGAAAGTAATGACTTTACATTTAATAGGCTTCTGTAAAAATTACAGTGAAATACCTTATTTTTCAGTTTATTTATGTAAAAAAAAATATTACACATTCAGAAAGTTAACAACCAAGTTAGATGTTGACGTCAAGACTACGAACAAGTGATAGCCATTGAGTATATGAGGACTTTTAATTCTTTGAGTTTTCTTTATTGTGCAAACTTTTTAAGCCTTATAGATAGTAGAATATATCTATGGGCATCTGATTCACTATTCCTTTAAAAGAGGTAGCCTTCCTGACTGATACCAAATGTATTAACTTAATTATGGGTTGCTCATTTCATCTTTTCCATTTCAATAGGTACAGCTCCATATTCCACTTGCATTATTGCATCATTACCTTCCATAAATGAAAGTAAAAAATAAAAAATGTGGGCATGTCTTTTGAATAATAAATTTATCCCTAAAGTAGCTGGCTTATATTTTCTCCAATTGAATTCCCAATCAAATATCGAATTGCAAAAAGGTCACTCTGAATTAGTCATTTGGCAGAAATAAAAAAAAATAACTGCAATGGGACATAATTTCTAGTTTGTGTCATTACTGCCATCGAATGCTGCAGCACAAGAACCTCATTTCAAGCTTTTAACTATATACTCTGCCTAGAAGCTAGTACACTAATCACAACAGATGTTTTAGTTTTCCCGTATTCATATTGCTAGTTGCTTGGTAATGTCTCAGGCTTGGAAACATTTTTCAGCAAAGTTGAATAGCATGATTGCGGCTGCAGTCAGAAAAAAAAATTATGTTTCACAAGAAAACTTGCAAACAATACTTCAGCCATGAATACATTTGATAGGACATCGTCTTTGGAAAAACGATCCAATTCTGAGCAATTGATTTATCATTTGCGATATGCTTTAGATGTTTTCTTGACAGTCAATATCAAATCAATCTAAATGAGAAATGCATATGTCAGTACGACATACGTCACACAAAGTCCGTATTTTTCACCTTTTAGGATTCGGTAATACAAACTAATTCCTAATAACATTTTATATATGTTTGAAAATACATATTGTGTATATTAGACAACATGGTAAACAGAAAATCAATGAAAACAAATCGTTTGGTCGTATGAAGCGCTCAGAATACTAACACGTACAATGCACAAAATGAGTGGAGTTCTACAAATTTGCTACAAAGAAAGAAAAAATAACAGAGCAATGCTACGATTCAATCAATTAACAATAGCAAACGAAATGATATGCAGGTGGAAGGACAAGCTTTATGAATTTTTTAAAACTTATTGGTAAAGGGTTCTAACACTTTTGTTGATTTATTTTCCAATCATTGTGAATATAATACGATAAATAAGAACTTTAAAAGAAAAAAATAGGCGGCTGATGACGGAAGTTCGGCGAAAATGCATAAAAATGAAAAATATTAGAGTAATGAGAGGTCGAGGAATGTAAATTTTACGCGCAATAATGAAAATTAATTTTAAATGTATTCCTTTTTTAACAGTATTCAGTTCAAAAATGAACAGAATGAAACATAATTAGCTAGAACATTTTAGAAATACCAACACTGAACTTAAAAAGAAAAGGATGAAGTAAATAGAAGAGATTTTTAAATTATGTAAAATGAATAATACCCAAGAATTGATGATTAAAATTTACCTTTCTTTCATTGCAGCATACAGAGCATCTGAAATGAATTCCATCAGCGTATCATCCAAGTCAAATGATCCATCATACACACAAGATGAACTTGATTCCTAGAATTGGAAAAAATAAAACACCTTTAAAAATAAAAGTGGAATCTGCACCTTAATATTCCATTTTTTTTTTGGAGCTTCTTTTCTAATATAAATTTTTTCATTGATTGCTAACAGGTTAAAAAGAATTTATACTCACAAAAGCCTCATATACACTCATGGACAAAAAAATTAACGCACCAATAAGGAGTCGTCAAAATGAAACGAAATTTTAAATACATAATGACTACTTTGATATCAGTAAATGATTAGAAAATCAAAGAAAAAGGATCATTTATTTCAGAGAAAAAGGCAAAAGAACGGAGTATTCAATACTCTGTTGAACCCCATCTAGCGCGAATGCACGATGCGGTACGATCGGGCATTGAGGCATACAAGATCTGTATGATGTCTTGAGACATTTCGTTCCATATTTGCTGTAACCTTGCCTCTAATTCGTTCAAACTCATGGAATACAAAACTCGCCGTCTAAAATGATCCCAGATATGCTCGATTGGAGACAAATCTGGGGATCCGGCAGGCCAAGGAAGGGTAGTAACACCCTTGCCGTGTGAGGCTGAGAATTGTCTTGTTGAAAAAAAGGCTTCTGAGAGCCGTTGCATGAGCGGCAACACTTGTGGTTGCAGGATGTCATGGACATAACGCTGGGCTGTCATGGTGCCACGGATTAATACTAGAGGTAACCGTGTATTGTAGGCAATGGCAATCCATACCATGACACCAGCCGTGGGGTCGCTGTAAAGCAAAGGCAGGATTGAGGCGTTCACTACGGGGTCTCCACAGACGATTATCATCACTGCTGATATTGAATCTAGATTCGTCGCTCAAGATGACCTGGTTCCATTCCGCTGCAGTTCAGTTTCCTCGTGCGCGGCACCACTCCAAACGGAGGCGTCGATGGGTGGGCGTGAAGGGCAGGCAGCACACATATCGGACGCCGCGTTCCCAAATGTCCTTCAGCCAGGCTCCTTCGTATGGTTCGAGAAGCCACAGGGGCCCCTAATGAAGGTGCTACCTGTGCTTGGATGGCGGCCGATGAAGCAGTTGGCTGTACGCGTGCATTTCTTACGATGTGGCGGTCTTCTCGACGACTGGTCTGTCGAGGGTGTCCTGAGCCTGGTCTTCGTGTAAATGACATCTGTCGGATCCACTGGTCCCAGCATCTCCTCATAACACAATCAGGGCGGCCTAATTGACGAGCTACTCGCCTAGCTGACCATCCAGCTTCCATCATGCCGATGATTCTCCCCCTCCCCTCAAATTGCGACAGCTGCTCATTTTGTCTTCGAAAACGGTGTAATGGCATGTCTATCTCAACTCTTGCTTTGTAAACGATTCAGCACACTCAAACAAGCTTTGGTTACCTGTTTTATAGTCGATGGAGAACGACGTTAAACGCCCTCTACTGGCTATACGTAATGCGCAATCACGCTGCATTTCTAATCATTTGCATATCTACTCGACATGTCCCTTCATGCCATGTTTAGCTAAGATCCCGCAATTATTTCTGGGTGCGCTAATTTTTTTGTCCATGAGTGTATATTTTAACATAGGATCAGAAAAGTGGGTATAAAAAAACCCTAAAACGACTATTTAAATATGTACTGGTATCATCAAAGAAATCTATAAAACCTCATACATGTCCTAGAAATCGACCATTACGATTGTGAAGGCTTGATGGTCTGGGTAGGAATCACATTGGATGGTCGTACATATGTCTATGTCTTTGCAAGTGACACTGTGACTGCTGTGAGGTATAGGGATGTGGTCTTGGAGCCCTATGTTCACCTTTTCATGGGTGCAGTTGGCCCTAATTATATTTTAATGGATGACAACGTGAGGCACATAGAGCTCATTTAGTCCACGAATTTCTGGAAAGAGGAATTTTTGCAGAATGGATTGGTCAGTTACATCTCCAGATCTCATACCGAAAGAGCATGACTGCCACATTTTGGGGAGCACAATTGAAACTCGCAACTTCCCTCCAAGAGCCACCCAAGGCCTGAAAACAGAGTCGGGGAAAAAAACCAGTGAAACTCATACATTCCTTTATTTCTGGTATAAAATCACGATGTGAGGCCTGTTTATCTGAAAGAGGGGACCATATCCTCATTAACCAATTTTTGTTGTTGTTGTTACATTCTGCAACAGTTGTTTCATATCTTCCGACTTCGATGAGTGTTACGCCCGATCATGCATGTGTATTTTAACTGTAGAATGGTTCTTTTTTTAATTATATCAGCTCTATATACCGGGTGGCCATAACTAAACGACCCTACTTCAGAATTGTATACAGACGAAACTATTGTTCAGAAAGCTGTAAAATTCTGTGTACGACATAAAGAAGGATGGGAATTTGTTTGAGCGAATAAAAAAATTAGTTCAAAATTTAGCCACTAGTGGGTGCTTTTGAATGAAGGTAACATTTATACTGGTTTTCTATTTGTATTTTATCGCTTTTTTATCCACAGGACACGGTAACACAATAGCTGATACTCATTAAAAGCACAATCTCTAAAATGAACTGTAAACTTCAATTACATTTCTTCTATGACTAATTTTCAAAGGATTTACACGAAGGAAGACGAAAATATGCAAAATGTTTCGATGTGACACAGCAACTGTTATAAAAGCAATAAACTTTCACGGGAGATAGTTTATTTTCAGTGTGCTCGGTATTGCTAATCAGAATGTCATAACGTTTACCAGATCAAGCGTTATTAGTAAAGTTATTCTATCAAAACGATAATTCTGCATAGTTGCTCTATGGAAATTTCGGATTTTAAAGGGGATGCGAAAAGGTCCATTGACTGCTAAAAATCTTCGATTAATGGTAACCAAATTTGAAGAAACAGGATCCTTGAATGTTCTTTCTGGAAGAGGAAGAAAACATGTTTCTGCGGAAGCAAAAGAGAAAGTTGCCCTTCAGGTGGAAGAGGACAAATCATCCAACGTGCAGGCTAGTACAACTGTTCGCCGTGTGGCAGAAGCATTGGATCTGCCTCGTTCACCTGTCCAGAAGATCATGTGAAACATCCTCCGTTACTATCCATACAAGCTTCAACTTGTGCAGGAATTGCTTCCACATGATTTCGAGACTCGACATCGGTTAAAACTGCAGTTCTTGCTCATTTGGAAGTTGATCCAGAATAGCCTTCGAATATCCTCTGGACAGACGAAGCACGCTTTTATTTGGACTCACAACTGCATTTGGACTCACACTCATTTGGTGAATACTCACAACTGCCGAATTTGTGAAACACACAATCCACATTCCACCTTACAAGTTCCGCTACACTCACCAAAAGTAACGGTGTGGTGTGGGTTTTCAGCGTCTTTTATTCTTGGCCCGTATTTTTTCCAGGAATTAGGTGCTGGAGGTCCAGTAACATGTTCTATCACTGGACAGCGATATGCATCGTTATTACGAAATAAAATTATTCTGGATCTGCAAGCACGTCAGTGCCTTTCACGCCTAATTTTTATGCAAGATGGAGCTCCTCCACACATTACACGTTGTGTTAAGGACGTTCCCAAACATCACTTCACAGAAGAACGTGTGATCAGCCGCCAATTTCGTCATCTGTGGCCTTCCCGATCGTCTGACCTCAATCCATGCAATTTTTGGCTTTGGGGCCATTTAAAACAGCTGGTAAGTTGTGATCAACCAAGAACTTTACCTGATCTCAAAGACAGTATTTCACGACATGTTCTTAACATTTCCCAGAACACACTGCAGTCAACGATGGAACACATGCTATCTTACGATTTCAAATAGTAGCTGAAAATGATGGTCATCATGTTGAGCATTTATTGTTGTAACAAAATTTGTAAACTGCTATAAATGTATACTAAATATGATCTCCATTAAAAACGCCCTCTAGTGGCGAAATATTGAACTAATTTCTTTATTCGCTCAAACAAATTCCCATCCCTTCTTTATGTCGTACACAGAATTTTACAACTTTCTGAACAATAGTTTCGTCTGTACACAATTTCGAATTAGGGTCGCTTAATTATGGACACCCGGTACATACCAAATTTCATTAAAATCTGCCCAGTAGTTTTAGAGATAATCGATAAACACTAAATATTCTCTTAATTTTGAAAACCAGTGTATTAATAACACTAGGCAACAAAAAATAACTTTTTGTCTGTTTCCTACTTTTAAATAGCCTATGCTTACTAATTTTGTGTTGAAAAAAACGAATATGTAAATACAATTTATCTATTAGCTCTTGTTTTTTTTTAAGATACACAACAGCCCATCCATCAATTTATGGGTGAATTAGAGACGAACAAAACATTACTATCTAAGAAATATAATACAATACAATAAGTCATGCTTCAAGAAACAGTATTCATATAGGAAATCAGCAGTATTTTTTAGTTTATTTCTTGAGAACATTTCTTTTTGGATTGCCTTTTGTATGTCGAGAAGCACGAGTATCCCTTATAACTGTCCAACAGTAGTCTGCAAGCATTGACTCATCCCAACGACCCTGATATCTACGTCCTATTGCTGCGATATCTTGATAAAACCTTTTACCGTGTCCATCGCTTATAGTTCCACAGTTCTTAGGGAATAAATCAAGATGGGAATGTAAAAAAATGGATCTTTAGAGATATATTGCCTCATAGGACACAAAGCTTTTGTTGGAGTTCTTTCACCAACTATTGATAGTTATTATCTTTTTGCTGCTTAGAAATCCTCATACCATACTTTTAAAGGCTTCCCAGGCTACTTTCTCTTTCCCTTCAAGAATTTGATCAAAACGGCACCCTTCATGATTTTGTGTATTTGAGGGCCCACGAAGATTATATATATATATATATATATATATATATATATATATATATATCACTTAATGTTGGGAATTTTGATCTAAGGTATTTTTAAAGCCTTTCCATCCATGTTCATGGATTTTTCAAAGTTCTTCATTATTTTCAGCTTAATGTGCAGGGGTGGAAGCAGAATGTCATTTGGGGTTACTAGACGGTCATTTGGGACATTTCTCTTAACGGATCTCAGATTTCTGGACGACCATTTGTCTTATATGTAGTGCGATTTTCGATCTCTACTGTCCCACAAACACAGAAAACAGCAGTACTTGGTATAGACTAACTGCATTTCCATGAATAAAGCAATGACTTTCAAGTCCCCAAAGATCTGCTATTTATGATCCTCGTATTTTATTAACTCTAGAAGTAATTTCCCATTTGCATAAGTTTTCTTCACGTGAACGGAATGTCCAATGGGAATGGGAAGAAGAAGGTTGCCGTAGAGTAGTAATACTCTTTTCAAACTAAACTTGAAAGATTCTAGAAACAAGCTCTAGTTATTTGGATCTTAACTGATGTTCATGAAATTCACTAAGCCATTAACATCAACACATAAAACCACATGTCCTTTCTTCTCAAAGAAATGAAGATGATTCTTTTCACTAGTCCTGTATTATGTAATCTTGACGCCAGGTAAGAGTAGATTCCATTGTTGCAGCCTGGATGCCAGAAGCTCTGTCTTCTTCTTTGGAGAGTCAAAATCTCTCAAGAGTTCACTCGATTCTGATTAATTTAGTCTGTGGAGATTTGTTACTTGAATCATGCACTATTGTCTATTCTTTGTTCTACTGACACGTTCTAGGCTACACTCAAGACACACCTGCAGAGCTGTTACAGGCTTTTTGTAGAAGTAAAAAATCGATCCATCCTGAGACAAGTTCTTCCATCTACCCGCTTAAATGAACATCGCATACACAGAATGTAAAGATGAGTGAAAATACAGCTATATATGAGTGAGAAGGAGTTCTGATTCTTGAAACAAGAGCTAATCTGAAGTTTTTATGGTGATTTTCATGTTTAGTGGGCCAAATACTTCATAATAAACTATTTTTGATCCCAAAAAATTTTTGGTGTTGCCTAGTGTAATTAGAGACAATTTTCATATGTTAAATGAAAATATTTTTTACATAATTACAGTAAAAGTCAAGCTCATGCTGTGAGCGGCAAGAGTCAAGCAACGAGGGTGCATATAATCGACATAATAATAAACCTAGTTGTCAAATGTGGTTTTGGTAACAGATAACAACGCAAATTCTTGCCGTTCTCTGATCACCACTCGAATCGCGCTCCTACATGCTGGTTAATTGCATGAATTCACATAGAGTATCAATCAAAAAAAGAATAAATTCTTCTAAATTTTGATAGAATTACATTTTTTGTTTATGATACAATTATATTTTTAGTACAAATAAGAATATACATAAAATAAAATTATTCATGCGGAACTGAACTAAAAACTATTATTTTTGACAGAACAAAAAAATTATGGTTCGAAGCCCTGATTCTATCGCTTAATTAGATTTTTTTTTAAAAAAAAGAATATAGTCTAAGTGCTTTGTGAAATAATTCCATGCTTTTTAAATGGGTTTATGAATAAAAAGAAAAGAAAATACTGATATTACACTGATTACTAAATTAAATGGATATACTCAACTTTATTCAAAATACAACCTTTGTCAGAGAGAAAAAAGTTCTAGAACTAATTTTAAAAGGTCTTATTTGAGATAATCAAGCAAAAGAAATAGATGTTAATCAGTCACATGCGTTTTGAATAGACATGTAACCCTGGGAACCATTTCCATGTAAACTCACCGGAAGGCCTGGCTATACTTAGCAATCCACAATTTGCTCTCTCAGCTCAAGGTTACACAACTGACATGATGAACACAGATTCTGAATTAGAAAGCTAGGAAAAACTCTTAATGATACATAAAGTTGCTCTGGGATATTTATATTCATCTAGAATTCAAGGATTTCTATACATCTGAATAACAAATAACATTTTAAAGCAATAGCCTAGTGCAATCATATCCTAATGGCTTTTAAGTTAAATCTTGTATTTTCAATGGAATTTCTTTTAAATTTTTCCAAGATTCTGCTAAATAATTATTCAACACTAAGACATTAAAGGTTCTACAAATACACATTAGATATTAATAAATACGCAAGAACAAAAATAGAAAAAGGGAAGGGAAAAAAATGAAATGTTTTAAGATTTGTTAAGAATAATTTTAGACATACCCAACTTTGCATTCTGGAAGTAACGCCACGCAATAACACTCGGCGTCGATTCTCTTTATTTTTCCCCTTATCTATAAAATAAGTAAAAAAGAGAAAATTATTTTATTGATTATTACACTAGCTATTTTTAAATAAGTAATAAAGTAATAACTAATGAGGCAATAAATCATTTTAATATATTATAAAATATGCTATAAATATGCCAAAATGTAAAAACTTTGATTAAAATAAAAGCAAAATGAATAATTAAACATGAGATTAATTCTTAACAAAGAAAGTGTGTTACTTAGTATTGAATATAGCTATATTACACCATATCTAGTAATTTGTACGGATACAATGATTTTTTTCAAGTAGTAGTCCGGTGTGACAGGTTAAAAAAAATCGAATTTTTTAAAACATTTTTCGGAAAAAAAACATCTTAAAAATATACCCTAAAATTTTCACACACACAGACCTACATTTTTAACATTTTCAAAGTTATATCCATAAGAAAAGAGCGTAACGTAGTGTGTATCAAAGTGTGTTGACGCGCCAGCGGTATCTGCTCTCACCATTCCCTCTTTTATTGTCCTTCCATCCCTATTATTCTAGGATATGTATGTATGTGTATTACGGTAAACCTTTTTGATTGACAGAGACGAAATATTAGAATTGTGTACAGTATACAAAACCCTCAACACTTTTACTGCCAAGATTCTTGGTGCAATTATCAACAATTGAAAACGGAAAATTAAAAGAGCACTCATTGACACCCAGTAACGTTTGACGAGCAATTTATAAATCTTATAAAACCAGTGTATGATACTTTAGCATTTGACGATTTTTTGAAAAGATGTGTTTGGGGGAAACACCCAAAATAATAAAGAAAGTTTCAATCACTGTGTATGGAATTTCGCTCCGAAGCATACTTTTACTGGGAGAAACGTTTTGGAAATTGCTATCTATACGGCTGTCTGCATCTTTAACAGTGGCGTAACGTAACCCCCCCTCCATCACGAGGTGGCCCAAGACTATAGGAGGCTCAAAGCTTATGTTATGGTTTTGGAATTCTTTGTGAGATCCGACTTGGGGCCCAAAACCTGACTTTGCAGGGGGGCACTAACATTCTCTGTTACACCACTGATTTTTAATGAGGATTTTCTACCTGTATTCAAAGTTATGGAGGTGATGGGTGTCACAATAGGTCAAACAGCCAGGGACTACTCTGACACTATTCACAATGCACGAATTTTGAAAACAGAGAAAATTGCAGGCAGAAGCCAACTGTACAGAGGCCAGAACCTTACACAGGGCTCTCAAAGCCGCTGAAAATTATGAGGAAATGGAAGGATTACTCTATGCACCAGGTGTAATGTAAATATTGTTAAAACTTTAAACGAGTTTTTCTCGAAATGATGCTTTTGAAATTTCGGGGAAGCATTGATTCAAAATTATTCAATCGATTTGGCTAAAAATTTGACCTGTTATTCTAGACACACATAGCTAAATACTTAACCTTTAAAACATTCCATGCTTTAATAATAAATTAATTTTTTTTGAACAATTTATAAATGAAAAAAATTCGATTTTGAAAACTTTTTTTCACAAGTCTGCCATTTTTTTCTTCTTTTTAATATTCATATTATTCAATAGTTCATTAGAATAAAGTCTACAAAACAATAATCTTTTTGATATTTTTTTTATTTTAGATGACTAAGGAAGACTGTGTGCTTCCCCCAAATAGCTCACCTTTTTTCCGAGGACTCCCCTTTTGACAAAAAAAATTATAAGCAAATTAATGTAAAAATAAGTAAAAAAAAAATTCTTTTTTTTTGTACACTTTAAAATACTAATAAAAACATGTAAAAATTACAAAATGGTCCCATTTTATTTTCTTGTATAAAAAAATGCACGAAAAAACGTTGAAATTTTGGTCATCATACCAGACTACTATACCAAACTAGCAATACAATACATATGCAATAGAAACATAACAAAAAATTCTTATCAAGACTAATTTTGCAGGAACCTTGATGACTCAAAATTGAAATTTTTCAATACTTTTACACACTTTTCAAATATTCAGCTGTGATCTTCAGCTCATACTATTCATTTTGTGGAGGTTAAAATTCAATTCTTTAAGAGTCTTATCAAAAGGCATTTGTATAAAAAATTACAAACAAATACCTCCTCTTCTATGCATTGCTTGCATCTTAGGGTGAGGAACTTTATTACTAGTTTTGATTGTTTTAAAGTACCAATTTCTTACATGTAATTCAAGCTAATGCTGATTGTATTTTTCTAATGATTCCACACCTAATTTTTTAGATAATATCCTTGCGTGCCTATTATTAATTACTTCTAGAAACTTAAAACAAAACTACTTCCTAATAAAACAGTTCAAAGACATTTTAAATTTCTTTATTAGGTATGTAAACGAAAATCACAAGATCATTGATGATCAAAATATTTGAAATAAGATAATTGATCAGATGACTATCAAAATAATGGAAACACTATAAAAGAGTATAATTTTTTCAGTAAGATTTAAGGCTACCTTTAGCATGTAAAATAATTTGTGAGGACAAAGAGTATATCCTGATTGATTTTATTGATTAATTAATAAAAAATTCTTTCACAAACACCATACACATTAATAGCTATTTCCATTTCAATATACTAAAAGCACCTGGTTATATATACTGTTAATTCATTATAAGCACCTGAAATTATATACTGTTAATTCATACACACAAGTGTAAAAATTTTATATTTATTCAAACAATATATATAGCTTGATGGCAAACCATATTTCTGTACATTTTATCCATTTTGTTTTTTCAAATTATTTCATATAAATAAAACAATTTAAAATCATTAATTATCTTTGTAAAAAGATGTACTAAGTTTATATTTCAAAACAAGTTCTTTTTTTAACACGCTTCTAATAGCTTCAATCTGCCTGTAACGGAATCTTTGAACTCAAATTTTACCCACTTTAACACGTCAGACTAATTTCAAATTTTGCACACTTGACAAGGACCGATGACAGTACAATAATTTACTAATTTTGTTCCATTGTCCTGATCAGAATCATCAAAATTAACGATTTCCAATTTCTAGATTTGGTGACTAATTCCAGATCCCATTTTCAGATCAGGCAACTAATTCCAGATCAGACGACTAATTCCAGATTTGGTGACTAACAGATTAAGCTACAACCCTAAAGCGAAAACGCATATGGTTAATACAAATACAACAAACAAAAAAGTGTGCTTTATGTGAAAAAAGGAATGATGTGTCAACAAATGTTTAAGTATGATATAAACAATTGCCCAGCTTTTCTTAAAATGGAAATAAATAAATGAGTTTAAAAAAAACGTTTTTATTGTAGATCGAACCAAAAAAAATAATTAAATTATAGTTTTAAAAAAATTTTAAAAAAAGACGCTTTTATGTAAATCAAACTAAAAAGTAATTCCTAATATAAGAATAAAATGATTAAAACAAGAAAATTAATGTCATTGGGGTAAAAAATTGGGTTTCTTTATCCTACATTTTTACACTAACTCTGCATTTAGGAATAGAACTAGTAAGAAATTATAACAATTAACATCGAGTACCCTACGCTTTTATCCCAATGACATTAATTTTCTCGTTAATAATTTTATTTTTGTATTTAAAATTATTTTTTACTTTTTAGTTCGATTAACTATAAAAGCATGTGTGTCTTAGTTTTTTTTTTTTTAAACTATAATATTTTATATTAGGGTTTTTTTCTACATACCTCTAAATGACCCAGTTTGAGAACTTATATCACTTCTAAGAAGCATTGTAGCAATTTATTCAATGCACTGGTTAAATTATTCAGAGCCCTTTTTTCCAAGCACTGTTATAATTTCCATTGTACAATAAAAGTACCATGTTCCATGCTACACTTACCAATTTCAGTTGATCATCAAGAAATCAGCACTATACATGAAAAATTTCAAAACTGAATCTTAAAAATAAGGCTAGTTCCATTTACTTACAATGAGACTTCATTTTTCTTTTAAAAGAACCAAGGAGAAACTCAGGGACACACTTAAATCAAAGTTTGTGAATACTATTATTCTTAACAAAAAAAATATGTATCAAAAATGGAAAGCAGCGTGTATAAAAAATACACTAACTTTAATTAGATTATAAGAATAGCCATATTTTACTTGTTATTGTTCATATGCACATCAGAATAAAACTAAAAACTTGAATTTCCTTAAATTACAAGAAGGAAATTTAATGGCAGAGATTATAACTAACACGAATTAAAGTATACAAAAGTTTTCAAATAATTACATCATTTTTTAATCTTAATATACATCATGCGATTTTCCATGATTCAATATTAGAGAAGATTTACGTTTTCCCCCCAATTGTGTTTCATATTACATTCTTCTAAAATCGTAAATATATTAGATTGATAGTCAGATCTCCAGGCAGAAAGCATCACATGGAAAACTTACAAAATTTTAAAATAATTTAATAATAAATAGCACCTGACACTCAAATCTGATTTGCAAAGTAAACTATACCATTTTTTTTTTCTTTTCTTTCAATTCATTTTTATAAAGATAATTATATGCATTCCTAAATGTATTTAAACAATTACTTTTTCTTGTAGGAATGTATTTCCTGGTATTTTTTACTTTAGGAATGTATACTGTCTTCACTAACTCATCTGGTGGAGCCCATGTTACTGCTTTTTTGATCTTGCGTTTCTTTGGTTGACTTGCACCATATGGATCTGCTGTTCCATTATCTAACAAAGAAAACATTGAATAAATTAATAAAATATGAAAATATACTAACAATAATGATATCTTAAAGAGTAGCATATGTTTGATATAACCTTAACTTTCAAACATCTGCTGCAATTAATTATAGTGAAAAGGGGAGGGGGGATTATGTACAACGATCAAGGCTCTAAGAGTATTGCAAAATAGTGTCCAGGAAATTTTTTAAAAATTAATATTTAAAGCTGATTAATATTAATCAAAACGATTAGAAAAATTCTTCCAACTGGATAGCAATTTTTTTTTCACAGACAACATTAGTATTCACTTTGCAAACAAAACTACCACGACCTTCAATAAATTGGAAACTGTAACACAAAGCAACTATGCTAAATATTAATAAAGAATATTAAATATCCTTCATCTCTTAAGACGATTTACTACAATTTTATTAAAAACTGATTTTCAAATTCAAATTCTATTATTTGACTAAAAAGCAACCAAAATTTAAGTAACAAATTACTGTTTTCAATAACATGCAATTGGCTTATTATATTTGAATTAATATACTAATAAAAGTTCAAAGAAGATAATAGGTGGTTGTACATATAATTTTGTGTGAGATAGTTATGAGCCTTTAATATTAAAAAAAAAAGTTACTTTTGTGATCAGAGAATATTTGGGTTATAAAATGCCAACAAATTCAGTAAAATAAGAATTTCCGAATTATTCTAGTTTGTATTCACGTTTGATGTTCAAAAGTAAAAATTCGACTATTTCTCTAAATCATAAATTTTCGTAAATCCGTATCAGATTCTGATTAAGGGTTCATGATAAAATTTTATAACAAAGTTAATTCCACACCCCTTCATTTAAAAATTTTGATATTTCAGTAACCAGCGAGTAAGTGAAATTTATCTTTCATATTTACAGGTTACATATATTAAAACAAATTGCAATTAGAGCTAATTATATCTCTTGAAGCCTAAAAATTCAAAAGATTATTTAAATTAACAGAGACTGTATCAAATATTAAGTGGCATATCTTAAAGATCATTTTCATAGTGATAATAAAGAAAAAGTTTTGTGGTTCTAGGTAAATTAGGAGAGATTTTACAACCACACATACGAAGAACGTCCACTGCTGTTGTTTCGACACCAAGGCAATTTATTACTTATAAATAGCTGTCGTTCAATAAAAGAGAGTTCTCTAAGTGGATACCATTAATAAAACAAACTTTCCAAAGTACTATCGCACATTTATTTGAATGCAGGGTTATTGGATTCACAGCAGAAATGAATCAATTATATTCAAATTGTTGTGCCTAAGTTTTTCGTTTCATAGGATTTGCTTATCTGCTCATAAAAAAAATTTCATTCTATTTTCGAACTTTGAGCAGAACAGAAACCCTGAAACGATGGCACCTAGAAAAGATTTAAACCCTGATGAAATTAATAATTCATTGTGATAACCTTCTGAAAATGAGTCGAATGGTGGTGAGCTATCTTGTTCTAATTTAGATTCCAATGAAGACAAAGGATTGCGTGAAAGTGATTACGAATTATCGGAAGAAAATGCACATGAAATTGATGATATTCCAATAAATTCATATATAAACTCATGGACAAAAAAATTAGCGCACCAAGAAGGAGTCGTCAAAATGAAACGCAATTTTACATATGTAATGACTACTTTGATATAAATAAATGATTAGAAAATCAAAGAAAAAGGATCATTTATTTCAGAGAAAAAGGCAAAAGAACGGAGGATTTAACACCCTGTTGAACCCCATCTAGCGCGAATGCACGATGCGATACGATCGGGCATTGAGGCATACAAGTTCTGTATGATGTCTTGAGACATTTAGTTCCATATTTGATGTAACCTTGCCTCTAGTTCATGCAAACTCGTGGGATGTCCAACTCCCCGTCCCAAATTATCCCAGATATGCTCGATTGGAGACAAATATGGGGATCGGGAAGGGTTGTAACAGTGCGAAGACAGTCTTCTGACACCCTTGCCGTGTGAGGGCGAACATTGTCTTGTTGAAAAATGGCTCCTGAGAGCCGTTGCATGAGTGGCAACACATGTGGTTGCAGGATGTCATGGACATACCGCTAGGCTGTCGTGGTGCCACGGATCAAAACTAGGGGTGACCGTATATTGTAGGCAATGGCACCTCATACCATCACACCAGCTGTG
Organism: Trichonephila clavipes; assembly: GCA_019973935.1. NCBI lineage: Eukaryota > Metazoa > Arthropoda > Arachnida > Araneae > Nephilidae > Trichonephila > Trichonephila clavipes. The sequence continues at coordinate 159,633 of BMAU01007914.1, read as the reverse complement.
GGAGCGGTGTGTCGCTGTAAAGCAAAGGCAGGATTGAGGCATTCACCACGGGACTCTCCACCCAAGAACACGATTGTCATCACTGTTGAGATTGAATCTGGATTCGCGTCGCTGAAGACGACCTGGTTCCATTCCGTTGCAGTCCAGTTTCCTCGTGCGTGGCACAACTCCAAACGGAGGCGTCAATGGGTGGGCGTCAAGTGCAGCACACGTAATGGGCGTCGCGATCCCAAATGTCCTTCAGCCTGGCGCCTTCGTATGGTTCGAGAAGACACAGGGGCCCTTAATGAAGACGCTATCTGTGCCTGGATGGCGGCCGATGAAGCAGTTGGCTGTATCCGTGCATTTCTTATGACGTAGCGGTCTTCTCTACGACTAGTCTGTCGAGGGCGTCCTGCGCCTGGTCTTCGCGAAAATGTAATCTCTCAAATCCACTGGTCCCAACACCTCCTCACAACACAATCAGAGCGGCCTAATTGACGAGTTACTCGCCAAGCTGACCACCCAGCTTTCAGCATGCCGATGATTCTCCCCCTCTCAAACTGCGACAGCTGCTCATTTTGTCTTCGAAAACGGCGTAATGGCATGTCTACCTCAACTCTTACTTTGTAAACGATTCAGCACACTCAAACAAGCTTTGTTACCTGTTTTATACTCCACGGAGAACGCCATTAAACGCCCTCTAACGTAATGCGCAATTGCGCTGTTTTTCTAATCATTTGCACAGGGGCGTAGCTACCACCGTATCAATGATACGGGGCCCCAACATGTGTACCGACAGTACCACTAACAGAGCTTTCCTTTCTCAAAAAGGGCCCCGAAGGAGTTTTGATACGGAGCCCACTCAGAACTAGCTACGCCAGTGCACATTTGCACATCTCCCTGTAATGTACCTTCATGCCAAGTTTCGTTACGATCCCACAATTGTTTCTTAAAGCGCAAGCTTTTTTGTCCATGAGTGTATATATCGCACAGAATGTATACCGCATAATAGTAATGTTCCTAGCAGAGTTGCGACTCGAAATGTTTTGCGATAAAGCAGTGATCCAAAAGTTTCGGGAAACATAATGTCAACGTCAGTTTTTTATGATATAAAGGGTCATAAAATATGATAATTACATGGATAATATTAAAAAGTCTAAAAACTAAACCCTACTGAGAACAGCAGTCATGCAATTATTTAGCTTTTACAATTAATTTATAAATTTTATATCGTGGGGTCGAAACGACACCGGCGGACGTTTAACGGTAATCAAAATCCCTGACGTTCTAGAGTTAATTTTTGTAGACCTATATCAGGGCTGGATCTTGCAGTTTTGCCACCCCTCTCTCCAAAGCAAAAAATTATATATATATATATATATATATATATATATATATATATATATATATATATATATATATATATATATATATATATATATATATATTATATATATATTGTCCTAAGAATACAAAATAATTCGAAATTAAGAACATAATTACCCGTTATGATTCATTGGCCTAGCTTTTACTAAGTGGGCCCTGTATCGAAATTCCTTGGCTGCTTTTTTTTTGTGAGAAGGGGGAGGGGGCTTCACATTTTATAATGTTTTGCTTACACATTTTGCGGCCCCTGATACTTGGGGTCCCCGTATCAATGATACGGCAATTGCTACACCCCTGTTATGATTTCAAACGAGTAAAATATAAGAGAAGAACTAGCCCGTTTCAGCAGGCCAATTTCTCCGAAAAAGAATTTATTGATGGTAGGGATAACAAGCGTTTCTATTTTAACTTATAGTAACTACACTCAAGACTAAAATAAAACATCTCCTGTGCTTTTCTATCTGCTAAAAACTCTTATTAACCTTGTCCTCTTTAGAAAAACTAGCACCAGACATCGTATGGGGGAAAGGAATGTCTCTTTTGTGACTCCAATCCTGGACGGGGAGAAAGTTACTAGTGGAAGATGTGTAAACATATCAAATTTCATAATTTAACATATACTCCCGCCTAGAGCTACTCAAGTTTTAATATTAAAAAAAACTGACATTAAACAGAGTACAAAATATAAAGAAATAAGATACGTTAAATGAAATACCAAATTCACACCGAATAATATTTCAGAAAGTATATTAAATTTTTTGTAATATAGAAAAATATTTTCCAAATTTGATCCAAATGATGACCCTTAAAATTTGCTGCCCCGTACAGGGGTCCGGCCCTAGAACCACCCCTGATTATATTTATTTTGGCATTGCACATCTTGGCTGGTTTTCTAAATTGACAGCAGTTAAGTGAGTGACAATTTTTTTTCATCGCACTATAAAGCTGCAAGATGGCTATTGGCAACGGACCTAGTAATTTGAAACCACGGTCAAGTGACGAGGACGACACCTAAGCTGGCACTCCCATTTTCTAACTACCACACCACACCAATGGGAGAACATTGCGCCACAACAGATTTAACGTCCATCGGATTCCTCTACAAAGCGGATCTACAGTGGCATCAGTACTCGAACCCGCGACACTCTGGCTACGAGCTATTGAATTATATGAACTCTAATCTCAGCTTCTTATTATATACAGAGTGATTCACTACCAGACCGATAAACTTGCAGGGTGTGTAGAGGGTACAAAGATGACTCGGAATCCCATAGGAATGCAGGGTTACGAGCTGTGGTGCAAAGTAACAACGTAAAAGTACAGAAACAGTAACACATGAATGGGACATCAAACATTTTATGGAAAGATTATACTGCAACAGGTGTGCGAAATTATAACCAGAAGTTGTCCGGTAGGCCTGACAGCGGTGCTGCATGGAATTCGTTACGTATGAAAGATTCCTCGGAGCAGTCTTGCAGCAGATGACGCTGAACGGAAGGTTTCGTAAACACCGATCCAGCTGGAAGTAGTCATTTGCTATTCGTTTCCAGAGGTAGTAAGATGAACTTGTATTCAAAATATCAACTGGTCGACATGCTGATCGTGTATGGAGCTGCGGGTTGTAATGAGCACGCCGGTTGTACGTTACCCGGACAAGCGTGTTCCACATCACACGAATTTCACAAGTGTGATCATGAGGTTACGTCAGATAGGTTCTTTAACAAGAGCTACAACGAATCAACAGCGAATTACGATGACACCTGACAATGAAGAGGCGGTCTTACGTCTGGTAGAAGACAATCCAAGTATGAGTACTCGATCGAAAGCCCAACAAGTGAGTTTATCTCAAACCATTGTCTGGAGGATACTCGCAGCAAACCAAACAGAAAACTTTTGGACAACGGTAGATAGGTCGCGGTGGTCTGGTTCATTGGCCTGCTAGATCACCGGACCTGTGATGCATGGACTTCTTTTGGGTCGCATGAAAAGTATGGTGTACGAGACTGCCGTTCCTTCAGTTGAAGACCACATCGTTCGAATATCTGTAATTGTCGGAAGAATGCATGACATGCCAGAAGGTCTTCTAGAACGTAAGGAATTCAATGCAGTGCCGCTATCAAGCCAACCGGACGACTTCTGGTAGTAATTTCGAACACATGTTGCAGTATAACCTTTCCATAATATGTTTTCTGTCCCACTCATGTGTTGCTGTTTCTGTTCTTTTTCACTGTTACTTTGCACCATGGCTCGTAACCACGCATTTGCGACCCTGAATTCCTATGTGATTTCGAGTCATCTTTGTGCCCCCTACACACCCTGCAAGTTTGTCGGTCTGGTAGCGAATCACCCTGTATATATATGAAATATAATACAATATTTACTTAAAATTCTAATCGTATCCATTTTTATATAATTCAAAATCACGAATATCCTATTTCGAAAAGCTAGTCTCATTTCATTTCGTATTAAAAACATATTTTGACAGATTTATTCATAACTCCTCGTTAAAAGGATTATACCTTGAATTTTTGACAAATATAATGGCAATTCCTAATAAAAGAGTGCCTTAATGGCTGAAAATTTTCCCTGAAACAAAAAATATGTAATTTCTAAAAATAATTAATATTTCCCTTCACTTGAATGTGTGATTACATTTTTAACAGTTCATTTTTTGCTGCGTTCCCTCATATTTAAAAGTAGAAAAGGGATAATTCTCTCTTTTGTACAAGACATTTGACCCGAAAAGGTAATGTAAATTGGCATCCTTTCTCTCATGTTTAAATTACCCTAATAAATATTTAATTTGTAAGTCGGCCTTTCTTTTGTCACGATTACATTCGGCAGGGTCGGCTCTAGTAGTTTTGCCGCCCAGGACAAAAACGGAAAATGCCGCCCCTCTCTCAAAAGCAAAACATTATAATTAAAAATGATGAATTGTTTACATAGAAACACACCTACAGAATAATTTTTGAGAACGAAAAGGGAGCATAACAATTATATATATTATTTTAAGTCTTAAAAAATACAAAATAATTCAAAGTTAAGAACATAATTATCAGTTATTATTTGAAACGAGTAAAATGTAAGAGAAGGAATCACCCATTTCAGCAGGCCGAAAAAGAGTCTACCGATGGTGAGGTTCACAAGCGTTTATCTTAAAATAGAAACTACACTTGAGACTAAAATAAAACATCTCATGTGCTTCTCTATTAACCAAAAATTCTATAATTACCCCAGTCGCCTTTTGAACAGCTGAAACTGGACATTGAACGGGTAAAAAGAATGTCCGTTTTGACCCCACTCCGGGCTGGGGAGAAAGTATTAGGGCAAGATATGTAAACATATCAAATTTAATGATTTAACATGTACTCCAACCTCGAACTCTTCAAGTTTCAACAGAAACTGGCATTAAACGCAGTGCTGCTTTAAGCTCATTTCGTGCCCTGGGCGCAGAAGATCTATGGGTCCCTTTTACACTGGCGGATCAAAAACCTGGTTTTTAAGTCCAGCTTATCCGGGCTCCTAGGCACCCGCCCCAAGTGCCCAATGAATAATCCGACATTGATTAAACGTACAGAGTACAAAATAAGAAATAAGATACTTAAATAAAGTACCAAATTCCCACCCAATAATATTTCAGGAAATATATAAAAAATTTTGTAAAAAAAATACTTTTCAAGTTCGATCCAAATGCCGCCCCAGGCAGGAATCCGCCCTAGAGCCGCCCCTACATTCAGCAAATATGAATGCATTACATCAAAAATCAGTAGGCTTATTACTGAACGGGAAGAATGTAAAAATGTTTTAATTAAAATAAAATTACGGAGGAAAGTTATTTTAAGAGAATGAGCAGACCATATCGGAAGCAATCCGCACTTCACGAGATAGAGAATTACAGAGAAAGGCCGAAGAATTCCTCTTCACAGAAAGTGTTGTCTTCAAAAAAATATAAGAGTTTTAAAACGCCATTTTGAAATTTTTTAAAGCATGTTTCTCTCTATCCATGGAAACAGCTACATTTCAACGAAAAGTGCTTTTTGCGTGGTGTTGTCGTTAATGAGTGCAAGTCATTAAGCGGCTGGTGACGGCTCAAGATAACATGGTCTTAAAAATTTTAAGTTGTTTTAAAATTTAATTTATTTGAATGATCCTTTAATCTGGTCTTAAAAAGGTCCAACACCACTGAGAAATCGGTAGAAAAGAATAATAAAGGTACTGAGAGCGCACCATGGCTGAGAAAATCAATACCAATTCTACAAGTGGAATACCCATGGAACCCTATATAATTTCCTTTTGATTTTGAAAATGGAATGTGAATTGAATCATGGGTAGAGAACTTTAACGACATATGTAGACAGAACAAAAGAGATTGTGACGGGCTCACGCGTCTTTTCATTAACATGTCCTTTGGAGCCAAATTAATGGCAACTCTTTTCCAACCAAACCCAAGAAGTGAAGCGTGAAGGAAAGATACAAATTAGGAAGCTTTTAAATATCAGAAATTAGAGTAAACTTGGTGGCAATTTGAGGAAAGTTATGATAATCCGTGATTCAAGCATGGAGAGGTTTTGAAAAGGTTAGGTGACAGCCAACAGAAATACGTGATAGGGAGCTCTTAGGTTAAGGTGCATACCATTGCACTCCAGTAAATCCGCAACTTCCAGTAAGATTGGATTGATCGATCGACAAAGGTAGGAGTGACTGTTTAATATTAGGATCTCTGATAGTATTGGAATTGAGTTTAGGCGAGATAGTTATTGATAGTGGTCCGGGTTACATTATTTTGGTATTATATATATTGTGTGTTTAGCCACCGTAGATTCTCTCACATATACTATTATTATCTAATCTGTTAGAAGTTTAGGTTTTAAGATCTTAATAAAGTCAAATTAAGATCATGGCAGCTTCTAGTTCTTCCATTATTCCTACACCTCTAGCTCACACTGATAATCAAGGAGAAGGGCACCTGAGGGGGGCGCCCTTACAAGATGAAGCTTGGAAAATTCTAAATATATCCAAAATTTTCAAAGGATCTGCCTTAATACATTACATTGATTTATATTTGTATATTTCAAATTTTTATGATCTTTGCTTTATAATTAAAAAAATTTTTACAACCAGTGTAGTTGATTTTTGCTAATTTTTCCCAGCATCATTTATAAAAAAGAGTGATTACAGCAATATTTTCATTAAAAAAAAACAACTAAAATGTGTAAGATAATTACTAGGTCTTTCTCCTCAATTCCTTTTAGAAGGCCTTACAGATGGGTCGCCAACCCAACTTAAATAATAAATGACCATCAATTATATCGTACAACACCAACAGAATGGCTCAAGGTGGGAACACACAAAATTGAAAACTTGAAAATTCTTGTTCTGAACAAATCCAGTCAGGTATAATGGACAGTCAATGAGAATCAGACCCACCTCAGGGCTCAACAACAAACTACAATTGTACCTCGATCACACAACAGTCTCGGATCAAATGGTTAAAATTTTTCGAGAGGTCCTGTCCAAATAACTTACCTAATGCTCATGGTAACAATTTGTGTGAATCGAAGATCCCAATCATAACACACATTTTCCAAATTGAATGCTAGCTTCTCCATGCTGAAGGTGCACCAGACAAGGTATTCTGAATGTACATCATTGGAAACGAATATGTCCTTTAAGACAATCACAACTTTCAAGTGATTTACCCATAACAATTCACTCTATTCCCCAGTATACAGAAAACTGTTAGCTCTTCACTAATTTCCAATGAAAGTCAAAAACCTTCTACCTAGGACTCTGGCCCAGTTTTAACATTAATTAGTATCCCAACACATCTCAACTTGACCCAACCGTGAAAACTTTGAACATGTATCTGTTTTACAAACTGTACTGATAATGTAAATATTGTTATTGACACAGAATCCATTCAGTCACTCTTATCTGAAGAGGTATAGTAAAAAAACTTTACTTACAAAGAGAGAATATACTAGGCCTATCAAAGTAAATCAAACAAAAGACAACTTTCAACTTACCTAAATCTATAAGATGTCTATTTACAAATTATCCAAAGAAAAAAAAGGTATACAGTATTGAAAATAATTTACCTTACATTATATTCTGGCAGCTAGATTGTACTTTTATTAACTTGTTATTGATTGTCACAAAAATCAACTATTGCAATAAGGAAAGAATATAATAAATAATCATAGGAAATTAAATAAGCAGCTGCCTTTGCATATACGAGAAAATACAAATAACTAAATAATAATCAAGACTGTTTAGTCTATACCTCACAATTTTTTTCACATTCGATTGAAAGACCTATCCCCTCCAATCTTATCCCTTTTGTCAGAATATTTCGATGTCTTTTCTAAAAATAAATATGATGTAGGTAGAAATAGAATGATACCCCCTAAAACAAATTTGGCATCAGACCTACCAGTTTCCTACAGGGCTTACAGAACTTTAGCTACTAAACAATTAAACAAAGATTAAAAAAAATATTATTGGCTATAGGTTAAATTAAAGAATTTATAAATATATAGCAATTGTTTCTCCTCTCCTGTAACTTTGGCTTACAACAGAGATGAAAATATACCACCATATTATGCATTGACTATCGCGAATTAAATGCAATTGGTAAAACTGATGCTGAATATTTACCCTGGAATGACTCCCTGTAAGATAAATTAGCTAATGATAAAGTATTTTTTAAGATCTTGCATCAGGTTATTTGCATATTCCCTTTCAAGAAAAAGACAAAGAAAAATTAGCTTTTATTACAAGTGAGGGTTTATATGAATTTCAAGTCCTTCCTTTTCATTTTCAGAATACTCCTGCAATATTTAAAACCATACAATTAGTAGAATTTTAAATTAAACAAATGCTTAAATTTTGACAGTCATTATTTTGATGACATAGTAACTTTTTCTAAATCTCCAGAAGAACATTTTATTTATTAAAAACAAATATACAAGATTTCTGAGGAAGAAAATATCAAATTATAACTTTAAAAACTTGTTTTTGTTTAAGATAAAATGAACTTCTTAGGCCATAAAATCAAAGAAGGTTGTAACGCATCTTACAATTACAATATTGAAAGAATAAAAAAATTATAATCAACTCAGCATTCCGCTAATCGGTAGAAGATCTCTACTTTCACTTAAAGATAAGCTTCTATTATAAAAACAAGTATTACCCCCCTCCTAACACATGCCTTCTTTGTATGGGGTACGGCAGTTGTAAATCGCAAAAAGAAAGTTCAAGTCATCCAATACAAATTGTTAAGAATAATCACAAATGCGGCCTGCTTGTTCATTCCAACTTACAAATAGACGCATTCTCTCAATTTATTACCAAACTTGTGATGGATCTATTCGCAATCCTTCCACTAATTCTCTTCGGAAATCTTTAGGCTATTAATTCGCGTTATTCACTACCAACCTTTCGGAAGAAGAAATCGTGATATGCAAATTAAGTTTACTATATATTGTCGAAGTTTTCTAACTAGAAGAAAGAGTAGGAGTGGATGCAAATCAGAAATCAGGTGAGCTTGTTACTGACAAGTATCATTAGTGAAAGATTTAGTGACGATTTATCACTAAGATTAAATTAATCTTAGATTAAATCGGATCCTATATAAAGTAAGTAAGGATCTAATTTGATAGTCTCCTAATCTTTCGTGTATTTCGTCGTTGTTCCACTTTCGCAGTTAGCACCGAGACATTCTCTTACTGTTATTAATTGAATTTGTGTCGTTTTATTGTGTGATCAATAAATAAATTGATTGGATCGTGGCTAGTGTTTCTTCCCTACCTCCTACATATCTAAGTGCCCAAGAAAGTGGTGTGAAGACTCACAAACTATCAAGAAATGTCTTTAACACAATAGAAATTCACAAAAATCCTTTGATCTGTGCACAAGCTCAATTCACTAATACAAATTCTTAACAACATTTTGCTAATAAAATGACAAAACGGTCAATTCTATTAAAGCCCCCCCCATAGCCAGTCTTGAATTTATCCAATTTAAATATTTTATACATTCATTCAAATGTCCTAACTTTATCTCACAAAATCATTTTTCTTTCCTTATGTTGCAAAATGAAGTGAAATAAAAGTGACGCTAGGCGGCGTTGTTTTTGTGACGTCAGTCTGCGAGCTGACGAATATATTCAGAGTACTGGTTGGACGCTCGGCGGTTGCCGAACGTTTATTTTTTATGTATTTTAATGTGCCGTCCTCAGTAGAATAAAAGAATTATCTTGAAAGACGTCTAGTCTTATTTTGACCAAAGTTACTCAGCATCTGGTAGATGCACCTGCAACTGAATTTCTAGAACATAGTGGCGTCCGCGACAGGACTCGAGTACTTTGGATTTGAATATTTTAGTTGAACTCTGAATTTTTTATATCGAAAATGAATTTAAATACTTTAAAAGCACAACGAAAAGGACTGAGGACGGCTTTTTCTAATTGTTTGAAGAAAATCGAATCTGAATTAGCACAGGAACTCTGCAATTTTGAGACACTTTCGGTTTTGAAAATTCAATTCAACGATAAATTTGCGAGAATGGACTCTTGCCAGAACGCGATTTCAGAAACATTGTTGTTGTCTGATGATGGTGAGCATTTATTCGCTGAAGATTTGGAAGATGCTGAAATCTACCGAGAAAAGTTCTGGGAGCTTACTACGAAAATAGAACTGAAGTCGCAACAGTGTATTGTTCCGAGCGATAAAGAATCAAGGAAATTTAAACTCCCAAAAATCGAACTAAAAGTTCAATGGAGAGGCGAAAGAGTATTTGACCTTTTGGAGCCAATTTCAAAAGATACACGAAGATAGAGGAATTGCGGCAGAGGATAAAATGCAGTATTTGTTGCAATCGATGGAGCCAGGGTCCAAAGCAGAGTGATTAGTACTAAGTTTCCCTGCTACTGCTGCAAATTACCCAAAGGCGATAGATCAACTGAAAGAAAGATTTGGACGAGAAGACTTATTAGTACAAATCTACGTTCGAGACCTGTTAACTTTGGTTATGAAAAATGCTGCTACCGGAAGAGCGAAGGCAGATTTACCCTTACTTTATGATGAACTTGAAAGTAAATTGAGATCCTTGGAGAGCTTGGGGAAGACTCAAGATAAATACGGAGATTTTCTGACGCCCTTAGTGGAGAGCTGCCTGCCTGAGGAAGTGTTGGTCGCCTGGGAAAGAAGCAGAAATCATCAAACAGAATCCGAGGGATCCGTTCTTTAGAACAGTTGATGAACTTTCTTCGGCAAGAGGTGAAAGGAGAGGAGATGGTTCTTTTGGCACGGACCGGCCTCACCCCCACCAGAATCCACGAAAAAGGATTATCATGCAACACAGGTAAATAAGGTAGAAACGACGACAGCAGCAGCTTTAGTAAATATGGACAACCCAGGTAAGAGAATTTTAAACTGTAATTTTTGTAATAAGTCGCATCCAAGTGAAAAATGTTACTCAGCAAAGAAAATGACAATAGCTGTTAAGCAAAATTTATTGTTTAAAAAAAGGGGCATGCTTTTCTTGTCTCAAAACTGGTCATTTAAGTAAATTCTGTAATATTAAAAATCAATTAAATTGTTCTCATTGTAATAACCATCACTTTGAAATCATGTGTTCTGAAAAAGAAATGAAAACGAAATCTATTCCAAAATCGGAAAGTTCTCTCTTTAACTCCAGTAAAAGCAAAACTGTATTTTTGCAAACGCTTTGCGTTATTATTCGGTGTCAAGGTCAGGAAAAGTTAATCCGTGCTGTGATTGATAGTGGATCTCAAAGTACTTACGTTAGCGAAAATGTAATAACTCATCTAAAAGCACTTCCGCTTAGAAGCGAAACAGTGATTCATGCACTCTTTGGAGGGAGTGAAACAAAACCAAAAAAACATGATATATTTCCGGTAGAGGTTAGTAATTTAAATAAGACGTATACTTGTAGTTTGAAGCTCTTTCTGAAAAAATGATTTGCGGATATATTCCGAAGATTGAAGATAAACAGGTCTTGAATGAATTAAAAAGAAAGAAAATAAAATTTACTGATTCTTTTCGAAAGGAAACGGAAATCAATCTTTTAATCGGTGCAGATGTCTTAGGAAAATTATTAACAGGGAATTCTGTAGAATTAGAGTCCGGCTTAACTGCCGTAGAAACGAAACTAGGTTGGACAGTATTTGGAAAGGGTTCATGTGTAAAGGATAATATTGTAACAACATTATCGATGCATTCTATGAACATACCAGTTAATAAACTTTGGGAACTTGAGGTTTTAGGAATTTCCAGTCCTACTGAAATTGAAAAACAGAAAACTGAACTTAGCTTAAATGATTTTAATAACAGAATTAAAATTCTTCCTGATGGAAGGTATGAAGTAGAACTCCCTTGGAAATATGACTCATTGAAGTTACCAAGTAATAAAGAATTGGTCTGGAAACGACAGGAAGGAATGATAAATAGATTAGGATGTGAGAAATTTTTTATGCATTATCAAAAGGTATTTCAGGATTGGGAAAAATTGAACATTATTGAACGCGTACCAGATTTAGAATTGAATAAAGAATGCCATTATTTGGCTCACAGGCCAGTTATTAAATTAGATAGTCAAACGACCAAAATTCGCCCCGTTTTTGACGCCTCGGCCTCCGAAAAAGGGAAACCTTCTTTAAATGAATGTTTATTAAAGGGAACTAATTTGATAGAGCTAATACCTGATATTCTCGATCGATTTAGAATGTATCCAATCGGTATTAGTGCGGATATAGAGAAGGCTTTCTTGATGTTGTCTGTAGCACCAAAAGACAGAGATTTTCTTAGATTTTTTTCCCCGCGTAGTGAAGGGAGGATCGTGTATAGGCACTGCAGAGTTGTGTTTGGGGTTTCTTCTAGCCCTTTTCTGCTGAATGCATCTATTATGCATCTTTTAGAAAATTGTCAACCTCAACATGAAGAGGTTGCTCAGAAACTGAAAAGTTCATTCTATGTGGACAATTGTGTATCTGGTGTGTTTAATACTGACGAGCAGGGACGTTTCATTGAACATGCGAAATTGATCATGTTGAATGGATGTTTCAACCTGCGTGGTTTTGAAAGCAATGTGGCTGGCAAAAATGTTGATAGAAGCTCAGGAGATACTTCCGTTTTGGGAGTAATTTGGAATTTAGAAACTGATACCTTGAAGTGCTGCACAGATATGGATACTTTGACCTGTGAAACAAAAATCACAAAAAGATTAATTTTGGCAATTGTGTAGAAAATTTTTGATCCTATTGGCTTATTAACTCCAGCTACATTGCTTCCGAAACTATTAATACAACATTTGTGGAAAATGAAAATTGCTTGGGACAGTGAATTGTCTCCTAAGGATGTAAATGTATTTTTAAAATGGTTTAGAGATTTGTATGTATTGAAAGATGTTACTTTGTCAAGATGTATGATAATTAATTCCACTTCTGAATTACATGTTTTTGTTGACTCTTCCAAGGAGGCGTATGCAGCGTGCGTCTTTGTGAGATCAATGTTTAAATCAGATGTAAAGGTAACTCTCGTTCGAGCCAAGTCCAGAGTAGCCCCTCTAAAGCCTTTGAGTATACCTCGTTTGGAGCTTATGGCTTGTTGCATCGGTTCTAGACTTGCGAATTCTATTGTCAATGCGCTTAATTTACCGAACTTAAGAATTACATTTTGGTCCGATTCTACAACAGCCCTTTGGTGGATAAAGGAAAAAGGGAGTTGGTCCGTTTTTGTAGAAAATAGGGTTAAAGAAATTCGTCAACTAACTCGAGGTCATTTATGGAAGCATGTACCTGGAAATCTTAACATTGCAGACTTATTATCGCGTGGTTGTTCTCCTCAGCAAATGTTTATCTCTAGGTGGTGGGAGGGACCTTTGTGGTTGCGAGAAAGCCCTGAATATTGACCTCTTGGAGAAACTCCTGGCGATTCGGAGGAAGTAGAATTGGAAAGGAAAAAAATTAAAAGTGGTAAATATTGATCTCTCAAGAGACGCACCTCCTTGGCATTTGTATGCTATATCTGATTATAATAAAATGATTAGAGTTTTTTCATGGATTTTAAGGTTTGTGAATAATTGTACTTTGTTGAATGGAAAATGTAAGGATTCTGAACTTTCACAATCAGAAATTGAAAATTCTGAAAAGAAATTAATTCGTTTAGTTCAGAGCTATTACCTTCCTGATGCGAAATCTTCAAATTATATTGAGACTTACATAGATGATGAAGGTATTTTACGGGTGAAAACTAAAATACTTAATCGAGATGATGAAAGATCATTTTTGTACCCAATATTGTTACCAGAAAAATGTGAACTTACTAAGCTATTAATTAGAGATGTACATATGAAAAATTGTCACGCGGGAATTCAAATGATGCAATGTTTGTTAAGAGAAAGATATTGGATAATTAGAGCTAGGAAAGCTATAAAAAATGTTCTGTATAATTGTATATTCTGTAAACGCTTTAAAGTTAAATCCCTGTCAAGCGAACCAACGTCTTTACCACCAGACCGAGTAACAGACTGTGCACCTTTTGAAATCGTAGGAATAGATTTGGCGGGGCCTTTATTTTTGAAAGATGGAAGAAAAGTGTGGATAACTTTGTTTACTTGCGCGGTATACCGTGCTATTCATCTTGAACTTGTTAATTCCCTAACTTCTGATGCTTTTCTTTTGGCCCTTAGATGCTTTATTGCTAGGCGTGGTCGGCCACGAACAATCTATTGCGATAACGGAACTAACTTTCGAGGCGCTTTTAATGATCTATCAAAATTGAATTGGAGCAAAATAGTGGAAGAAACTAGAACTCCAAAAATATTATGGAAATTTATCCCACCTACTGCAGCTTGGTGGGGAGGCAGGTGGGAAAGGCTGGTCCGCACTGTAAAAGAATTGTTTTTTAAAGCGTACTTTGGGTAGATCAGTGTTAAAATATGATGAATTGTATACTGTGCTTTGTGATTGTGAATCCATTATAAATTGTAGACCATTAACATATGTGTCAGAAAATCCGGAAGAATTGATTCCTCTTACACCTAGCAAGTTTCTTATCAGTAATAAAAACTCAAACATTGAGGATATTGAAGAATTAAATTCGAACAGACTTAACAAAAGAATAAAATATCGGAGTAAGCTGTTAAAAGATCTACGCCAACGCTTTAGGAATGAATACCTTAGTCAACTTATACAGAAACATAATGAAAAGGAATCGCGTGATCCTCAGATTGGAGAAGTAGTTTTAGTTGGAGATGATAACAAAAAACGATTGTTCCGGGCATTAGCCAAAATTATTGAATTAATTCCAGGGCGAGATGGCAAAATTCGAACGGTTAGACTTAAAACTCAACACGGAAAAATGTTGCGACCAATACAGCGTATCTACCCTTTAGAGATACGCTCAAATGAAAATCTTCAAAGGGGTATGGAGGAATCAATTCCCACTGTATCTGAAACTCTGTCACCCGATGAGGTAATATTTAAAAATATACTTCATCCGGGAGATGTGTGAAGAAACCAAAGAGACTGGATTTATTTAATAGAATTTGTTATGTGCTTGAGACTCTTTGCGAGTCTCAAGGGGGGAGGATGTTGCAAAATTAAGTGAAATAAAAGTGCCGCTAGGCGGCGTTGTTTTTGTGACGTCAGTCTGCGAGCTGACGAATATATTCAGAGTACTGGTTGGACGCTCGGCGGTTGCAGAACATTTATTTTTTATGTATTTTAATGTGCCGTCCTCAGTAGAATAAAAGAATTATCTTGAAAGACGTCTAGTCTTATTTTGACCAAAGTTACTCAGCATCTGCTAGATGCACCTGCAACTGAATTTCTAGAACACCTTATGTGGTTGCTTTTGCAACTCTTTTTTTTTTAAGTCGCCTCTCCTCTGTAGCTAAATAGAGAAATTTTTCGTTCTTCCAGCTACATTTTTACAGCTCTTGCTCATCCCTCCTATTATCATGCTGATTTGCTCCTAGGCCCCCGCCTCCTCCCACAATCACACATCTCTTATTTTTGCTGTTTTTCCCCCACATTGTATTTTCCATTAATTCTTTCTCATTCAGTCTGAGTATAAACGCTTGCTTGCTGGTCGTTCTTTATTTATTCTTATTTTGATCAGCGTTTTCAGGTTCAGTAAATGTTTAAAACTAATTCACTGATTCATATGTTAAGATTAGGAAACCTAAAATCAACTGCTAAAAAAGGATAAACAATGCCT
This sequence comes from Trichonephila clavipes, assembly GCA_019973935.1. NCBI lineage: Eukaryota > Metazoa > Arthropoda > Arachnida > Araneae > Nephilidae > Trichonephila > Trichonephila clavipes. The sequence goes on along the minus strand of BMAU01007914.1, from coordinate 144,022 downwards.
TTGGACTGCAGAATATCAAGTAGCATTTGAACTGTTAATAGAATAACTAAACCAGTATTACAATTATATATATGTAACCCTAAATTACCTCTTCATATATTCTAAGATGAATCTCAAATAGCTATTGGAACAATTTTAAAACTGTCTGATAATCTTCACTCAGTATCTTATCATTCTAGAAGCTTATGAAGTAATGAAAAAAATTATTATACCACAGAATTGGAATATTCAGCCATAGTAAATGCTCTTGATAAATTCTACTGTTTACATTTTAAAAAATTTCTAATCTATACTGATCATACTGCCTTTGTTTGGCATAAAAAGGTGATAAATTTAAGGGAAAGGTTACTTCGTTTGTCTTTAAAATCATGGATGTTTGATTATGAAGTTCAATATTTAAAGGGGACAACTAATGTTGAAACCAATACATTATCAATGCATCTTATTGCTCAATACATCCAACACTCTGTACATTTACTTGAATAAGGCGAGATAAAAACAAGAAAATTTATCCAAAGCACAAAAACAGTATCACAGTTAGAACAGTCTTATATGTTCTTTAAGGAAAGCATGATAGAAATTCCAATGGAGGCAGAGTGTGCTTTGATAGATGATAGATAGGCCAAAGAGACTTAAAGGCCATGTGAAATCAAAACATGATGATTTTGAATAGAAAGTGAAATATGTTCAATTTAAAGGTAAAATAAAACTTTACGAATATTTAGTTTTAAATTTGATTTTAACGTTTTCAACTCCTTTATAGTTGTATCAGAACGTATGTCAAAATTAAGTATATATACTATAGATTCAAAGTTTGCAGGAAAATTCATACTACAAGGAATTTTAGACCACGGTTTCCCTGAAACATAGTTTTAAAATTAAGTAAAGGCCTGTGAAATATTTTAATGTTTTTTAAGAGAAAAAAAATAAAAATTAGAGAAATTCTTTTCCTGGAAATTTTTCATTTAAATGGGTGTACTGAAAAATAAAAAATATTAATTTTGAGCAAAACAGTCTTGATCAATCTCTATGCATGCATAGATAAATATGGCTCTCAATTATCTTCATTTACTTATTTCACTGGCAACTCAGCTCTGCTCTCTCTAGTCTGCTGAACCCTGATTCAACACAATGGTGTTCCCCTTTTGGAAAAATAACATCTTCAAGTTTTCTTTAACTTTTTAAATACATGCTACTTTTGGGGAATGAAATCTTTTATTTTCCAATTGTTCACTTTCGCGGTTGAAATACTTCAATAAATTTACTTGTAAGCAGTAAAAATGTGTTCAACACTATGTTTAATTTAAATAATATTTAAATTATTAAAAATAAATGTTTTAAGTACATTGAACACTACAAGATAAAACAAAATTCACATTTGTATTCAATCTAAAAAGCCTCAAATATATCTGATAAAACAATCATGTTCAAAAACTAAATATCAAATAAGATGTGTTTGTTTTTTAAAACTTTCATAAATTTCATAATTAGACGGCTTAATTTGAATTAATTCAATTTTCAAATTATGCAAGAACAGTTGGCAACAAACCTGATCATTTTCAATTATACTTAAGTGATGAGAGAAACACTCAAGATGGAACCTTAAACCTGACTTAAACACAATGCATCATGCAAGGATTTCGAGGTTTCATTTTATAATCAAGCACATCAGTCCCATGTATGGTGCATGCATTTCTGAGTGAAAGATCTTGATCTACTAGCAATACTGCATCAAAACAGGATTTTACCTATTTTTAACAAAAAAGGTAGGAAGCACGATATAATTTGTCTTTTGCATAGGGTTGCCTAAAATTGTGTAGTGTACATTTTAGAAAAATTATAAAACTCATGAGCAATAATACATACCGTGTAAATATCCATTTGAGTCATCCACCACTAAATAACGTTCCTTTGCATTCTCTAACACATCAATTACAAACTGTATAGAATCACGTTGACTGCAAAAGAATTAAAGAGGTATTTCAGCTAAAAAATTGAATCAATCAATACTATTTAGCTCTATATATTCACATGTATATATATATATATATATATATATATAATTTGACATTCAAAAGTTTTTATTATAAAAAAGGGGGGATTCTTATATATATGTAGTATACAATTTAAGCTTAGTAGTAAAAAACCCTCCGATCCTGGACAGACACTAGCAAAAGAGACTGTGGGCCTCAGTAGCAAACAAGTGTTTGTACCTTTCTTCGCGAAAAGGCTAAAGAAACTCCAAAAATTAATGACATAGAAATACAAATTTTCATCTCTTAATATAAAAGAAATTCAAATCTTCCAAAAAACAAAAAAAAAAATTTTAAATTACAAAATGGAAAACAAGTTATTCCTGCTGTTTTACACAGAATGTAGATAAGTATTAATTCTTTTTGGCTGTAATATGGTAATTTTTTGGACGACAAACCAAAACTGCCAATCTGTGGTACAGATTTAGTACAAAACAATACTTTATATTGCATAGCATTCAATAATATTTATACGAGTTTTACAAACAAAATAACATTATTTACAAAAATTTAGTAATTATATAAAATTTAATAAATCAGAAAACTCATTAAAAAGGAAAAAATTTGTACCTTTCATTGATAATACTTGTCAGTGCTTTTGACAACACATCAGCCAACAACATATCAGCATTTACAGAGTAATAACTTTCTCTGTATGAATTTGGTATAGCCAAACTGCTTTCCTAAAATTGAAACAAAGAACATATCAACGATAGAACTACACAATTAAAACGAACTAGAATAACATAACATCGAGCTGCCAATTCAATATAGAGGTCAGTGACACTGACTGCGGAGCCATAGGGACTGGGTTCAAATCCCAGAGAAGGCATGGATGTTTGTAAATGTATAGTACCTTTGCACTGCATGGGGTACTTTAAATAGTCATTGAGTCGTAGGTTATCTCGTGAGGTTGGTGGAAGGGGAAGAGAGATGGGAGGCCCTGACCACCCCCAGGGTGTTCTCCCTCAAAATTGGAGTGGAACCGAGCAAAATCACACTGTCACCTGCATGGTGCTCAAAGCTAAGGCTAACGACAGGCATAATAATGTAGCCCCTTGCTGCGATGTATTTCGTGGACCTTAATCTGATGTTACTGTCAATATGGTGGCATAAGTAACAACAACATAACACAACAATTATTGAATACTATAGAATTGATTAAAACAACTCGATGATTCAAATAATAAATAATTAGAAATAAAAATTCGACCCAAACATCTTTAGAAAAATATTTTAGCATATTAAAAGGGTAAAGAAACATAGATTACTCATATTAAAATAGAGCACAATGAAAACATACAATTTTAGTCGTTACTTTTATCCCATTAAAATTTTCAAAACAGTTGTAATAGTATTTCTAAAGAAAATGCAACGTGAATATGGACGCAATTACTACATTTTGTATCAATCTCTCGTTTGCATTTTATGCCACAGTATTGAAATAAAGTTTGAATAACGTTTTGCAATATTTAAGAAATACAAATTTATGTACGAAGTTTAAATTGGATAATGGCTTGACATAACTCATAAGGTACCTGCACTAACTTTTACCACACATTTTCTTAAAAATGATTAATGGGTTGTGTTGAAAATTTCTATCCCTAAAAATATATGCTTTTTTTTATTCTGAACATAATTGGCATTATTTTGCTTTAAAAAGAGTTTTGAAGAAATGGTAATAAGGTTTCCTGTCTCAAAAATCCCTAAAATTCTATATAATAAAGTTCATGTAAGAGAACATGGGAATAAGTCGAAAACTTGATGCATAAAAGATAAATACAGTCGGATCTCTATATAACGAAAGCACTAAATCCCGGAAAAAGTTCGTTACATAGAAGTTCATCTCACAATTTTCTTTATAAACCACATAAAACAAATTCATAAATTCATCTTAAAAAAATTATTCACATATATTTCTAAATTAATAATATTTATTTTATGTATCTTACCTATCAAAAAGAAAGAAAAACTGCAAGGAAAGTTTCTTGACACCTTTATCCACTTCCTGAAGAAATAATTTTTTTTTGATGCTCAAGCACTTACGTTTTGACATTTTCAAGCTACAAGAAACGAAGTTACCAGTGCGACTGATCAACACTACAAATGAACAGAGACTAGCTCAAGGACACAGGGACACGAGACAACTCTACTGAGGGTGAAAGTGGATATCGAAGATGTTTCCAGTGAACTGGACAATGGGAGTTAACGGTTGCACTTCTTGGATGAAACACCCAGAATTCTATTGCTCTCGGAGAGCTAGGTACCTAACAAAACCAGTTCAAGATTTATGACCGCCATAAAATGTGTTAAAAGAGAGAATAACTTGAAATCTCCAGAAATACTTTTAAAAAAGGGAGAAAAAAATTTGAATCATAAGAGAAAAAGTTTGTTACATAAAAAATGCACTTCGCTACTTGGAGGTTATTTTATGAAGAAAATCGTGAAATGTTCTTGGTTCCTGGAAAAAGTCTGCAATATAGAAGTTCGTAATATGGAGGTTCGACTGTATTTTACATTCTTCAGGATGTTTCTCTATCTTTCTATGGGTATAACAAATAGCGTAACACTAAAAAGCATGAAATAAAATCACAGCATAAAAATTAAATAAATTTTTACTTAATATTTTATGAGAAATCTGAAAAACAAACAGATATAAATAAAAGTACAAAATTGATTTTTTTTTTAAAAAAAAGGGTACTTAGCGGTGTTACATAAAAAACTACTCTATTTTCTAAGTTCCCCACACATATAAATATATAGCATGGATTTAATCTCATGGAAAAATTATACCACTGAATTTCCAGCTTGAGAAGCTACTCCATTTGATACTGCAACCAAAGATGAACTCGTACTTCTAGGTTCAGCTGAAGAGCCAAAATAAATCTTATTATATTAAAATATCAATCACTTACATGAGCAAAAAACACATAAGGCACAAATATGTAATTTGTACACATACAAAAGGGAAAAAATGGATGCAATTTTTCACAAAATTTGTAAGAAACAAATGCATCCAATAACAATTTTTGGCATTAAAGAAGTTCATTATCATTACCAAGTTCGAGAGAATAGAATAGTAAAGTATTTTAATTAATGATTTTCTTTTTGGAAAATTTTATCAAAAAAATTAACATGTGCACAAGAATAATAAGTATAAAATCACACCTGAGAATAGTAAAAGAGCTTCAGTTTTAACAGGAAAACATTCAATTTTGATTTTAAAATGGTGAAATATGATCCAGAAAGGAAAAGATTTCAAGAGAGTTTTAAAAAAATTCTTGTTTAATTAATGATTGACACTGTTAACGACGCACCTCACAATTTATCCAAACTTCAAAAGTATAATTCATGTCTAAAGTCTTGATTGTTTGCTGAAGGATAACAGAAAAGTATTCTTAATGAATTGAGAACTCTATGCTTTAAATTCACAAAAATATGTTTTTGATATATCAGAAGCAGAAATGCTTGTTAACACAATTTTCTAAAATTAACTAGCCAAAAAAAATTGTTGCAACTGTTGAGAATTTGGTAAATTTTATCAGGGTCAAGCATTAAAATTTCAAGAATTTTTGCCAAATCCAACAATAATATAGGATCAAAAATGCCTAGTAATATCTTATTTATGTTATTAGGCAAGTGTACGTATTTAATATCATATTTGTGCCTACAGTAAAACAATAGGATATGCACTTCAAATTTTCAAAAACAACTTACATTTTAAAACAAAAATTACACTACATAAAAAAAAAAAAAACTATAAAAATCTTCCAGAATATATTTTACAAATAAAACTCAAACATAGCAATTAAAATTTGGAACACAATGAAAGCCAAAAGATTACAAATTAGCATTAATTTTTCTTGCAGAAGCAAGATAAAATTATGCCAATTACAAGTCATTTTCATGTAAAAAAAATTAACACCATACGTTTCCATAAGACACAGTAACTGTTGCTGCTTGATGATTGGGAAAAGAATGAGATTCAAAATCTCAAATATAAAATATTGCAATCTACAGGTTTCAATTCTTAGTTAAAATTCCAAACATGAAGGAATTAATCAGCTTATTATGCCATTTGGGGGGGGGGAATGCAAAAGGAGCATATTGAATCAGGAAAGAATCTGAAAATTTATTTAATGGAAAGATAGATTATGTTGAACATTTACACACGCATACAAATTAACACAGCATTCACCATACAAATTAGACACCATATTCCTCATAGCTTTATCAATGGAGGTGTGCATAACCATCATACGATATAACACCAAAAAATAATTCTGATTGATCATAGAACTAATTTATTCCCACTAAATGTCAAAAAAATTAAGTTTGATGCATATTGCTTGTAAAACATATCTCTATCACATCACACAACAAATAGCCATTAGAGGTTGAAAACAAAAGTATAATATATAAAAACAGGATGGCTAACTTGCCCAGCAGTTAAATTTCAGAGACGTGGAAATTGGTTATTTAGTTTTATCGTTTTCGTTGGGCTTCATTGATTATATTTATCACAATGAGGTATCCTAATTATCAAATCTGAATTTAAAGGATTGGTAATTTAGATTTTAAACATAATCCAAATGCCATGGTACAACTGAATTCATCCACAATCCAATTAAGAAAAAAGAGATGATTTCTCTTTTAGATGTATGTGTGCGAAAAGCACCCTCCAGGGCTTTTAGTACTTCAGTGTATGCCTAAACTACAAGAAAAGAGGAAGAGAAAAAGAGTAAAAAACAAAATATAATCCACAAATGTTTTAGTGCATTTATTTATTGTGTACATAACATTGTGTGAAACCTACTAAGATATATCTGGTTCTTATTTCGACCGGAAGTTACCTATGCATTATATGAAACTCTAGAGGGCATTAGAAGCACACAAGGGATGCGCTGTTTTTTTCATTAAGACATTGTTAACTTTATTGAAAACTTAAAAGAAAGAGTAATTTGAGAGTGTCGAGCTTTAATATTTAATAATGTTTAAAGGAACTAAAAAAGGGATTTGAGACGAATTGTCTCCAAATTAGGGAAAACAATACATGAGAAATTAACTGTTACAGATTTGATGGATCTTATAAAAATGTGAACAATATAAAAGTGATATTGATTCTGTGAATGAATTAACAAGTTTTACATTCTATTAGAGAAAATCAGAAGAAAGCAATAATTAAAGAGTTAGAAAAATTAAAGAAAAATCTAAAACTGGCTTAGAATCAGCAAAAATATGAGTGAAGGATGTTAAATATTAATTTCAGTATGATGGATTCCTGAAATTAAAATAGTTAAGATTCTTCATTAGATTCTTTAATTAAAAGTATATGCATGCTTAACATGAAAATTCCCAGTAAACCAGAAGGATGGGGTTTCTCTTTTTCTTTTATCTTTAGAATGTTAATTTGTAGCTAAAAGTGTTCCTTATTAATATAAACCAGAGATTTTAAATTTGTTAAAAGAAACTGTAAATATCATTACTCATCTTAAAAATAACGATTTAATAGTCATGAAAGTCCTTAATCCTTCTGATATTTGAACTTATTCTTCAAACATGTCTAAGAGACTTTAGGAAAGCAACATCTCAAAACTCTGAATCACATATGCAATTTGCGAGCAGATTATTAACGAATTCAGAATATCATTCAAAACAGAGATATTTCGAATTTTTGCATCATTAAAATAATTAATAGTTTCAGATAAACTGCACAGTTTTTTAAATAAAGAAATCGCTTCCAAAACTAGTGTAAAACAAGATGACAAATGGTTTGACCGTATAATCATAAGGAGTAAAATAAATCTAACTCTTTCATCTTTTAAGTGAAAAAGTTAATTCTTATCGCAAAAATCATAATACAAAAACGTGTCTCAAATATTTTTCTCGAATGTTAAAAGAACAAAATGTGTCAGTTTGATAGCCATTTTTAAGTTTCCACAATACAAATAATTACCTGTAAATAAAGGAATAGAAGTTGTTAAGAATAATTCCTTTTACTTTAATTGCTTGGTTTCCCATAAAACTGTATTATGTAAGTCTAAAACTTTTAGTCGATACTGTCTCAAGAAATATTTTTCTGTGTGTTTTTCATAAAAGAAAATTCTGACACAGTGAAAGAGTAATATAAACTTCTTCAATGATGTTAGAGAAACAGAGAAAAAGATAGAATGAATTGATTTCTGCATCAAATAATCAGCTATCAATGAGGACATAAAGAGATCAATCTAATAAATAATGTAGGGAAGACTTTGAGTATGGGGCAAACTGTTTACTACAATGAGCTATGTAAAACCATGGTTTGTTAATTACCGTATCTGTTTTGCAAGAGATACATTCAGAATATTCAGGAAGTCAGAGCTTTATAAAATTGAGGTTCGACAAGTAATTTTACTACACGACAGGGCATAAATAGACTTAAATTAAAAAAAATAGAAACACACACAAATTTTAGTTTCTGGATTTAATGACTCAGAAATAACGACTAATCACGAATAAAATGCCGCAAATTACAGATGATTCCTTCTCAACAATTTAATGTTTGTGTAATTTAAGTAGAGAATAATTGGCAGATGAGAATTTTAATATCCTCAGGTAATACTGATTTGTTGCTGAGAGCAGATGTGTTATATAATGAGTAGTTTTACAATAGTTTATATATTGCTTTGCATTTGTATATTTGTTAGTATTATAAATTTTGAGCTACAATGAGATATAAATATGATAGTGTTCTGAGTAAAACTCTTGCATGTCTTAAGGGGACATGGTATGATTTACGCAAAAATTTTTAATTTAAGGATTTTTAAAATTTTTTTGGTTGCCTCCTATGTATGCATACTATGTTAAACAGATTTTGCGCTCAAAATTTCATAAAAAGGTAGCCATGTAATTTTTTAAGGAAAAAACTTGAAATTTTTGAAATGATTTTAAAGTGCTACTCCTCCTACAAAAATTGACGTACATGAATGAAATTTGATTTACAAGTACATCAAACTATGTATAAAAAAAGTTGGTATGGGTTTTGCGTTAACGTGATTGGTATTCATACAATACTTCTTTTTATGAATGTTTATTGAAAATTCCTTAAAAATGTATAAATTCTGAGTTTAATTATTTTTAAAAAATAAATATTGCTTTGATTCAAAAATGCATACCAACTTTTGTTACATGTACTATTGGCAATAGGTAAAAAAAATTCAAAGCGTTAGGCGCAATAGAAAAAAAGCCCTAGTATTTTAAATGAAGACAAACTAGTTATTTTATCTTTCTGAGATACGTCAGTTTAAAGTTTTGATTTGCCATAGGGATGTGAATAAAAACGAACGTAAAAGCTACCATAATTCTCAAATTTTGTGAGGATATAGAAAAGTATATAAAGAAAAATTTAGGCTAAAAAATTGAAATTTGATTTTTTGACCGATTTTGGTTAATTAAATCGTACTGTGTCCCCTTTAAAAAATTGCAAGGATGGACAGCATGTTCAATGTACATGTATGCGAGCGAAAAGCACCCTCTAACACTTTTAGTACTTCAGTGTATCCATAAGCTCCAATGACAGAAGAGTTGAAAGAGAGAGTAATAAACAAAATACAGTCCACTGGTGTTTTAGTGTGCACATTTCAAAATCGTTTGATATTAAAGGAAAACCATTGAGCTATTACAATGTCAATTCCTTGGTTATCAAAATTTGTTCATTTTCTAAAATTCTTTATGCTTCAATTATTTTTACAAAGTTCCTGAAATAAGTATTGAATTTTCAGAAATTTTCAGATCTATTAATTCCAGATTGCAAGGCAGAACAGATTAAAAGCATCATACTGAAACATTTTATTTTAACAATTTAAACACAACTCTATTTTCAGTTTCTTGTGAATGATCTAGTTTTTCTGGTCTTGAGAAGTTCCTGGGTTGATAGCTCAAACTCTGTAAAACTTTATTATCATAAAAAAATAATTTAAAAAAATGTTGAAGAAAGATATTTGTAAATTTTCCACAATACATATTTTGGAACTTAATTTCTTCATAAAAATAAAAGCAAACTTAGTTGAAATTTTTTTTTAGATTCAATAATAGATATTGATTCTCTGTTATATTTTTATGATTCAAAACTCAGCTTTCTTATGTAGCGTTTCAATTTTGGCATAAGTAGAAATTACACAAAGGCAAAATCGTCAAACTTTTAAGCCATGGTCCACTAACTGGAATAACACTCCAGCTAGTACCCAGACTATGGCCAGATGAGAACATTTAACATTCCATATCGTTTAGCAAGCAAAAGTCTAAAATCTTCTAGCTTCATTTATTGTAAGGATTAAAAAAGTGAACATATTAATTCACCAACAGGCATACACTCATATTTTTCTACAATCAGTTCAGCACAAATATACAGTTTATCTCAAAATACTAGAAATAAATTCATCACGAAAATAGTATAAAGAGAAATTCATGTTGCTTATAAGCCTTTTAAATTAATCAAAATAAACTAATAATTTTCAACAATGTTAGAATTTATTACAGTATAACATTTACAGATATGTCCATAATTTCAAAAAATCAAATTGTATGTTATTTTATTGAGTATAAAATTAAAAATATCAAATATATGACATGAGTTGACAAATATGAGACATGAAAATGCTGAATAACTAACAATTTCACACTATTGAACTACTTTGTAAATACTAAAACTGTAAAGCACATTTTTTTTTTTATTTTCAAACAGTTTCAATCAGCTAACACTTAGGGTTAAGTAATTAAAAACTTGACTTGTATGCCTTGAACATTTCACATTTTTTTAAATTATCAATCAGCATAAAATTCCTTCCAATAAATTTAATAATATTTATAATGTATTGTTGAACAAATATACACGCAAATTACCCAGATGAAAGCTTAAAAAGTTAGTCAATTATTTCTGAACAGTTAGTTAGCAAAAAATTTTCACTACTTCGCAGTTTTCATAAAATATGATTGTTATGTATGCTTCCTTGAAAATTTTTGCAATAAATAAATTGCTTTGGTTTACATTAATACCTTAATCAATTAATAAAGTTTAGTAATTTATAAATAATAGCTGATAATTAATTAATAGTTAATAATAGATTGCATTTATATTTTGCTTTTTTACTTAAGTCTCATAAAAAGGAAATGTATGCAGAACAAAAATAATCAGATTAATTAAACCTTATGACTATATACATACTGCTTGTAGATGCCTCTGATTCCTCATTTTGCAAAAAGCAATTTTGCTTATTCTGTAATGCATCTATTACAAATTGCAAAGGATCACGTGGCCTATAAGATAATTGTTTTAGTTATATTACTTAAAAACATTAAATTACAAATTCATGTTAAAAACATTAAAAGGAAAAATGTTTATCAATGCAATTTCTTTCTAACTGAAAAAGACAGAAAGAAATTTTAAAAGTCTTTACTCATGTCAATTTCCAACAATATTACTAATCTGAATGTCTTTACTTTTAAAAAGTAATTACTAGTACCTATTAAACACAAAAGTACCTCATTCTCTTAATTAATAAAGTTTTTTATGTATATCTATGTGTAATTATTTCAACACTTTCAAATAAATTTTATGTGATAATTTTTATTTATTTTTAAAAAAGGGGCCTTTGAAGGAATTTTGATATGGGGCCCACTCAGCCCTAGCTATGCCAGTGGTCACAACGGACAGTCATTTTACCCATATGATGTCCGGTTTCCGCTATCCAAAAGGGAACTGGGGTAATCAGAATTTTGTCCAGTTATTGAAACAAACGTTTTGTTATGTTGACTGAAGCCAGACAGTTTCATAAAGTATTATTGAGGTCACGGACGTAGCTACTACTGTATCAGTGATAAGGGGGCCCAAAATGCGTAAGCAAAAAAACTGTTAAGGGGCCCAAAAATAGAGCCTCAAGGAATTTTGATACAGGCCCCACTAATGCTAGCTATGCCAGTGATTGAGGCTATTATTTATGTTGGTGAAATAAGTTTTTAATTGATTTAATATGAATCTTACATTTAAATGAAAATATTACAGTCATTAGAGGTTCCTTTCTCAATACATTTTAAAAAGTATTAAAATTAACTAAAAGGTATACATTCAAAGAACACAAAATACAATTCTATTATTGAAGACATAGCAAATAAATAAATTTTTTAAGATGCAGGCTAAAAAAGAAAAAAATGTTCCAATCAATCTATTGTGTCTAATCAATCCTCTCTGTGTAATTTTCAAATATTTTACCTCATGAAATGGTCAACAAAACACAGATTTATATTTCTTTATTTACCAACCCAGCCATTATTTACAAAGCAAAATAAAAAAAAATCAACAAAGTGAAATTTCTTTAATATTTCTGGAGTAATTCATAAAGAGTACAATACTTATTACTGCAATACAAGTATAAATGGGAAAAAAATTTAAATGCTTTTTTTTACATAGAAAGAATACTAACATTGCCTATTGGTAGTAAACTTTTTTAAAGAGAGAAGAGTGGTCACAAAAATATCCAGGACAATCATATCAGTACCATAGATAATCATGAGGATGAAAAAGCTCCTTTAGGGGGACATCTGATGATGACAAGTAAATAAAATTTGAAATGACTTAATTAGAATGCTCTAAATCCTAAGTTCAGCATTATTGTACGTAAGAGTAACTAGACTTTAATAACCATATAATTCATACAAATAAAATCTCATAACTACATTAAATCATGTTTTTAAAATATGTTATATTAATCAATTATTAATTAAATATTGAAAAGACAACTTAAAAGAATTTTAGATCAAGGAAAAACAAAACAAAAATATATTCAAATACCTTTCAGTCACAATAGCAAAAAATGATTTGGTTAAAACTGTAGCTAACATCATGTCTGCATTTAAGAAATACAGATGCTCACGATATAATCTTGAGCACAGAGGATGACAAACCTAAAATTGAAAACAGAGCTAGTAAATATCTAAACAGACAACTACATAAAAAGTAATTAAAACTCCATCATGAGGTAGGAATTGCTACGAACATAAGGTAGGAATTTAATTAGCAAAAAATTTCAAAGCTGCGACTCTTACAAAGATAAAGTAAATCATTTATTTAACTTTGTAAATAAATTTCAAGATCTTAAATATGCATTGATTCTTCTGTTAAAGTTTTGGTCCCATTCATAGTAAAAAAAAAAACCTTTAACTTACATTTACTGCAAGTTACAGTCCACAACAATTGATGCAAAAAAATTTGAACACAAGAGAAAAAAAAACCTAGAAGTTGATTTGGAAATGAATTATTGCTATGTATTGGTAGATTCTTCAAAAGACGGATAAAAGAATGAAGATGGCTTTCAAATAGGAAAAATATAGAAAAGATGCAATTGAAAGGGCAAAAGCATAAGATACAATTAAATATTTTTTGTGAATACACAATATTATTTTTCTGATGAAGAAGATGATTATATTTCTGTTAGACTAGATGAAAATTTAGTAGCTTTACATTTGATTAGAATCCCTGATACATAATGAACATTATAATCAACAAATAAGCAATAATAAAATTTAACATTTAATCTTCTAGGGGGGGGGAGAATGGACATTTCAATCTGTGCAATTTTTTTCACATTTGATCAAGCTCACAAATTTCATGGCTGGAATCAAGCTGTAAAATAATTCAATAATCTATTTTACATAATAATAAAATATAGTGAGCTGTATTTCAGTAAGTTAGAATTTGCACTAACATAACATATAATGTCCTGTATTGCATTATAAGAAACATATAATACACTAAAAGAACTGCTTATGCTACTTTTTTTGTGAAGATAAACTTATATGTACATATACTCGCCTAAAAAGAAAACTTTGAAAAAAAGAAACAATGAACAGTTACGAATGAGATGCATCAGTATTTTACTTTAAAGGGTAAAAACGAATTTTACATGTAAAAAGACTGCAACATCAAGAAATCAAATTCTTATAAAGCTTTTTAGATTAGAATATAATTCTTTGGTTGTTATACATAACAGAACTTTTTCCACGTTAATCATTCTTGAGTGAAACACAGAAATAAAGTTAGGCATGTTTCCTAATAAAATTGTAACAAAGCTCAAAATTCATATAATCAAAAAAGAAAAAAAAACCAATCAATTTAAAACTCATTCAATTTAAAAGATGATTTAAAAGCTGAGTAAACTAAAAAGTAGTATAAACTATACTAAGTTTTTAAACAACAGAAAATAGTAGAAAATTAATCAGGACGTTTAAGAAAGCACATTTACTTAAAATTGAACAAATATGGTTGAAAAAATAATTCAAAAACTCAAAATGAAAGGCTTTATCTATAAGCTCACTATCTGAACTAATCTTGAAACCTAAAGGCAGTACAGAATTTTTGAGAAATTACCTAAATTTTAAATTTACAAACAAAAAACTTACACATTTGATTAATAAAACAATACATCATTTCTTGGAATGTATTAACCATAAAATGAAAAAATTTATGAATTTGAATGCTTTTAAATAATTGTAGCAAAAAGTTTTAAACATCAAAATATTTGGATATTTCAAATTATATCATAATACTGATTCAATAGTCTTCAAAAACATGCAGAATATTTTTTGAGCAGTATAATTAAATTAATCTTATTTTAAGCATTATTGTTAAAATTAATTCTACATTCTAATCTCAAACAGTTAAAAACTAAAAAAAAAAAAAAAAAAAAAATCACTCAGCTCAGTTGAAAGAATACAAAATTCAAAGCAAAACATTAATTTCAATAATTATTTGCATAATTGAATATGAATGCTTCATAAAGTTGAATATTTTGTTCCAAAACATATCTGTACAAGTTTGTATTACAAAAAAAATTGCTAAAATAACAAATACATTTTTAAAAGTTTTATGCACATTGGGGAAAAAAAATAACAACTACAGGATCATTACTGAACAACAGTCACATATTATAGAAAGCAATACTAACACAAAGATATTTATATATATATATAATAAGTATCTTTTAATTTAATTATGATAAATTATGCATAAAAAGAATTAACTTGAGTTTAATACAATGATGCTTTTAAGCAATGCAAAAAAACCTTAGCACAAATCATCCTGAATTAAAAGAGTAATTAATATTGGCACATTAAATTAATACAGGAAGTTGGAAACCCTTGGTATGAACTATTTTCACAATTATCAAAAAATATATAATTTTTTGTAAGAAAATTTACGTAGATAATTTAAATGAATAAAGAAAATACTCTATAATCTTTCATAAAGTAATGCCTAAGCAAACCACATAACAAATACAGAAACACCAATCCAAACAATATAGATTTGAAAAAATTCATATTTATCAACAAATAGTTAATGCAACATTGTAATCAAAACATAAAAGATTCAACAGCATTATAATTTTTTACTAAGAAATAATATAAAAACATTTTAACTCCCCCCCCCCCCTTGGATTCAATAAGTCTGTCTAAAAAAATTGTAGTAAGAAATTCTTTTTAAAAAAACATTTTCTATAGAGAAAACATTTCACACACACACAAAACTTCAGGACCACTCTGTTTATATATACAAGGATTAATAATAAACACTACACCTGTAAATTAATGAATACAGATGAAGGACATTAAAATATAAACTGAAAAGCATTTGCATGAGTAGAGGGAAAAGTAGATTTATAAAAAAAATTAACAAAAAAAAACAAGATAAACCATTTTAAATTATGGTAATTAAGAAACAACAAAGCTAAATTATATCATACATCTCAGAAGAATCAATTTCAAAGAAAAAGAAGAAATATCACTCAAATACAACAAATCTCCTTTAAGCTCACAAATATACTTTACAAAAATTGATTTTCTTTCACAAGTAATAATTCTTGCATAATTATTATTTAAATGTTCCTAAAAAAGAATGATTTTATCATATTTAAATAAAAAGCTTTACATATTTCTATTACAGTACTTACCATATTTACTTCATTCTATATATAAGCAGGACTTTTTTCCAATGTTAATGCTGCTGAAAACGAGGTGCTACTTAAATTCATTGGGGCAATTGTAGCAATTATAGGTTCATGTATGTATTTAAAAGTTAATAATACTGGTAAAATAACCAATTATTCACTTTTTATTGGTTCTCATTTTAAATTTATCTTAATTTAGTAAAATTGGGTATCGATAAACCATTTTACACAATTTTTCATTTTTCTCAAAAACAGTGGGAATTTGGGGTGCGGCTTAGAATCGATGACAGTTTAGATTCTAATAAATAGGGTAAATATGAAATATTTTAATGATTCCAAAAATAATTTTTGAATACCACACAAAAAAAAACCCAGAAAAAAAATTAATGAGCTGTATTTAAATGATTAAAAGCAAAAGTACAGAATACATCAAAACTTGTACATCGAATGAAAATTGTTCAGGGATGCAACTATACATATATAAACAGATTTTAATTCTCTTTATATTATAATAAACCATTCTTATAAAGCAAGAAAAAGTGTTATTTCTAAATGTTAAATAGAATACAGACAAATCCCACACACAAATCAGATAATTTCAAATGATTTTAACCAAATTAACTGTACTGATATTAATTTTAAAGTATGAGTTGCAAAGCAAAAGAGCTGTTTTTGAATTTATGTTTCTTCAGTTTTGTGTGATGGAAAAATTACTTCAAAAGAATTTTTTTTTTTCTTATTTGAAGATGAGTATAAATATCCTAACTGTTTCAAATATATCATTTACAGTGGCAGTTTAACAAGTTTACCACTAAAAGGAATAGAATCCTACTTCTGCAATTAAAAGGTAAAAGAAAATTATGCAGATGATGATTCATTAAAAATAAACACTGAGACTGCCAATAAAAAAAGCAATACCAATACCTTAAATAACAGTGTTATTGCTTGTGTCAGTATATTAACATTTCTTATTACATTACCTAGTTATTGTACATTTTTGTTGTTCAGTTGTTTTTGTTATAATTTGTACTTGTATGAACTATATGAAATAAGCAATTTTTAAAAAATATTTGGAACACTCATTAGAGCTGGTAACTGACTTCTCTCTCCATTATTTAAATCTCATTACAATAAGAACTGACACCTTATGAAAAGATTCTGTAGGAAACCTCAAATAGTTATGTTTTAATGTATTTTGTCTCACTTAATAATAAAACTCAAAAATTGAATACATATACCAAGCTATGACCAAATCAAAATCAGTTTTTAAGCAAATATGAAAACTCCCCCTCCAGGAAAACTTTCAAACATGTGCTTTTAACAAAAAAAGCTCTGAAAAGGAAAACTTTTACCACGATCAATATCAATGATTGAATGTCTTTAACCCTAAATAACTAAAATCAGTATTACTCCATAATAATCTTTCAACTTACAGACTATAAATTTAAAAGCATAGTTTTATAGCTCATCTATTTATTTCAAACTAATGCATGTTAAGAAAAGTATTATATTTCAATAAAAAAAAATAGAAATGTGGTAAAAACTAGCATTTGTACTTTTGATAAATGTTAAAAAGTGTGATTTCTTCAAATAACTCTTATGCAGTACAAACAACATACTCTGCTTCTTATATGTGCAGAAAGTACAAATTCTACATCTACATGGGTGGGTAGTTCATTAAAACCTCTAAGTTAAATTCTTAACACTCCCCTTCCTCTTCCCCCCAAAAAGTAAATGTTTTTCCTTAATAAAATTTTAAAAAAAGAAATTGGAGAAAAAATATTTTAAACTGAATTTAGATAAACACACACAATATACTCATAATCAACATTTATTTCATAATGCTGCTTAGCAGCAAGAAATCCATAAAAAGCTATTAATATTTATAAGCTATTAATCTTTATTATTGCTCATTGCATATTTTAAAGATTACACTTTCATTTTAGAAATGCAGATTAACTCAAATGGTAATATGTGAATTACTAAATACACAATAATGTAACTACACCAATGTAATTGTGATTTAAAAAATAGTAAAAATTCAATGTCGCTTGTTGCATTAGTTTTAAATAAAGTAATTTTTTAAAAAATAAATTTATGATGTTTTAAGGTAAATAAATTTTAAAAAATTATAAGTAACATTCTTATGCGGACATTTTTATCCTACTGATACAAATTATTCTTTATTTTTTATGCAAGACCTAAGCAAGGTGAAAAAAATAACATTTTTAAGTCTAAAATATTTAACACATGAATATTTAAAAAAAAAAAAAAAACTAAAATCAATATATTATTAAATTTGGGCTCATATTTTTTAAACTTCTACTTCTACAATGAGAAAAAAAACTAGTAGTAAAACATACATTTGAATTTTTTAAACTGACAGACATTTCATCTGCAACTGCAGTCAACGTATTTTCTCCACCAACTGCAAAAAGAAAATCATAACAAGTACCATCAGTACCATATCATATATTTTAAACATTAATTATATATATAATTTTCATCTGCTAGTTTAGAGACAACTTTGAGAGACAGACACTTCTAGTCAGAGTTAACTATTGTAAATATCATTGCAAGTTTTTGTTATCAGTGATTTACTATCATGGCTTTGTGAAAAGCTCCAATACTGAGAAATAATCTAAAGTATATTAAATGGAGCATACACACATAAAAGCTAGAAAAAAAGGAAAAGTTATTTCTAAATGTATTAGTAAAGCAATAAAATTATATGATTAGAGAACAGAATAAAACAAATTATTATATGCATTCACACAAAACATTCATGTGCTGCATATCATAAAAACTCAAGAGAGCTCCATAAAATATTTTAAAAGATAATATTTTTAGATCAACAGAATGAAAAAGATTGAAGACAAAAAATTATATAAAGGAACATAAAAAAGTTGGATTTAAATCACATAAAAATATTAGTAAATAATTTAGAAATTCAAAGTAAAGTCTTTTGAGGGTTTCCCCCTTTTTTGAAAGGACAATTTTCAGTCTGACTTTATTAGAGAAAGGATCTATTCTGAATGAAGTATAAAATAATTTAACAGAAGATATGTAAGAAAATTTTACACATGATAAATTATTTTTCACAATTGTGCTGACAATCCTTCTCAAAACAGATAGATAAAAAAAAAAAAAATATATCACTGATCAAATTAATTTTTTAAAATTAATCTTCTATTAATAATGTAAATAAAATGTCAAAACAGAAATGTAACAAACCTTTAGATACTAACATATACGGATCTGAAGGGAAGAAAATAAAATATGTACCAACAGTAAAAATTTTTTAAGATTTGTAGAGTTCAGTTCAGTTTAGGTTTTGTGGGATATGGAGCAACAAAGGCTATGATCCCCTAAAAGACAGATGTTTCTTAAAAATTAGTAGATGTCAAAAATATTTCAGTTTCTGGATAAAAAATCTGAATGTTAATCTGTTAGACATAGCTTTCTCCAATAATTCTTTGAAAGTCAGGTTGTGATGTGGATCGATTTTGAGAAAATGTTTTAGATGATTTCGAGGATGAATATATCTATTGCAGTTTAACAAGATGTGGTCCAAATCGTTTAAGCAATTACAAGATCTACAATTTGCGTTATCCGATAAATTGAATTTATGCAGAAGTCCTGGAGTAATGATCATTTGCTGAAGATTCGAGTACATAGGATTTCTTCTCTTCTGTTTCTTGTCCATTTAGAGATGGTGCTTATGTTAGGAATATTTCCCAAGTTTTTGTAGAGTTTTTCAACTCCTCGTACTCATAAGCCTTTTATTGCAATCTGCGCGTCCTCGAGACCTCCAGCAATTGTGGGTAGTGCTTACTCGCGTAAGCACCTAAGATGCAATCTGCGCATGCATTAGCTTTTCCACTATAGCGACCCCGAGCATTCATTCTTTCGAACTTCAGACTTCCTTGGCAGGGCACGAATCTATCCGAAAGCAGATACCAGATCAAGAAAAATAAACCAAGTAGTCTAAATCTGATAACATCGCCTTGTATATTAACTCTACTGACTCCGACAGATTTTACTTTCAGAGGCCCATTACTTAATTTAACAAGAAAATATTTTAGGAGCTTCAATACAGTGTTTGATTTCACAGGACAAGAAGGTTCCTATGAAAGATCTAAGAAAGTAGACTCAATTATTTTTAATATTACATGTAGACCACTAGACTTGCATCAAATGTTAAGAGTTGAATTTGATGTAATTTTCTAATATTTAATGTAAGCAACTGCTGCATAACATTAATTAACTGTACAAAAGCTGATAACCTTAACTATACTGATATTAATTAGGAATTAAGTTACAAACTGAGTATACGTAAGTTTTCTATAGACATGCAAGCATATCTCTGACATTATTTAAAAGTAATTTATGAATCGGTTTTTTTCTTCCATAACATTAGAAATATTTTATACAATTATCTGAAATTTTTATTCATAGAAATATATTTTACAGCTCTGGTCCCTTGAAGAATGTTAAAATATTAGTTGTACAATATTTTGAATGTAAAGGGCATTACTATGAACATTTCTTTTGAAATCAAATAAAAGTTATTAGGCTTTCTAAACAGAAATACAAATTATTTTGGATTAATAATAAAAAAATGAAACAAATGGTATAAACCAAAAATAAAAAATACTATTTATAAACTCTGAAATTTAGGTTTAAATACTATTTTTTCAATTGGTTTTCAAGATTCTTTTGTTATATATAAGGGATCAGGAGTCCTGCAAAGAAAAAATTAATTACATCATGCAATTTCAAGTAATGAATTCATCGGTAAGTATATATTCATTTAAGAAATTAAGTTGTGAATGAATTAGGGCTAGAACCACTAAAAGGGGGGGGGACCAATTTTTTCAGTCAAAATAATCAACAATACAAGACATTTTTCAAAAAATTATTTGGCAATTTTTATAATCATCAATATACACTCCAATTAAAATATTACAAATTAGATTTTATCTTTGTGTTTGGCTAGCTGTATACAAAAATGAAATAATATATATGTAGACAAATGAACATATATATATGCATACTGAAATTTGTAATTTAAATATTCCTTCATAATAACAATAAATTTTTTTTTAAAAAATCAGGTGTCTAAAACAAATGTTTTATAAACTGCTAAAATATGATCAAAAATCTTAATTTTTTTAGAATGTATCTATAATTTGTTAAAATAATGTGTGTGTGTGTGTGTGTGTGTGTGTGATTGCTGTTTTTAATAGAACTTCTGTAAATATATGCACCACCTTCTTAATTTATAAATGAATTCCAAAGAAGGATGCATTATATAATAGTTAACAACTCTATAAATAATTTAAAAACCACAAGCAAATATATTACATATGTATATCAATGTGGGATGAAAAATAGATAACTAATTTTAATAAATTACCTGATTTTTGAATAAGCTAAAATATATCCTTCCAAATATGGCACTAAAGGAAAACGTCTTTGATAACTGCAATCTTGAAATGCATAAGAGTTCCACACACAAAATTCAGAAAAAAATAAAATTGATAAATTACATTTTAGCTGAAGACAAATTAAAAACTATTACTAAAAAAACAAAATATGTTCATAAAGAAAATAATCCAAATATTACATAGGAAACTTCACAAAGCTGATTAAAGTTGCCTCTTTCGTTTAAGTCTAAAGGAGATGCATTAACTAAATATCACTCAAATTCATAAAGTGAAGAGGGAAAATAGGATAAATAATTCTAACACTTTTTATAAAAGATTAAGTTGATAATGGTAATGTGTTTCCTAATATATCAGAGTCAAATTTGTACTTTGAAATTTTATTTCTATCAGCATTAAATCTATGTTTAAAAAAGAGCTAAGTATATATTCTAATTTTTAAAAAAACATCAACTTCAAATACAATAAAATTAACTGTGGAAAAAAAATAATTCTGTTTGCAGATTTTTAAGAAAACTAAATGACAAAATTTCAAGAAATGCATTGTAATTCAAATATATCAGTTAAGGAAAACATATTTTTTTAAAACCAAAAGAATTTTTGAGTATAACTTTTACATGCCTTTACATTTGTATTTAAAAAAAAATCACATTTCAAACTTCTTATATCATACACAATGAGTATTCAACAAATCAGAGATAATTTGTCACAATGAGAATTCTCTGTTAGTAATTATATCTAAGAGTAAGTATTAATTATAATTATTTCTTGGACATTTTGTAACCTCATTCTAATGGCTCAAAACATACTAAATTACTTAAAATTGACAAGTGAAGTGAAGCAATTTTCTTAAGTTTTACAACTATTTTTGGAGCTTTGATATTCTTTAATTCTGCAAAAGATATTTTTGTACTATAAAAGCATATTACTAAAAATATACATGTGAAGTGTAATATTTGTTTCAAAAGACAATTTGACAGAATATAAAAGTTAAGTATACATGTATAATGAAGATTTCTATGAAGCCTGCCTTGAATCATGTAGTATAAATATAACACACTTCAAATGAATATTACAATCAACATAAATCCTGGATAATATTCAGCCAATGAGACTTAAATATAGCCAAAGATATTTTTATAACAAAAAAATATATTTATTTCACATATTTGCTAGTGGTAATTAGTCCTATAGCTTAAATTATTATATGAAATCATTGAAATTCTGACTTCTTATTCATTAACCTTTAGAATTTTCTCATTCTGGATTTTGGGTGGAGATAATTTAAAATTTCTCATTAAAATATTTATATAGAGCTTATGATTCACAATACCATCAAAAAATGCCAAATTACCTAATTTTAAAGCTGACTTCCACCTCCATGGTTCATTGATCCAACAAGATTCTTGGGATTAAGTTTCAAAAAATACAAAATTGACAGCAAATTGATTGGGATGACAGAAAAAAAAAATTTTTTTTTTGTTTCCATGGGCATATAATAGCTTGTAAATGAAAAAATGAGGAGTTTAATCCCATGAATTTATGTGGAACAAGAACTCTCCTCCACCTTCGTACTTCAACATGGAGGTGGAGATGTTCTTGTGTGGGGGTGTAAATCGGCCTCAGAATTAGGTAATTTGGTATTTTTTTTTATGGTTTTGTGACTCATGTCATCTATTTAAATATTTTAAAGAGAAATTTTAAATTATCCGCTCAAAATTTGGATACAGGACGACTTCATTTTTTAACAGGATAATTATGCCAAGTGCACTGCTCTCAATGTATGCCGCTGGTGTCTCTATAACTGTCCCCAAATTCTGAAACACCTCCTCAATCACTTTATTTAGCCCAGTAAAATATATTTGGTGAGATTTGTGGATTTTAAAAAAAAGAAAACATGACATATAAACACAATGTGAAGCAGTGGCGCACACAAGGGATCCGGACACCCCTCACAGCCCTTGATTTTTTTTTTCGATTGGTTATAATCCTATGTATATATCACGTAAAATTTAATTATGTATTTGTTATTAATAATAAATTTTATTAATTAATGCTAATTATTTATTGAACAATTAATTTTGAATGGTTTTTGTTCCCGAAAATCGACAAAATCAAAAGAATATGTTGGGCGGCGTATTGGAGCATGATACCTAAATGGTGGACTTTCGACCCTGGAGGGGGCTTTGAAAAATTTTGTGTGCGCTACTGATGTGAAATAAAAACGATCACAAAAGAATGCTTGAAAATCGATGCAGAAATTACAAAAAACTGGTTAAATCTATACCAAGACGCTTAAAAGTTGTTTTGGACACTAAAATATATTCTACTAAGTACTGAATTAAGAAAGAAGTACAATATTTAAATCTATGTTGAGATGTTTGTTAAGTGTACAAAGACTTTTGTGGTGTAATTTTTAGTAGTTTTTTGATTATTAATTTTTTTAAAAAATAGTAATACGATTTTTAAAAAATTGATTATGTTATTTCATTAAGAACAAATTGCAGATATCATAAAAAAATTACAATTTCAATATATTAATTTTTATTAGTCGAAAACATTAAATTTTATAAGAAATTGGAAGTGTAAGAGCACTTTTGTGGTCCACTGTACATAAATGATACACATTTCATTAGATGGAAAGTGTGCATTACTTTGATTAAATATGTAAAAACCAATTAAAATTTTATTCATACTAATTTATAATGTAGGCATTAATTGATAAAATTTGAAAGTGGTGTACTTGAAGAAAACATTAAAATGTATGTTTAAATAAAAAGTACCTGAATGGCTTTTAACAGAATGAAATCCTAATAACCATGAATATGACAAAACTTATTTTTCAGATAATTAATTCTTTGGAGCTATGTAACGTATAATTCAATACTCATGAATGTTTTGAAAATAATAAGGAAAAAGTCGAGTTAAGTTTGTACTTTTACTATATATTAGTATAAAACAACACACATTTTCCATAATATTTTGCCTCGCAAAGAAAAATTAAACATTTCTTTTAAGAAACATTGCTGTGAATCAAAAATTGTACAGCTATAGTTGCTTTCTGAATGCATAATATCTTAACTAGATGAAGAATAGTTGTATTCCTTGAGATAAATTTGAACTTTGCAATTTTTCATATTAAATGCAATGTTTATATTAAAAATATATGTAACATTTAAGATAAGTTCAGAAATAAAGAGCATGAGAGAACGTTACATTTAAGGCTATCTTCGGTAAAAGTAAGAGAGCTTGAACTAAACGCGAAGCACATTTTCAGACAGAAAAAATGCCTCAATTTCTATAGAAATTTGCAATATTATAACTCATACGTTTGATAATAATATAGTGTTTTTAAAAATGCCAAAATATCCCATGAATACTTTTTTTTTTGTTTTAATACGCGAAGGCATAGCCCATTTAACATTACGATGTAGGAGAAAAAACGCAAAACACGTTATACCAAAAAAAAAATGAATAAACTCGGTTAAAAACGGGAAGTATGATAAAAAATTCTGCTCTCTAAACGATAGTGAAGCCAGAATATCATATTAATGTTTCATTTATTTTATATCTGAAAAAATGTTCCAAATTCTGGTCTTATTCTTTAACATTAACCGAAGACAGTCTTAACAAAATCAAAACTAGAGAGATGCAAAATTGGTGCTAATTTGATATCCGAGTACTACGCGCCAAGTTGTTGTTTATGTTTGGAAAGATGGGCGATAACATTACAATGTGGTTACGTTGATATTTTTATCGTGTGATAATATAGTTGCTTAGGAGATAGCGTATATTTTGTTAATTTTTTACTGTTTTTTTCCGCAGTTCCATTAATTTCAGACGATTTTAATTCGATTTTTTAAAAAATTTAACCATTTTCATTGCAATTATTCTTTAAGTTAGCTGCCTCAGCCTTCTGTTGTATTTTGTACTATTTTCGAATATGGATATTTCTAGGTCCCAGATAAGCTGAACTTAACCAGAAACTCTAGTCATAAATTTCGATTCGCTACTGCCAAGGGGACCTGTAGATCTGCACCCAGGGCCCGAAATGAGCTTAAACTGGCACTGATTGGTAAGTACCAGGATATTTTTTTAAGGAATATGAGGGCTGTTCTTTTCATTGTTGCTACAAACTACGCATTTCCACTTTACTTAATAATGCATTTTTTTAAACGTTCCTCTCTTGTTCGATGAAATTCATCAAAGGAACATGCAGTTATTGGAATATTGCAAGTTGTCAGCAATTATTAATTGTTATTCATTATTAATTTTAACAAATGTTATGTAATTATTTAATTTAAAATATAATATAATTATTGTATAATACAGTTATTTTTGTATATAATAATTATTATTACAGTCATACCCCTATTTAACGAATTTCGCGATTTAACAAAGTTTTCTCTTTCCCCGATTAAAATGAAGGCGAACCCCCCGATTTAACGAATAATAAACCCCGAATTTACGAATTTTTTCAACAGCTGAAATTTTTTTTTTTATTAATTTGTGTTACAAAAAAAAAATGGATTTCTTTTTCTTTCAAATAACATTATTTTTGTCCTGAACAGAAAAAGTATTTTCTGGAAAGTTGCCAATTGTGACGGCAAAGCGTGCAGAACGTCATTAGACATTACAGGTACAAATGAACCATGAGTAACATATTGTGTGAGTTTTGAATAGGACAGGGAACTCCTTTCTTATCTCATCCCCCTCCCCAACACAGGAGATATTTTAACGATTGTGTTGCAGTTGCTGACGGGCTGCCTATCTGTGCAAATGAAGTTCAGGAAATTGTTAATTTGTCGGAGACAATGAATAGCGATTCTGATGCAGAAATTGATAATGAAACTCTTATCAAAATTGTTACAATTTTCTGATTATTTACATTGTTTGGAAACTGTGAAAACATGCAGTATGCAGCAGGATGTAAATGACACAGCATTTTTTCTCTGTATAAGTCGAGAAAGAACTTTTTCGAGTCAGGAATCAAAAAGATTTTCAAACATCTATTAGTCAGTATTTTAAAATTTCCAATTAACTGATGAGTAATAATTCATTTTTAGTATTTTTAGCTGTTGAATAAAAAGCCTGTAATTTCTAACTATAGATATTTTTGAGTAGTTGCTTATTATAGAATTTCCAAAAGGTAAATGCAAAAAATTTGCATTTTGATTGCACCATAATTTCATGAACATGTTCAGTCCCGATAAATTAATTAAATCGGGGTCCAATTGTATATTATTCTATATATTTTTATTATTTATTTATAATTATTATTAATTTTCATTATATGAGTTATTATATATAAAAATTATTTTTGTATTATATGATTATTATTATAAATAATTACTATTAAATTATATTACATGATTATCATTATATATTACATAACATAATTATTATTTTATTATATTGATGTTAATTATTGATTCATATAAGTTATTTACAATCAGTTCTTATATTCTTTACTTGAAATTTGTTTCAGTATATTTAAAAACAGTTCTTTAAAATTATTTTCCTGACGATTTCTTACAGCTAGGCCGCCATCTTGGATTTCATATGATTTGACAACAAGCCCTGCTTGGCGCGATTCTTAATTGCGCCAAACAGCGATTAGTGCATAGCATTCGAATATCAAATTAGTTCCCTAAAATTTCAAATAGTGTTTTTACACATGGCCATTACATATGTATTGCCCTTTATATCAATCTACAGAAAGTGTAATAAAAATTAATGTAACACAAAAGCTTTCAAGAATTAAACATTTAATTTCTTTAGAGTATTGCTTTCAAAAATCTATATAATAAATTGTTGAATTATATTCAGAAATAGGGGAAGGAAAATTAATAAATAGAATACAAACAACTTTCTATTTTTACCCTAAAGCAATACTAAAATTTTACATATCTCAAATGCACAGTATTTTCAGGACCACAGGTGATTTTTACTGTTAACACTAACTTCATTTAAAAATTCATATAAAATCGTTGCTGTAATAAAATATGCCAATATTTATTATCCATAATTATTCCAAATTCCATATGTTCCGAATTCAGATCACACCGGTGTGATCACGAGCCTCAGAACTGGTAAAACACAATCTTACGAAAAAACCGTGTTCCCTGAAGTGATCCCGGTCCTGAACGGGTTAAACATATTTCAGATATAATGAATGTATTAATACAGCTATGTATATGTAGTGATGAAACTAAGTGTTAGGAATGCTGAATTTTAGAATAAAAAATTAATTTACTTTAATTAAATAAATTATATATGTTTATTTATATTAAATAAACTACAAATTAAATATTATTTATCTTTCCTTTCATTTATAAATCCTTTTTTCCTCCTTTAATTTATATAAATCCTCATTTTCTTTTTAAATTAAAAAAATAACCTATATATAAAGTTAACTTGTATGTGACAACAGGAAAGTTATGTCCAACATTCAGGGACATACACAAGGCTAAAATTCGGCATTTTAAACCCCACCCATACTCCAATAGATTTTTAATTTTTAGCATACAGATTATGTCTTTATACTTTCATCTATGCGTTTTTTTAAATATAAACCCCTCCCATACAAGTCCGTGTACGCTACTGCCCGGATTATAAGTGTTACATACAAGAATTTTTTTTGTAAGGATAAAATTGTCAAAATTGATTATATATACTTAGTAAGCTCATTTAATCATGCCACTAAAAGTCCAATCTGCTAATAATACGAAAGCTGGGAATCAGATTCAACTGTACTTTTTCTAATACTACGAAGATTTTTTTTTGTAATAGAGCAAACAATTATTTACAAATTATATGCAATTTCAACCGCACATCACAGTATTATCATATTCATATAATAATAATGCTACAGGAAAGCTATGTGATAATATTGAAACTTAAATAGCAAAAAATTTCCAATATTTTAAAATACATAATACTTATGAAATTAAATTGATAAAATTTGATGCCTTGACATTTTTTTACTCATGACATACATTGCATAAAAATTAACAATTTTTTTTTAAATCTTAAAATAATTTCATGAAACATTTAGTTAGTTTTGAAACCCTACAAAGATTTCACAGCCAAAAAATCTGTTTAAGATTTACAAATAAAATTACGGACTGATGTCTGTTTTCATGTTTCCACTCAAATCAATTCTTACTTCAAATGCTACTTTATACTTCATTCATTTAAATTAATAGACAAGCACTATATATATTAGTATGTAACAATTTGAAAAGATTTATAATTATTTCATAAATAATATACATCAAATTTATTTCATTAAAATCAAAAAGCTACTTTACGCAAAATATATTATACCACTAAAAAAGAAACTGTAACAACAAAGAAAAAAATGAAATGAAATTGCTTGAAACAGAAAACGCTAGTAAAGTATTGTTGATAGCAAGAAAATGTTCTAGCGAAATATATTTAAAAAATAGTAAAATTTTCTTAAAAATAGCAGTAAATAATCTTTTTGTAGGATTAGGAGGAGGAAACAGAACTTTTTAACTGCAATTTTAATAAAAACAGAAATAATTTGATATTCGATGAATATGGATTTTTAACACAATATGGTATATACTCTACTGTTTAATTTAAAAATTATGTAAATACGAAATGAAAATTATATATACTAGTATCAAATTAAATGTGAGTATAGATCCTTAGAAATATGAATGTTTTATTTTTAAAAGAGAAGTGTCAAAAATAATTAAATATTTAGTAGATGCGAACGGACATATCGAAACCAAAAAAGCAAGGATCAGCGCAAGTATGAAAATGACAAAAAAAAATTCATTCTTTTCCTGAAATTCATAAAAATGGCGAAAAACGAAACGAAAAATACTAGTCTCAAATTAAATGATGTATAGATCTTTACTCTGTTGAAATAAGAATGCTTTATTTTCAAAAGAAAAGTATCAAAAAGAATTAAATTTACATGGCGGACGGTCATTTCGAAACCAAAACAGCAAGGATCAGCGCAAGTGTGAAAATGGCAAAGAAAAATTCAATCTGTACCTTAAATGTAAATTCATAAAAATGGCGAAGATTTTTTTTTTCGTTTTTACTAATTAGTTTAGGTAGGAAAATGATGATAAACAATAATTACCTGTTTTATTTTGCAAATTAAAAACAGCGCACACGCTCTTTTCCAAAGGTGTAGCTACCACCCTTGATTCCCGGCTGCAAGTAGGGTTCGATTGCAGCTGCGCGCTGCATTCGTTATTCTTCCCAGAGAATCCTTTTTCATTCTGCATTTTAGTTCGCACAGCAGTCGCTTGAGAGCACTGTCAACTGAATGCGTTATTTTTATTATCCAATAAAAAGAAGCAGATTATTTAAGTCAAATTAATGAACTTGCTTTTGATTTAATCATTACATCGTTGTAGAAATTTTCCTTCCAAAAGGAGAAAAGAAAATTTGTGCCGGGAGGACTTTTTACTTCGCCATGCCTATTTTTCAGATAAATAGAGAAAAACGCTTATATCAACTGTAATCAATGCCAATTTATGCTCATTTCGAATGTCCTAGATGCAGAAGATTTACAGGTCTCCTTGTGACTGGGGGATCAAAAGTTGTAATAAGAAAATCTGGTAAGTCCTGCTTATCCGGGCCCCTGGGCGTCCGCCCTAAGCGTCCATTGGATAAACCGGCACTGACTATAATTCCAATAAAGAGCTTAATATTTTTCTCTCTTGGTGTTCTTTTTCTTTCTTTTTTTTCCTTAACTCATGTTATAAACAAGGCTCTATAATTTTTTCTCTCTACAATCATCAGGAATACGAAGCAGACTTTTCCTATATATCGTCAGGAAGTGAAGTGCTGAAATTTTCTTGTGTTGAATAATAAGTAAATATATTATTACATTTCATCAATAGAAATAGAGCACAAAAATGTTCAATATAAAATTAAAATTATCACTAGTCAGCTGTAAAGCGTATAGGTGCATTTACATTAAAAATAAAACAGAGTAAAATAAAAAATACATGTATCAAATCTATTCAAAACTGAGAAAATAAATAAAATGAAACCTTCAATGCTATAACATTAGAAAATTCTTAATTCTCAAAGAATAAATTATTCAATTATATTATAACACACTCTTGTCATTGTTCGGGACACCAAATGCTTCACTCCCCCTTTTATTCATGTTTAATATCCATCTGTGATCCAATAAACAAATATTTTCAAGCAATACCTCTAATTCCTTTTTTTAAGATAGAAAATATGATTGTTAATAGCAGAATGTGTTATAAAAACGAAACTTGGGGGGAAAAAAACATTTTCATTTAAACGAAAGAATTTCATAATAGAATTTGTCAGAGATCCTTTTCCGGTAACTATCAACAAAAGTAATTTCGTAGCATTCCATATATAGTAATCGACATTGGCGTAACTTGTCCTGAAAGGGTCCTGTATCAAACTTCCTTGGGAGTTCATTATTGGGGTTCCTTAATATTTTAAGATTTTTTTAATGCATTTTGAGGCTCCTGAAGCTTGGGGGTTCTATATCACTGATACGGCGATACCTACACCCCTGGTAATCAACATAACGTAAATTTTCACAATTTTACTGGTGAAATGCAGTTACAATGAATATCAAGGTTATGAAAATAGATTAGAGAAATTGGGAGATAGCGGTAATTTAGTAATGTGACGGGCTCATCGCGTTTTCTACTAAAATCTCATCTTGGATTCTTTGGGGCTGAAAAAGGCAAATTCTTTCCAGCCAAATCCAGTAGCGAAACGAGAACATGCAAACCTTTTAAATAGCAGAAGTTTAACGTAAGCGGATGACCTATTGGGAAGTGATTATGCTTGTCTGGTTTAAGCGTGTGAATTGAAAGAAGAGAAGAAAGCCGTCATTGAGTCTGAAGCTATCTGTGATAGAACGATCAAGTCAAGGTGGATACAATTCCACACGAGATAAAAGATATTTAGGATCCGAGAGGACTGCGGTTAAACAAGAGATTAAGGTAGGATAATTCTAGTATCTATTAGTAACTGTGATATAAACAGAGATTAGGAATATACGAGAAAGTTAAATATAGTGGTTAAGATCGCGCTTATTTGGTAATACGTATTGTGTATTTTCTCACCTCAGATTCGCTAAGATATAATATAAATATTATCATTGTTAGTGTTTAAGTTAAGATCTTAATAAAGACATTTTAAGATCATGGCAACGCCTGGTTCTTCATTCACTCCCACACTTCTAGGTCACGAAGATAACTTAAGAATGAGATATCACCCACGGGTGAATACTTCACAATATGATTAAATCTTTATTAGATGCATTTACTTACATGAGAAGTAATGTCTGTCACAAAATATGATCTTCACAGTTTTGAACTTCTTTGAGAGTACTTACTGTTGTCTATTGATGAAATGGATGGAATTTTTCGAATGCGACATTATATGTTTTATCATTAAATTAATTACATAAACGGATAAAATTTTATAACAATGTCTAGAGTCTAAGTTTGAAAAAAATCATTTTATGAATGTTACTTCTATGTTTGTAAATGATATGTGTATTTCCGATTTGTGGAAGCTCGATTCTCTTGGTATTACTCATCCCGTAGGAACTAAGACAAAATTAGAAATACAAAAAGAGACACTTAATCATTTTCAAAAAACCATAAGTGTAGCTATTAGGGGTCGATATGAGGTAGCTTTGCCTTGGGTTCTGGATAATAAGCTTCTATCATCTAGTAAGAAATTAGCTGAAAATAGACTTGAAAATACTAAAAGGAAATTAATTGCAACGAGTAAATTTGAGGAATACCAAGATGTTTTAGATCTTTGGTTATCAGGAAAAATAATTGAAGAAGTTAATGATGTCAAAGAAAATTTTGTTCATTATCTCCCGCATAGGCCCGTTATTAAAGAAAACAGCACAAGCAAAATAAGACCTGTTTTTGACGCGTCCGCGCGAACAAAGGGTTCTCCTTCTCTAAACGACTGTCTGGAGAAAGGCCCCAACTTTATCGAAGTCATATCGACTATACTTAATCGTTTTAGAAAATATAAGATTGGGGTTATTTCGAACATAGAAAAAGCTTTCTTACAGATAGGAGTAAGGGAGCCAGATAGAGATTTTTTGAGGTTTATGTGGTATGATAGAGAAAACAGAGACCACATTAAAATCTATCGTCACCGTCGTGTAGTTTTTGGAGTGATATCCAGTCCTTTTTTTACTGAGTGCTACATTAAATCACCATTTAGGTAATGCTCGAGGAAACTTTGATAATGTAGCTAAAACTTTGAGAAAATCGTTTTATGTTGACAACTGTGTGACTAGTTTTGAGAACGAAGAACAGTTGCAAAAATTTATAGTTGAATCTAAAATATTATTATCTTCAGCACATTTCAAGTTAAGAGGCTGACTGTCGAACGTTTTATTAAATCCTAAAAAATTTTCAGAGTTGGAAAGCCAACCTGATAACTTTGAGACTATGGTTTTAGGATTAATTTGGAACCTCAAAGATGATTGTTTATCATGTAATATTAACTGTCAGAAAAATGAAGGTAAGGCTATAACTAAAAGGTCATTGTTATCCATAGCTAATCATGTATTTGATCCGATTGGTTTTACGGCTCCTATAATTTTAAAACCAAAATTAATTTTACAGGAAATTTGGAAATTAAAATTAAAAAATGGGATGAAAATCTCCCAGAAGATATTTTAAATCAAGTTAAAAAGTGGTTAGAGTAACTCCCTGTACTTGCAGGTATTAAAATACCTCGATGTTTGAATTTGAGCTCTAATGAAATTAAACAGCTAACATTGCATGTGTTTTGTGACGCTAGTAAAAAAACGTATGCCGCTTGCGTATTTTTGAGGGTAGAATATGAAGAAAATGTTTTTGTGAAACTGATACAGGCAAAAAAGCCAGGGTAGCTCCTTTGAAAGATATTTCTATCCCCCGTCAGGAATAATTATCGTGTACAATTGGAACCCGACTTGCGGCTTCTGTTAAAAGCGACTTAAACTTGCCAGATGTGCGTATTTATTATTTGACAGATTCCATGACAGCGTTAGCATGGATATAACGTACTAGAGATTGGGGTGTATTTGTTTCTAACAGGGTGAAAGAAATCCGAAACCTTTCCGATGTTAGTAGCTGGGAACACGTGCCTTCTGAAAAGAATTTCGCGGACATTCTTTCTCGGGGTTGTAGCGCTCAACAACTTATTTATTTAAGATGGTGGGAGGGGCCCTCCTGGTTGTCCGAAAGCCCGGTTCAATGCCCCAGATCAAAACATGTCCCCGATGAAGAGGCGGTAAATTTAGAGTTAAGGAAATCTGTTTTGATTAATACCGCTAAGAGAATTGAGGAGTTTAACTGGAACTCCAAATATTTCTCATCTTACTTAAAAGTTGTTCGCCTGATTGCTTGGAAATTTCGTTTCTTTAAAAATGCCAAGAGAATCGATGTTTGTAATACTTCGGAAATAACATTTTCTGAATTTGATCATGCGGAAAAAACTGTAATTAAATTAATACAAATGGAAAAATTTGAGGGAGTAACGGATGAGAAATTGCGTCCTTTAAAACCATTTTTAGATCAATTTGGAATTTTACGTGCTAGAACAAAACTTAGTTTTCGAGAAGATACAGTCAATTTTAAGTTTTTTATCATTTTACCTAACGAACACGCAGTTGTTCATTTGATGATCGTGCGTAAACATGAGGAACTTATGCATGCAGGTGTATTTATTGTAATGAATCCTTTGCGAGAAAATTTTTGGATTTTAAAAGCGCGAAAATTAATTAGACAAATAATACAAAAATGCACTAGGTGCAAAAGACTTTCGGCTCAGAAAACGGAAGTGGTACCATCTTCTTTACCTAAAGATAGGGTAAGCAACTCTAAAATATTTCAAGTTGTAGAAGTTGATCTTGCAGGCCCACTTCATTTAAGAGATAAACGTAAGGGCTGGATAGTATTATTCACTTGTGCTGTATTCCGCGCAGTGTATTTTGAACTTATTTTAACTTATTTGAACCGCAGCATTTTTACAATCTTTAAGAAGATTTATTTCGAGAAGAGGCCGAGACCGACCATTATTTATTCGGATAATGGAACAAATTTTGCTGGGTCTAATAGTGCACTAAATTCTATTGACTGGGATGTAGTAATATCTAAAGCTAATATCCAAAAAATAAAGTGGAAATTTAACCCTCCCAGTGCCGCGTGGTGGGGAGGATTTTGGGAAAGAATGGTTCAAATGTTAAAACAAATTTTGAGAAAAATGTTAGGGAGAGCTTCGTTATATAACGAAGAGTTAAACACTGTATTATGTGAATGTGAACATGTGATCAATTCTAGACCCTTAACTTACATTTTTGAGGATGTTAATGATTTATCACCATTAACGCCAACCATGTTTTTACAAGAAATCGAAACGTCAGAAGTAACTGACATAGATTGTCTAGATCATCAAGAAATCAATAAGATGATTAGACATGTTCAAATTATTCGGGAACAGCTTAGGAAAAGATTTAGAATTGAGTACCTAGGCCAACTCAGAGAGCAAACGCAGCATCACCATAAATCAAGATCCTTAACGGTGGGAGAAGTAGTTGTGGTTGAAAATAGTTAAAAGAATCGGACTCTGTGGTCTCTTGCTAGAGTAATTCAACTATGATTCCTGGAAAAGATGGACATGTTAGAGTCGCTCGAGTCAAAACTGAGACTGGGGAACTGGTCAGACCTGTGCAAAAACTTTACAATCTAGAACTGCAAGAACCAGAGATTAATTTACCAAAAGATCTGACTGATTCTGTCATTCGCACGAGGAGAGGCGGAAAAGTAATTTCTCCTAAGCGTTTGACATATTCCTAAAATGTATTATGTAAAAGCTTTGTTTACTGTACATTTTGCTTTATTTTAACACCAGCATTCTGTACCAATATTGTTAATCTTACTGTTGTATTTTATATGTTGTGTTTGAGTTTTTTTACAGCAGGGAAACTCAAAGGTGGGAGAATGTTGTGAAAGCACCAAAAAGCAAAGGGGTGATTGACCTGAAAGCACCCCAGGAGCGAAGGGGTGTTTGACCCGAGGAGCGCCGCTTAGTTTCTCTTTACTTGAGTGGCAACAAGGGGAGGTAAAGCGCTCCGAAAGGGGAGAGAAAAGATTCCTCTAGATGTGTTTGGAGGGAACGGATGGCTATGAGCGTGCGCGATAATATTTAACCTTTTTTATGCATCCATGTAAATAGCTTAATAAATGTTTTATTTAAATTGAGAAACACTCGTAGCGACATCATTTATTTCGCACTTAGTTTATAGATTTGTAAATAAGTTGTGAGAACTGAACAACTTTCCTTCAAATAGTTTTGACTGAAGAAGGTAGGGATTGTCAAAGATTTCTCTGGGCTGATGATTTTCCTTCAAATAACTTAAAAATTTATAGAAACAAAACAGTTAGTTACTTTCGGTGTAAAATCTTCACCTTTTCCATAAAACACCACATTAAGAATTACAAAATATTGCATCCCTTAGCATATAAGGTTTTAAACAAATATTTATATGTGGATGATTTAATAACAGGAACAAATACAGTTAATGAAGCATTAGAGTTGTCTAAGCATACTAAATTAATTTTAAAACATGCAAATATGAACCTTAGGAAATGGAAAACAAATTCTATAGAGTTAAGTCAAAAATGGGAAGAAGGTAAACTTGAAAAAATTTAATTCATAACGACGCCGTACCCATAAAGGTTTTAGGATTAATTTGGAACACTTAAACCGATGAATTTTTAAATTAGACTTGTCATCTCTTATTGATTCATTAAAAAATGTTAAAAATACTAAACGAAGTGTTTTGCGAATCTCATCTAAATTATTTGATCCTATTGGATATATAGCTGTATTCACAATTAGAATAAAAATTATTCTTTAGGAAATTTGGGAAGGGGGATTTGATTGGGATGAAGAATTAGGAAAAAATTTAAGAACTAAATGGGAAAAATGGTGTAAGGAGGTTCACTCATTGGTAGATCTATCCATTCCAAGGTATTATTTTAAGGTTGATGAATCTAATGAAGTTTAATGAATATCAAATTGTAATATTTTGTGATGCAAGTGAAAGAGCTTATGGTGCTATTGCATACATTCGCTACAAAGCAAATTCGGATTTTCATGTGAACTTTGTTTCTTCGAAGGCACGTGTAGCTCCGCTGAAGAAATTGAGTTTACCAAGACTTGAATTGCTTGTAACTTTAATAGGAGCTCGTTTATTAGAAACTTTGAGGAAGGTGTTTAAGATAACCAATAATTACATAATGTTTTCAGATTCGACAGTAGCTCTTAGTTGGATACGTGGATATGCAAAACAGTGGAAACCTTTTGTTTTAAATCGGGTTCATGAAATTCAAGATTTAACAAACCCACAGAACTGGAGATTTGTGAAAGAACAAAATCCTGCAGTCATTGTTTCTAGGGGTTGCAGGGCAGAAGAATCGTTGAAAAATAGAAGATTATGGCATGGACCACATTGGCTTACATTATCTGAAGAAAATTGGCCGAAGAATGAAAGATTATTTCAGGAGACTATACTAATGAAGAAAGAAGAGTTAAAATATAGCAATTAATTATTCGAGTGAATTCCAGAATGAAGAACCAATCTTGGATATTAATCACTTCAGTTCCATATCAAAGGTATTCCGAATTACGGCATGGATTCGAAGATTTATTTGCAACATGAAATTAATAAAGACAGATCGAATTAAAACCCCTTTGACGACAGAAGAAATTGAAGAAGCTGAGGAAATTTGGATCAAGAAGGTACAAGCAGAAAGCTTTGGAATAGAGATCAATTGTTTGAAAGAGAACAAAAATTTTCCGAAAGATTCAAAAATCCGAGAGCTCAATTCATTTCTGAATGAAAGGGGTATTGTACGGATAAGTGGAAGATTGCATCAGTCAACACTGAGCTATCATGAAAAACATCCAATTTTGATTCCAGTGAAGATCAGATTTACAGAACTCCTGGTAAAAGAGGCTCACGAGAAGGTACTACACTCAGGTGTTGCAGATACTTTGATTCAAGTTCGTGAGAAGTACTGGGTACCAAAAGGAAGGCAAATAATCAAGTCAATCAATAGGAAGTGCTTTGTTTGTAAAAAATTCAATTCCCGTCCAGGTATACAGATTATGGCTCCTCTTCCAAGAGACAGAATGGAACAATCTCCACCGTTTGCTGTAACCGGACTGGATTTCGCCGGACCGAAATATGTGAAAAACTCAAAGAAAAAGTTTTACATATTACTTTGCACATGTGCTGTAACTAGAGAACTCCACCTCGAATTAGTTACAAGTTTGACTACGGAAGCATTTCTGTTAGCATTTCGTAGATTTATTTCGAGAAGAGGACTTTGTACCGTGTGTTATCTCTCTCTATTCGGATAATACTAAGCTAAAACATTTAAGAGAGCAGAAATTGAATTGAGACGACGACTGTGGACTGTAATAACCCATCCTGACGTGAAAGAATTTTGCGCATCAAGGGGCATAAAATGGAAATACATCATCGAAAGAGGTGCATGGTGGGGCGGATACTACGAAAGAATCGTCCGTTCCGTAAAAACAATCTTACGAAAAATTATAGGCAAATCGTCTTTAACTAGCGAAGAGCTAGAGACTGTTTTGTGTGAAATTGAAGCAGTATTAAATTCGCGTCCCCTAACGTATTTCGATTCAGATTCTACTGGAAACTTTCCATTAACTGTATCACATTTCTTGTTAGGGAGAAGATTAACCAGTTTACCAGCAATGAAACTTTCTACTGTAGACTGCGTTGTGGATAAAAAGGGGCTTCTTAAACGATTCAACTACCGCGAAAGACTGTTGAATAACTTTTGGAGACAATGGAGAAAGGACTATCTATTAAATTTGAAATCTGCACATTTTGGGAATCCTACGAAAGAGACTGAATTCAAACTTAATGATATTGTACTGATACATGATGATCGATTACCTAGAAGCCTATGGAAATTTTGGACAAAGTAATTGAAACCTTTACAGGTCGTGATAAAAGAATTAGAGCCTGTGCAATAAAAACGGAAAATTCCGTTATAAAGCGTCCTGTGCAACTTTTACATAATCTAGAAATACCTAACTAAATACTATTGATAGAAATTTGAACTCTATTTGGAACTTTAAGTGCATCTAATTGAATTTATTATTATTTGTATTTTATTGCATTTATTTGAAATTGTTGTATTCAATTTTAGCTTTTCAGAAAT
Organism: Trichonephila clavipes; assembly: GCA_019973935.1. Lineage (NCBI taxonomy): Eukaryota > Metazoa > Arthropoda > Arachnida > Araneae > Nephilidae > Trichonephila > Trichonephila clavipes. The sequence goes on along the minus strand of BMAU01007914.1, from coordinate 105,293 downwards.
TTACTATTTGTTGCTTTAACTTTAAATTCATTATAATTGAAATTTATTTGCTATTTAAATTTTCCTCCTATGATTTAACATAGTTTTTAATGGATATCATGAATATGTTGTTAATGTATGCATATTGTATGTTGTAATCATAAGTGAAATTCTGAAATATTAACATTTAAATTTAGCATAATGTAAGTAACAATATTAATTTGGAGTTATAAACTGTTCGTTTATAGGAAGGGAATGTGTTGTAAATTAAATTCTTTAATATAGATGGCGCTGCAAGTCAGCTAAGAGTATATATACTTTGTTTGGCTTGTAGAGGTAGTTTTGGTTTACGTAATGTTCTTTGTGTGATGTCTTCTATGTGTTTCGTCCAATAAACAAAATTAACTAAACGATGGCCCAATTACTGGAAACTATAAAATAATTGGATATTAGTGCCTAACTGACCCATGGAAATTAGGATTTAAGGAAAACAACAGTAGCAGACACGAATAGAGTGTAAAAAATTCCATATTGTGAATTTCAATAAAATTATTCAATCACTTTTTTTGTTTTTATTGCAGTCATAAACTGCTTTAATTTTTTTCTAGGAAAATTGTACTTACTTTCAATAAAATAGCGACTTCATTAAAAGCAAAATTAAGGTCACAAACAAGTTTTTTCGTCATAATTTTAAAATGCTCCAGTAAAACTGATAGAGTTTGTGTTTTATATATTTTGAAGAACGGGTAATACAATATCAACCTTCAGTTCAGGAAAAAGTGTTGCTTAGCGTTAGTTTTTGCAGAACTACTGGAATGAGACCGTTCAAGCATATGGGAATTCTGCCTCAAGTTTTGTGAATATTGCATTAAAATAAACAAGTTAATTTGTTTGCAGTGAGAATGACTTCTCATAATCGTTTAGATAATTCCTTGAGATGGAGAGCCGTTGGCAGGCTTGAAGCTGGCCAGTCTCAAGCGGAGGAGACTCGATGGCTACAAGTGGCCCCAAAATGGTCTCTCGGCTATAGAATTATTCCAAACCAGTGGTACTATCACCAGGAAGGTCGGCAAAAGTCGCTACACAGCATCGATATCTGTTCAGGACCGTTATTTAGCACTAAGCGCACGACGACATAGGCGGACAATGGCTCCTCAACTTACTCGTAACCTTGCTGTTGTGTCTGGAAGAAATTTCAAGCAAGCAGTCTACAACCATCCTGCACAGACTCGAGTTTGCGCCTGGCCTGATATGTCATTTTGACTGCATCCAGCAGAAATGACCGGATATTGTGGAGATGAAAACATCAGTAGTAGACTCAAAAGGAATGGGGGCGTGTTCTTTTTAGTGATGAGTTGAAATGTACCATACTAAGTGATTCCGACGAGTGTGTTCACCTGGAGAGGAAATGGAGCTCGCTTTCATCCCTCATACGTAACAAAAATCTACAGATTTGGTGGAAAAGGAATCCTTGTGTAGTAGCATAATGATGGCAGTCTTCGATACGGGTCTTACTGCACTATAGAGATGTGATTTTGGAAGCTTATGTGAAGTTTTTCTTGGTGCTACAGGCCCGAATTACATTTTTATGAACGATAATGCACGGTCACACAGAACTCACATTGTTGACGAATTTCATGAAGGAGAGGATATTTGCCGAATGGATTGAACCTCGAGGTTTCCGGATCACAATTTTATTGAATATGATTGGGATGGTCTAGGAAGAGCCATTTTTTAGTGTTCTCCTCCCAGGACTCCCCCTTCCAGGAATTAGAAGTCTCGCTTTTAGAAAAATGAACTTTGTTGTCACAAATACTTATTGACACCCTCATAAGCAGTACGACAGCTCGTTGTGAGGCTTGTATACAGGGGCATAACGGAGAATATTAGGTCCCCCTAGAATCCTTGAGCCCAACAGGGGTGCACGTTACGCTACTGCTTGTAAATCAGTTCACAGTGGTAAAATACTAGACAGATTTTTCTCGAGATAAATGCTTTATCTCTGATTCATGATTTCACACTTTTTGATATGACTTGATTCTTAATTCACAGTTAAAATCTTTTCCATATTTTTATGTAGCTGTATTCTTTCTGACATTGTCTCTGTACCGAATTTCGGGGTAACACAGTAAATAGTTCAGCAGTTTTCAAAGAGTTCATGTTTGTGACCTTTTGGATATGATTGTAGATTGCAGCATAACCATATATACTACATGTTCAAAAGAATTTCCTTAAATTTTATTTAAAAAGTCTATCTATTTATTTTTATTTCCACAATTATGTTATTTATTTATCACTATGCTCTATAAGAACACTATTCATGCCTTTCCATAATATTTTAAAGCCATAGCAATCATAGCTTTTGAGCATAATATAGGGTGTTTTTTTAGAGGTATAGAACTTTAAATTGCAATAAAACAACGATGTATTATTCGATTGACATGAATTTTATTTTATTCGAAAGATAATCTTGTGGCATTACATTTTAAATATGATCAAGCAAGGCGTAGATTCGTCGAATGGGCCCAAAACGAGATTGCCGTTGTTCCCGATTTTCATAAGTGAATTTTGTTTAGCGATGAAGCGCATTTCTGGTTGAATGGCTACGTCAACAAACAAAACTGCCGCGTTTGGAGTGAAGCTAATCCCCAAGTGTATGTCGAAATACCGTTACATCCAGAAAAACTGACTGTTTGGTGCGCTTTATGGGCTGGTGGAATCATTGGTCCGTACTTCTTCAAAAACGATGAAGGCCACAACGTTGCAGTCAATGGTGATCGGTATAGAGCCATGATTACTAACTTTTTCATTCCTGAATTGAACAATCATGATGTCCAGGAGCTGTGGTTCCAACAAGACGGCGCAACATGTCACACAGCTCGTGCCACAATCGATTTATTGAAAGACACGTTTGGTGACCGCCTAATTTCACGTTTGGGACCTGTGAATTGGCCTCCAAGATCTTGTGATTTAACACCGCTAGACTATTTTCTGTGGGGCTATGTAAAGTCATTGGTCTATGCGGATAAGCCACAAACGCTAGACCATTTGGAAGACAACATTCGCCGTGTTATTGCCGATATACGGCCACAAATGTTGGAAAAAGTCATCGAAAATTGGACGCCTAGATTGGACCACATTCGAGCCAGCCGTGGCAGTCCTATGCCAGAAATCATATTTAAAATGTAATGCCACAAGATTATCTTTCGAATAAAAATAATTCATGTCAATCGAATAATACATCGTTGTTTTATTGCAATTTAAAGTTCTATACCTCTAAAAAAAACACCCTTTATATATTTTTCAAGTTATTATATTATTCATTTTTACAAAAAAAAAAAAAAAAAAATTAAATCATAGTAAATAACTTATTATAAAAATTATATAATGAAAAAAACGAAACATTTAAAAATCTTTATATAATTCAGAGGTATTCTTATATCCAAGTGTGAGAGGAAAATATAGCAGAAAATATAAGCAACATAATTTTAGGTTTACTTCTCTATTTTTGTATCTAGATATTGTTACCTCACATATTATACATAAAATAGTTTTTTTACGTATCATAATTACAAATACATATTACTTTAAAATATACGAATTTAATGGATGATAAAATGCTGTAATTATACTAGAAGCAAAAGTCTTTTTTTTTTTGTATTCCATTTATCTCAGATTTTTCATTTTTGATGTATATTTTGTGAACAGTGGAGCTGTGACGGCAGACATGCTAGCGGAGAGCTTCACCTACAGTCTTTTCTCAAACTGAACCTTGAACCCTATGTGGGAGGACATTTAGACTTAAGCCGGTTCGTGCAGGAGCCGATATATATATGCAATAACTTAAAATTCCAATCTTACATATTTTTCCAATAATAATTCCGAATACCCTATTTTGAAACACGTCTCATTTCTTTAGCCTTAACCTATATTTTGATAGATTTATTAGTAATTCATCGTTATATACATACATACATATATATACATATATATATATATATATATATATATATATATATATATATATATATATATATATATATATATATAATGATTCGACCTTAAAAATTCTTGATAGATTTATTAACGATTCCTAATAAAACCAGTAGAAGAAATATACGGAGCACATAGCCCTGTCGGGCTCTAATCTACTGTCAGGAATTTGAGAATGACTGCATTAAATTTCCAACTGTCCAGTGTAAATTAAAGCACTTGATGTGAAAAAATAAGATACTGAAATTAACGAAAAAATTTACTTTGCTGATGAAAAAATTGAAAAAGCTTTTCTAAGCAACCGAAACAGAGATCAGTATCGTGACACTTCCGATGTTCTCTGGAGAAAAAAATTTAGCAAAAAAATCTGACTAGGTTCAGAAACTGAAAAGAAGCAACTTGATTAGTCAACGAGAGAGTTTGGTTATCTGGGTGTATATAGATCTTGCATACTGAGCATCCAATTGTCGCAATCCAGCGGACACGGGTGTTGGAGTGTTCGAGTAAAGAACAGCCATTTTAATAGTAACAAACTTTTATTGGTTATTTCACTTAATAACTTTAAAATACTTAAGGGGAGAATGCACTCCTATAACTAAACCCGAGGAGCAATCAAGTTTAATTAATTTAAATATCATAGAAATAAGAACACTTATCTTAATCCTTAAGCGCTCTTCTCTCCACTACTTGGATAATCTTTGGATACCCTCCAACTTGACTAAACTATACAACCTCCAGTCGCTATCTTATTCAAGCTTCTATATCAGCTTTCAACCATCATCGCACCTGCTCTACAACTAACACTTAAATAGAAGTTCTAATTTACATAAACCCAGTCTTCTTTACAGAAAGCGTGTAATGGCCTTCCCCCTGGGGAAGCCTCCTCCTCATCTAATCGACTTAAATCTGTGGAAGGTAAAGATTGATGACCTAGACTAACCATGATAAATCCAATTTATTATGGCCAAATATAATATTCCAAGACAAGCAAGTTATAAAGGGAAACTCTAGAGTGATATAACGAGAGCTCAAACCCTATGTGAATAAGTGCACGAAATCTGAATATCTTGACTTTACTCAATGTTATCTTAAAAAAATCCTAACTTCCTTAATTTATTCTAATAGTTAAAGTCCGACCTTTAGTCACGCGGCGAAATTCTGATCCTTAACATAACAGCACTGCTTTTAGCAACTCAGCTCCTTTTCCTTCTAATCTACGATTAATAATCTTCCACTATATATACACTAGCTAATTTTCACATCATGGTTTCTTCTTGAGAGGGATGGCTGTGAAGCTAGCCCAAAGATTCCCCAAGAGGATTAGCAGAAATTCTCGTAAAGCCCTGTCCCAAGCGGTCTTCAACTGAAATAACAGTTAAAAAGATTATTTTAACCAAGAGGATTGTTAGTAGAATTGCAGATAGACTCGTTACACAAAGTGGGTCAGCAGTTTGACCGGAATCTTACTGCAGTCCATGGATGTGAATTTTAAGTTTAAGGAGAAAATAAAGTAAAAAAAATTCAGGTAGATGAATTTATATGAACACTGAATCAATAAGAATGTTCCAAGGTTATTTGAATTTGAGATCAAGGATGTAAGGAATTATGCTAGTTAATGAATGGTTATCAAATTCATCTATATTTTTGAAAAATTTTAATGCCTTTTTCTGATTATTTGTTGTAGAATTCGTATTCTACTCACTGATCTGAAATCTGAGTTTCTCATGTACTACGAGCGTCGAGTATTTGTCCGATTATGATATTTTGTGATCTTCCTCTTAAATATATGTTGGACTTTGCTGCATGTCCTCATACAGGGGAGGTGTAGGTCAGGAAGGGGCTTAAGATCAGTGATCTATCATAAAAGCTTCCACGCGCCTTACTGAACTGTGTTGAAACTTTCTACCGAAATAAACATAATTTTTGTAAGTAACTTATATTCCCCTTCACTTGAACACGTGATTATGCTTTTTATATTGCATTTTTTTCTTGTTTTCTTTGCCTATTTAAAAGTGGAATTTAAAAAATTCCTTCTTTTATATTTTTGCTTTTGAACGAAGCAAAAGCTCAAAATAGCTCTCCTGATGTTAAAATTAAATAAACGATGATGTTATCAATATCAAAAAGTGCTTTTAATACCCCGACTACAATTCACCAAATGAATACCAACTCATCGATACATTACAGATATATACACTGCTGGCCACACAAAATTTAACACCCTGAAAGAAGCATGCAAACCATATAAAATTTACATTATGCGTTGGCAGAGATGAAATTTGCAAATCATTAGCATTATAGCGCAGACGCACATCACGAGTGACCGTAGCATCATCCGCAAGAGCAATATACGAGGTGTAATGACTTTGCACAGCTCTGGGTTACAACTATTTATTTTTTACACGTAATCAGAAGTTATAACAGCACAAAGAATTAGAAATAGGATGGGTAGCTTTCATCACAGATTCCCCACCGAGTCGGGAGAGTTCGCAGGTCCAAATACGGATTCCGCAGACTTCGCGGTTTTCCTAGTTCGTTTCGCGGACGGCACCGCGGTTATAGCCAACAATGGCAGTTATACTAACTCTTGATTTTGTCATCATCCATACGTCACATGAGGATACAATTTTGAACGTTTGATCTTTGTATAACATGTTATCCGCCAAAAAATTTCGCCGTGATATCTCTGGTTCTTCTTGGTGTTGCATTTTGGGTGGCCAGTTGTGTATTACGTTGTGATGTACCTCCCCTTGGAAGTACATCCCTCGAAGTATCAACGTGAGCTAGAGGTGTAGGGTTAACGAAAGAACTCGGATCAAACATTATCTTAATATGACTTTATTAAGATATTCAACTTAAACTTTGAACAAATATAATATTAATAATTAATATGAGAGAATCTACGATGACGCAATACGCAACACACAATATAATTCAGACCAATCTCAATAATCGAACCGCCTAATCTTCAAATATACTAATAAGTAATCAATCCTACCTTATATTATTCTGTAATAAACTTGTCTTTATCTACAATGGTATGTAGCTTGACGTTTAACTTCTAGTCTAACACCAATATGTTTATCCACGACACGTAGAACTTAAATCTTGAACCACGAACTTTAATAATCATCAACTGCCACAACGCACGTCAATTGTCTAACATTCCTTTACATTGTCATTAAGCTTACTCTAAGATCCTATATTTATCCTATATTATTTGCATCTCTTCACTTCTCGTTTCTTGGATTTGGTTGGAAAAGAGTTGCCATTAATACTGGCCCAAAGAACCCAAAAGACTTGTTAAAGAAAAGACGCGTAAGACGTCACAATCCCCTCCAAGAAACAAAACGTGATTTATTCGAGGGTCTTAATGGCCCTTAAGAAATTACGTGCCTAAATTTTATTCTAACCGTTAATTTCTAATGTTTCACTTAAATTTTAATTTTTACTATTCATCCTAAGTTTAATTTTTAATATTTCTCCTTAATTTGAATTTCCACAGCTTCAATGAATTTTACTTAATTATATAGACTAACATTCAAAGTCATGCATTTTAATCACGGTAGATTTTTACATGTACAGAATAAATAGACGTGTCCCATCTGGGTAACAGAGCCGGGGAAAAACCATATATGACTTTAATGGTAGAAAAAATGAGGCCCACACGTCTCTTAACTAACTTAATTCTACCTAAATGTTTACTTAAATTCTAACAATTTTTCTTCTTTACATCTTCTCGTTAGCTCCGTTCTTTGTATAGGTTAATTTCTTATAGACTTCAGGGGGTCTGTTACCCTGAAACAAAAATCTCTTAAGTGATTTGAAAAAAAAATTTTTACACATTATGATTACATTTCACAATTTTTATACAGTACATATCACTTTTAAATTGTAACTAATTTCTATACATATTTTTCCTCTGGTTCTTTCAAAAACTTCCCCTAAAATCGCGCAGCGCTGGTTAAACGTTATGTTAGTATGCTATCTACGCCGCGTTCCCCCAAACCAGATGTTCCTTTATATGAAACAATATAAAAACACATATATATACACTATACAATTACAAACATTTTTCAATAAACAAAACAAACAACCAAAGGAATTGTCGCATCTTAGAGAAGTCATAACAGAAGTAAACAAATGCATTTTTACAGTTGTTTTCTCCAGAATTATACAAAAAATTTACAAGACAAAAGCTTTTTTTTTTCTAGAAAAACACTCATTTTAGTGTCCACTTTTGCTTGGCTTCTAAAATTTTAATTATCCGACCGTGACTTGGCTTTAATTGTAAAAATTCTTCCGACCACTTGTTCGAAAGAATATAAAAAGAAACGATACAACCTGGTTCTTATGACTTGTAGTTGGCGTTTCCTACCAAGACCTCCAGTGACAAGGATTTCTTTGTACACGTTCCTCTCCTTTCCTGGTCTTTTCGTTGTTGATCACCTACTCGTCTGGCATTCTTGTTGCTTGATCTTGTTCGCTCTTCGATGTATGGATTATCGTTCCTTTCTCTTGCTTTTCTGGATCGAACTGGTCCTCCTTGTTGTATCTTCCTCTCTATGGTCAGTCGGGACTCTTCTCTTTTTCCAATTCGTGGTCTAAGGTTGTAGCCGCTTGTGGTGGGCGCTACTGTCTCTTCCTTTCGGCTTTTCTTTCTAAATTTTGGCAGATTATAATTAGTCCTATAATTAGACGACAAAGCTCTTTTAGGAACTCTATGTTCTGAACCCTTCCGAATTTTCCTTTCTGGTCCTCCTGACCTAGATTCATTTGCTCTTTTATATCCTAACTTTTGATTTTTACTCTTTTTTTAATCATTCTATCTTTCTCAGACCAAGAACTAGGTATTGATCTGATAAGTGGTCCGCGCTTATTGGTCTTATTTGTGTGTTTCTCTCCCTGATTATTTCTAAAACTTAACCCTTTTTCCTCCAACTCACGCTTTACTTCTGACCCTTTCTTTTTACCATCTCGCGAGTCATTTGATCTCCGTTGTACTCTGTCAAAACCACTTGATTCATCGCGCACACTACCGTTATCCGAACTACCAGTTCCTATCTCCGTCTCGTCACATTTCCTATGACGATATATTTGAACCTGATCTACATTAATCGTTAACCTTTTCCTCGCTTTCCATATCACTACGTTGTTATTCTTAACATCTAATACTCTATACGGACCTTCAAATTTTGGTTTAAACTTAGCTACCACTTTTCTTGTTGCCGAACTTAAAGGATGTGTTGCTACCAAAACCCAATCATTCACCTTAATTTGCACATCACGCCTACGTCTATTATAATATTTCTTCCATTTTTCCTGTTTAGTTTCTGTGTTTCGTCTAGTTTCCTCAAACAATCTCTCAATATCTCCTACTGCAAATTCCGTTCCGTCTGATACCATCACTAATTTCTGAAAAGGCGTAATTAACTTTCTACCTAAGAATAATTCCGCGGGGGTTTCCCCGTTGTTTCGTTTACAGCCGTACGAATAGCATAAGCGAACTCACGTAAGAATTGGTCCCATGTGTCATGCTGCTCATTAACATAATTTGCAATCATTTGCACCAGATCGCGATTTACACGTTTTGTTCTATTTGCTTGAGGTCTATAAACAACAGTCTTCACATGCCTTATGCCTAATCTTTCACTTAAATTCTCAAAAATATCGGAAATAAATTGGGGACCGTTATCACTAATTAATTTTATTGGAGCTCCAAAACGCGATATATAATTATCAAAAAAAAAATTATCTGCTATAACTCGAGCAGAGGCTTTTTTAAGGGGTATGATTTCAGCCCACTTGCTGAAATGATCCGTAATTACTAATACATATCGGTTGCGTCTTACTCTCGACACGGGATACGGACCTAACAAATCTAACGTAACTATTTCATTTGGATAATTTGATACAATTGGTATTAACCGACCAACTGGTAACGCCTTTTTATAATTATTAATTTGGCACATATGGCATGTAGAGACATATTGATCAATAAATTTTCTCATATACGGGAAATAACAAACATCCCTTATTTTATGATAAGTTTTAAAACGTCCAAAATGACCTGCTAATGGCTTGTCATGAAATTCTCTCATAATTTCATTCCTTAAAGATTTTGGAATGTATACTCGCATTTCTCCTAATGATGTTGCATATTTCGCATAAAATAACAAGCCTTCTACTAGCCTAAAATCGCGAGACCAATTCTCACATATTGCCGCATTAACCGAGCTATCTTCTGGGTTTTCTAGATATCTATAGATATGACCTAATTCTGGGTCTGTTTTTTGTTCTTCTATTAACTGATCTCGTGACGAAAGTACCAAATCTCTGATTATTGCACAATTAACTTTCTCTCCTATTATACTTTCAATTGGGTTTCTCGACAAAACGTCAGCTATTGTATTCTGAGTTCCAGGCCTATGCTCCCATTCTATATTAAATTCTGCTAATTTTAATGCCCATCTGATCATTCTATTTGACAAATTTTACCAGTCATTAAATGTGTTAACGCAGCGTGATCTGTAATAACTTTAATCGGCAAAGAACCTAAATATGTTCTGAATTTATTCAGAGCCCAAACCACTGCTAAACATCTCTCTCTGTTACCGTGTAATTCCTCTCCGCAGCACTAAGCGTACGAGAAGCAAATACTACTGGTCTCTGCTCTTGGTTTAGAACCGCTCCTACCCCTATTGAGCTTGCATCCGTAAATAATTCAAAAGGTTTTTTGAAATCTGGGAATTTTAAAACTGGCGCTTTTGTTATAGCCGCCTTGACCGCGTCGAATGCTTTCTGCGCCTCAATCGACCAAATAAATCTCTTTAATTTTCGCTTAAGATTATAAAGAGGTTCGCAAATATCGGCATAATTTTTAATAAATTTTGCGTACCATTGGGACATTCCTAAAAATTTCGACACCTCCTTGGAGTTATGCGGAGGTTTCATTTCAACTATAGCTTGAACTTTTGTTTCATCAGTTTTAATTCCCTCCTTATTAATAATTAAACCCAAATATTTTAACTCTTCACAACCAAATTTACACTTATCTTTATTTAACGTTAACCCCGCCTCATGTAATAATCGAAAAACTTCTTTCAAATGCTTAACATGTTGAGTGAATGATGGAGATGATATGATGACATCGTCCATGTAAACATTCACAAACTTGCCCATCACGGGTTTGAGAATTATATCTATGGCTTTCTGAAAATTAGGAGCCACCCCTGACAAGCCAAATGGCATTCTGCGAAAGGCGTATGTACCATTTGACAAACGTGGTTTTAACTATATCACTAGGGTTCACAGCCATCTGAAAATATCCCGACCGAAGGTCCAGGGCAGACATTATGCCTGTGTGGGGTATGTTCATTATTAAATCGTCTATTAAGGGTAAAGGATACCTAGGGTACTTCGTGATCGCATTTAGTTTCCGATAATCAACAGCAAATCTATATGCTTCCGGATTATCCGGTGGTGTGTGTGTAACCCATTATTCTTTCTACATAACACCACTGGTGACGCGTACGGGGATTGAATGGGAATTATAGTTCCCTCTTTCAACATTTTGTCAACGTGGTAATCGAGAATCTCTTGTTTAAGCCTATCATATCTGTGCGGACGGGAAACAACTGGTGGATTATCTCCCGTGTCAACCTCATGATATAAAACATGCGTAAGCCCTGGTTTATCTGAAAACAATCCTTGAAAACTATTAAACAAATCTTGTAATTCCCGTTTCTGTTTTTCTTCTAGTTTTGTCTTAGAAAGATATATTTCTACTTTTTCTATTTCAACCGTTTTAACCACATTATTAATCTGCGAATCTGGAATCGCCAAAGATTTTCGATCAAAGTCCAAAATGATCTTTGATCCACCTATGAAGTCTATCCCGAAAATACATGGGTATTCTAAATCTGCTAACACATGGAACAACCAAGGCTTTTCGAAATCCCGTATTCGAATATTTAATTCCACAACTCCCATATTTCGACATTTAGTTCCTTGCGCCGTGATCACCTGAGTACTCGATTTCTTTACTTGTTTATAAAAAAAATATTTTTGGTATGTCTCTTCCGATATAAATGACTTCTCCGCTCCAGTGTCCCATAACGCTTTCGTAAAAGTTTCGTCTAATAAAATAGGAACATCCGGAAGTTCTACCGGAGACATACATATTGCTGAAAGTTTAATCGGTGACTGATTTATCGACTGCGTCCGATCACCTTTAATATCACTCACTTTCAAAACATTTAATCGCCCCATTTGCTTTCTACTGCCCCGACTAAAATTTTCACTCGAACCCCTATTTCTGTGGTCCCCTCTACTAAAATCGTCATTTTGACCTCGATTTCTAAATTGATATCCCCTATCGTTAAATCTGCGATCATCGTTTTGAAACCTATTCCTGCTCTCGAACCACTGATTTCCTTGACGGTTGTTCTGATAGTTACCCCTATAATCATTTCTACCATTATTTAGTCTATGTACCACCTCAGAATTTCTCCAATTTCCTCGATTATTACCAACATTTGACATCCTACGCTCATTCCAACCTCGTCCTTCCACGTTATTACTATTTCTGGAACCCAATGTTGCCTTGCACGAATATCTTTCCTCAAACTTAGCTAATACTTTTAATAATTGGATCGCTGTTTGTGGATTACGCACCTCCACATAATCTTGAACTTGCGGCTCAAGTCTAACGAAAATATGATCTACAAGGGCTTTCTCAGACATCCCCAGTTCTAACTTCTTATTTAACTTAAGCAAATCGTAAACAAAATCTGTTGGCTCTTGGTTCTGTTTTTGCTGAGACGCGTAAAAACGGGTCTCTAAACTTTCCTATTTTGGATGGCAGGGAATGCTTTCGACAATGCTGCTTTCAGCTGTGCGAAGTCCATGGCGGTATTTTGCACTAACGTCGATCCGAATATTTGGTACCAATCCAGGGCTCTACCCAGAAGATGACCTTTTAAATAAGCACACGTTATGTCACTGGGTATATCAAGTAATTTAATTTGGTTTTCTATACCCTCTAAAAATTCGGTGACGTTCTCCGACACAGAAAAATATACTTCTAGACAAACATTAAATCCTCTCGCGTTTCTCATCTCGGGGTCATATAGATTAAACCTAGTTGGGTGCCATTGTGATGTACCTCCCCGTGGAAGTACATCCCTCGAAGTATCAGCGTGAGCTAGAGGTGTAGGGTTAACGAAAGAACTCGGATCAAACATTATCTTAATATGACTTTATTAAGATATTCAACTTAAACTTTGAACAAATATAATATTAATAATTAATATGAGAGAATTTACGATGACGCAATACGCAACACACAATATAATTCAGACCAATCTCAATAATCGAACCGCCTAATCTTCAAATATACTAATAAGTAATCAATCCTACCTTATATTATTCTGTAATAAACTTGTCTTTATCTACAATGGTATGTAGCTTGACGTTTAACTTCTAGCCTAACACCAATATGTTTATCCACGACACGTAGAACTTAAATCTTGAACCACGAACTTTAATAATCATCAACTGCCACAACGCACGTCAATTGTCTAACATTCCTTTACATTGTCATTACGCTTACTCTAAGATCCTATATTTATCCTATATTATTTGCATCTCTTCACTTCTCGTTTCTTGGATTTGATTGGAAAAGAGTTGCCATTAATTCTGGCCCAAAGAACCCAAAGGACTTGTTAAAGAAAAGACGCGTAAGACGTCACAACGTTACTTCTCGTTTTCCGGTTCCGACAGACCTTAACTCTTCACGTGGCTCTGGAAGAGATCTGTCGTGGCGTCAAATCGAACCTGTCATACATGTAGTTGTTAGTATGTAACTCTGCTTTCCTATGCTCTTCAGAGCACGAGATAAAGAGCTAAAGTTAAAGTAGCTTTGTGTATTTAAAATATTCATATGTTTTTACTTTTTTCCTTGATAAACCCCAATCAAGATAGGGTCCTTATTTTTCTTTGCACTAGGGCCTTAGGATACCTAGCTACACCACTGGTTAGAACTGTATTGATCTGCGTTCTAATTACCGTCGATCCGAACTAGAGATGTGCGTGTCATGTATCTTATGGCTGTCCAAACTATCAAACCAGATGTAGGGCCCTATACCCCTATCGAATGCAAGCAGGCGACGAGCAGTCTCCAGAGACCAGAATAGTCCACGCAGAACATGGACTCGTCTGAAAAAACGACATTGTGCCACTCCTGTATCCAGGATTGTCATTTGGCGCACCAGAGTTGCCGTCTTTCTCTATGCTGCATTGTCAAGAGCAACGGTCGCCAAACTTTTTGACCACACGGACCAGTAAATTCATAATTTAAATCCCGTGGACCACTATTAGGATTTTTCAAGTGTTAAATATATTTATAAAAAAAAATTGTGATCTAAGAACACATAAAATGCACCTAGTTAATAAAATGAAACTATTAATTGTAACCAAATTTTTAAAGCTTTATTAATAAATCATAATAAAATAAACAAAATAAAAAAAACTGTAAAAAAAATCAAAACAATTAAGAAATGGTTTAAGTATATCAAACTTTTAGCATTATACATTCCTAGCGTGATATATGTTCCTGCTACTTGAAATTAGATTATGGATATTTGGATCCAATGTTGTGTTACTGCAAGACGGAGAATACATTTATTTCAAGGTGAGATCGGTACCATGTTTTGATTGCTGTGACAGATGAAAAGGCCTTATCACATAAATAAGTTGTGGAGGATTGAATCAGAATTTCATCGCTTGTTTACTAAGAAAAGGGTATTCACTTTTTATGGAAAACCAAAACTGAGATCTTGATTAGGATGAATGAAATTTAGAGAGTTTTGTTGGACCATAAGTCGATGAGGCTATCTTTCAGAGGCATGCTTAAATTATTATCCTGAATTTTCGCGATGAGTAAGTATATTCCACATTTTTCTGGGGACCAGCGACATTTTCTCACGGACCACTACTTTGGCGACCTCTGGTCAAGAGTAAGTGAAGTACTGGTGACCTCTCTTGCTAACAGTCCACGCTGCTGCAAACATCATCGAGTGGATACTGGGTGTGCTGCAAACATACTCATTTCCTGACTAATGGTCCATGATGTGGTTGTAGGGCCAATCTCAAAATGTGTCTGTCATCTCAGACGTTAGTCATGGAGGGCGAGGATATCCTGCATGCTGTTCAGTATGACTTTCATCAATCCATTGATTCCATATTCGCATGACAGTGGTTAAATTTTACCAGTGCGGTAGGCGATATCATGGTACGATAAGCCATTCACTCGATAGGTAACGATCCTGCCTCTTTCAAATTCTGACATTTGCTGATTAGCATCTCTTCTTATTTGAAGCATAATATGACATTCTGAACAAACTCCTACCTTACAAAGCGCTTTCCGAATGAGAAATTCAACACGCTACGTTTCTTTTATGCAATGCTTCAGATGTTGGTCTGGTGTCGACTAAAAACACTGAAATGCTAATCGTTTGCATATAACAAGGCCGGCTGTAGCAGTTTTGCAGTCCCGGACAAAAATGGAAAATGCCGCCCCTCTTCCCAAAGCAAAAAATTATAATATATATATATACATATATATCCTTACTAATAATATAAACGCGAAAGCCTGTATGGATGTTTGATACTCTTTCACGGAAAAACAACTGAATGGATTTTAATAAAACTTTACAATAATATAGCTTATATCAGAATAACATATAGTCTATAATTTATAAAGATATTGTGTGAAGTTTCTAAAATATAACGATAACTGTGAAGAAAGTTGGAAAAAATTCTGCCATCTGCAAAAAACCCGCAACAGCATATATCTATCTTTTTTGTGGGAAGCAAAACTTTCCCTTTTGTTTTGTCTACGCCATGCCTCAGTGCCCGCTCGCTTTTGATTTATTCCGTTTATCAGTGCAATCACTATTTTTTTTATTTTATAATAAAACTAGATTTCGAAGGGAGAGGTGATGGCAAGATTTTAACATAAAATAAATACAACAGAAAGTAATATCAATGTATTACACTTCCAAATATAAATTATTTACACTATTTTAAGCGTTAATTGCACAAAATTTGTAACTGTGTTACTTTTTCTCAGCAGAGATCAGTTTAGGAAGATGTTTTCAAAAATCGAATGACAAGAGAGTTACGGGAGTTATAAATAAATAAAAAATTCCCTTTTATCAGCTATCAGATCTACAGACTTAAAATTTAACAAATATGTTTTTTGTTGTTGTTGTTGAGCTGAGATATGCAAAACGCTTTTTTTTTGTTTTGTTTAATTTGCAATTCACGTAAAATTAACTCATTAAAAACTGCTTTATCCTTCAATCTGTATTATTTAATTTTTCAATTTACCCGTGCGAAGAACGGGTATACCAGCTAGTATATATATATATATAACCCTAATGTCCTAAAAAGTACAAAATAATTCGAAATTAATCACATAACTACTCGTCGTAATTCATTGACGTAGCTAATACTGAGTGGGTCCTGTATCCAAATTCATTGAGGAGTTTTTTTTTTTTTTTTGGGGGCTCTACATATTACGATGCTTTGCTTACAAATTTTGGGGTCGGTATCATTGATACGGTGATAGCTACACCTCTGTTATGATTTCAAACGAGTAAAATGTAAAAAAAGAAATAGCTCGTTTCTCCAATTTCTTCGAAAAAAGTCTACCGATGGTGGGTATCACAAGCGCTTTTATTTTAACAAAGAGTAACTACACTCAAGACAAAAATAAAACATCTCCTGTGGCTATTAAAAACTCTTATTACCCTTGTCCTCTTTAGCATTACACGGGTGAAAAGAATTTCCGCTGTGACTCTACTTCTGGATGGGAAGAAAGTTACTAGTAAAAGTTATGTAAACATATCAACTTTCATAATTTAACAGAGGGATGTCCAACACGTGGCCCGCCAGTACGTAAGTTGCAGCCCACCGACTTTTTTAAAAAATGTTTGAATATCAGATTTTTAAAGTTTTTTTCATTTTGAAATTTATATATATATATATATATATATATATATATATATATATATTATATATATATATATATATATATTTAAATTTATATATACACTCAGGAACATTGAAAATAGCGACCCAAGAAGAAAGCATCGGATTGAAATGAAATTTAATACACATAATGGCACAAATGAGAGATTCACTTGGTCTCTAAAACAAGACAATTAAACGAATGCAGGGTGTGCAACGACACAAATACTGGGCAACTTCAATAGCGCGTTGGACCACCTCCAGCTGCAATACATGCCGCCACACGATCCGGCAACGAGTTGATTAGACACCTTATGTTGTCCTGAGGCAGATGGGCCCCAAATCTTGAACAGCCAACTCTAAATCATGTACAGAGTGACACGATGGCATCTACCATTTTAGCTGATCCCACACGTGTGCTCTACAGGGGACAAATCGGGGGAGCGGGCCGGTGATGGAAGAGTCTGAAAATGACGTAGGAAGTCTTGAGCAACTCTTGCTGTATGCGGACGAGCATTATCTTGCTAGAAAATTGCCCCTGGGAGACCATTTAGGAAAGGTCCTATTGAAGTTGCCAATATGTAACATTCCACATTGATCTGGCTTGGCACCACTGTAGACGCAGTTGCCGATGTTCCGGTGTTAAAGGGAGTGCACGGAAAGGGCGCTTGGATTTAAGATTTGCTTCTGCAAGGAGTCTGGAAATTGTTTGTGGAACAATTGCTACGCCTACGTCTACTCGTATCGTTGAACGAGTCACTGTGGGGTCCACAAGTGCTTGCCGCACGATCCTTCGATCATCTCTCCTCGTGGTCTTCCTGGTAGCTCCAGACCCGGTTTTCCGCGCGTGGGTACCTTCTCGTGTCCACTGCTCCCAACAATTTCTAACGGCACATTCCGAACGATCCACCTGGTCAGCAACACGGCGCGTCGACCAGCTTGCAGTTTTCATCCCGATGATCAGGCCTCTCTCAAACTCGCTTAACTGTGAGAAATGTCTTCTAGCACGTTTACCTGGCATGTTTCGCTTACCAAAGTCTTCCTACAATCGGTGGGTAATCGTCCCGTTTATGAATCTTCGAATTTGCGCTGGCTTATATAGCACCCTTTTCCTGATTGTAGCACCACCTCGGCGTGTATGAGCATGCGTATTGGCACAAAGCTTGGATCATTTGCATATCACATTACGCTATACTTATTTGCAAAGTTTCGCGATTGTACTTAGCTTCCTTCTTGGGTCGCTATTTTCAATGTTCCTGAGTGTATATATATATATATGTATAATGTATTTTCCTGTTACCTTTTCTTGTTTTAAAATAAATCTTTATGGTAATAGAAATGTCTTTTAGATTAAAATAGATTTATATTTTATCGAGCAGTTACATTTGCTTTTACTGTAGTAAATTACTTTTAAATAAATTTCGAATTGCATTATGCATATCCTTTACTATAGATGGTACATGATTCTTTCTTTGTGTGTGCGACTTTCGTTTCTCTCCTCCTCCTCCTTTTCTGTTTGGAGTGCCCAAAAAGCAAGAGGCAGTCAGAGATGTTTTTTAAAGTGTAAAAAAAATATTCAAGACGGTAAAATTAAAGGACAACGTATACTTAATTGTTTGTGAATGACAGCACTATCAAATTTCAACAATGAGTAACGAAAGATCAATTCAATAGAAACACCGTGATGTTCAAGAAAATGGCAACTGTAATATTTTAAACATTATTTGATCATTGCATTATTACATTATATAAATATTATTATATGATCTATGTCTGTATACATGGAAAATAATGAAAACAATAATAATAATTCATTCTGTTTTAAATTTTCACTCCAATAAATGTTTTTTTTTGTTTCCAAATATGATATAAAGGTACATATTTTTATGTGCGGCCCGCGAGATTATAATGTTTTTCCGAAGTGGTTCACAAGATCGAACCCTTCAAGTTTCAATGTAAAATAAAACTGGCATTAAACATACAGAGTACAAAATAAGGAAATATGGTAGGTTAAATGTAATACCAAATTCCCACTCAATAATATTTCAGAAAGTATATCACATTTTTTTGTAGCATAAAAAAAATATTTGCCAAATTTGATCCAAATACCTCCCTTAAAATTTGCCGCCCCGGGCAGGGGTCCGGTTTGTCCGGCCTTAGAGCCCCCTCCCCGCCCCTGCATATAGCAACTTCTTCCTTTCATGTGATTTTGACGTCTGCCAGATCTTTCTGTCCTGATGTTGCAATATTAATGGCCAGCATTGTACATATTATGTTTGTGGAAATGTATACATTTATATTAGTAAATAATGACTTACATATATATACATATACTAGCGGTCCCGACAGACGTTGTCCTGTATACACGTCTTAAATCCGAAAATTATAAACTTTTTTGAATAAGTTGTAACAATCTGGACCGTTTTGATGAATTTTTTTATAAAGAAAGTTATTACAATACCTGACATCATCACACGTACAGTTACCAAAATTCGACTTATCGATTGCGTGTGAGTATATATTTACTACAAACTAAGTTGAATATAGAAGCTATTCTGAATAGAACCTTGAACTTGTTTTGATTAAAGAGTAAAAAGATAAAACTCGAGCTATTTTCATAACAGGTATATTTTTTTGATGCACTAAAAATATATTTATCGTAATGCCATTGAATGTACAATGTTTTTGGTTAATCCTTGAGGGGTATAAACAAACAAATGCGATGGTTTGCCAAACCTCGGACATGCAACATATGATTGACCGTGCGAAAAGCAAAGGTTTTCTAAATCTATGCCAAAATAATTGTCATTGTTTGACCTTGTGACTTATTAATGGTCATAGCAAATGCCAAGAGAATTGGAAATTGCAAACATTTGAATGGGTAGGTGATTCTAAAAGAATCATTGGGATCTGTGGTAGAAGTACAACTTCACCTTGAAGTTTGCTGCTCAAAATAGTGGCCTCAAGAATATTGCCCATGATTTTTTTATGAACAATCGCGCGCCCTTACATAATTTTGGCACATTTTTAACTAATTGCGATATCGGACCGAATTGTGAACCTAAACCATTCTCAAATCCACTTGAATCCACACAAAAAATATGATCCAAATCGGTCCAGCCATTTAGGAGGAGTTCAGACACATACACACTCACAGAAGAATTACATATAAAGGGTGTTTTTTTGAGAGGTATAGAACTTTAAATTGCAATAAAACAACGATGTATTATTCGATTGACATGAATTTTTTTTATTCGAAAGATAATCTTGTGGCATTATATTTTAAATATGATTTCTGGCATAGGACTGCCACGGCTGGCTCGGATGTAGTCCAATCTGGACGTCCAATTTTCGATGACTTTTTCCAACATTTGTGGCCGTATATCGGCAATAACACGGCGAATGTTGTCTCCCAAATAGTCAAGCGTTTGTGGCTTATCCGCATAGACCAATGACTTTACATAGCCCCACAGAAAATAGTCTAGCGGTGTTAAATCACAAGATCTTGGAGGCCAATTCACAGGTCCCAAACGGGAAATTAGGCGGTCACCAAACGTGTCTTTCAATAGATCGATTGTGGCACGAGCTGTGTGACATTTTGCGCCGTCTTGTTGGAACCACAGCTCCTGGACATCATGATTGTTCAATTCAGGAATGAAAAAGTTAGTAATCATGGCTCTATACCGATCACCATTGACTGTAACGTTGTGGCCTTCATCGTTTTTGAAGAAGTACGGACCAATGATTCCACCAGCCCATAAAGCGCACCAAACAGTCAGTTTTTCTGGATGTAACGGTGTTTCGACATACACTTGTGGATTAGCTTCACTCCAAAGTTTTGTTTGTTGATGTAGCCATTCAACCAGAAGTGCGCTTCATCGCTAAACAAAATTCGCTTATGAAAATCGAGCATTATTTTCGAAATAAAATTGCACAATTTGAAAGCGTTGTTCAGGCGTAAGTCTATTCATGATGAATTGCCGAACCAAACTGAGAATAAATCACTTGACAGCTGTTAAATCGGTCGCCATCTTGGAAAGTAATGCCAACATAAACTTCTATACCTGGAAAAAAACACTCTGTATAAAGATATATGCCGTATCGTGGCGAAATGAATAATCTTCCCGATTCTGTATTTATTTTTTGTCTGATTTTCATAGAAAAAGGACACATGGGTAAAACAATTATGCGTTTTATGGTTTTTAATTAATATCTCTTTAACCAATTGCGATATTGGACCGAATTGTGAATCTAAACCATTCTCGAATCCACTTGAACCCACACAAAAAATGTCATCAAAATCGGTCCAGTCGTTTAGGAGAAGTTTAGTCGCATACATACACACAGAAGAGTTATATACAGTTGGCAAAATGTTTATTTGCACACTTAAAATTTCGTATTTTCTTCAAAAATAAATTAAGTAATATAACTAAAAGTTATTGAGATACATTTAAATTGTTTTAAAAAATAATATTCTTTCACAATAAAAAATAAATCAAGCATTTATTTTAAAGAAGGGAATTTTTTTAAAAAAATTATACTTTAAAAAGATTATTTGTACACTTGCTTAGTAAACTTTAACAAAACATATGCAACAATGTAATGAAATTTCAATACTTTGTAAACAGTCCATTGGCTTTTATAACTGCGTCAAGACGCCTTGGCATTGACTGAATTAACTTCTTTGTGATTTCTGTGTCAATGGAGCTCTAAAGTTCTTGAAGTTTTTATTTTAAGTTCTCTTTATTTGTTACATTTTTTCCGAAATTCAGTGTCCAAATGCATTCATAAATTTTCTATAGGATTAAGATCTGGAGATCGTGGAGATGTTTGAAGTCGCCTTGGAGCATGATAAAGCAACCATGTCTTAGTAACTGTAGCGGTGTGCTTCGGGTCATTGTCTTGTTGGAATATAAAAGTGTTCTCCATGCTCAATTTCTTAGCGCTATCTAACCAATTATGTCGCAATACATCGATATAAGCTAAAGCATTCATTTTGTTGTCAATAAATGCTAAGTTACCCGCTCCATTATTAGCTACATATCTCCACACCATAACATTTCCGCCACCGTGTTTTAAAGTGGGAAGTACATTTTTGGGTTCAAGAGCTGTTTTATTTTTCTCCAAATTTTTAGAATACTTGGTGGTGTAAAAATCTCAAACTTGCTCTCGTCAGAAAAAATAACCTTTTTCCAAAAATCCATGGGCTTATTTTTGTACTTCATGGCAAACTCTAGACGTCTTTTCCTGCTTACTTCACTAATAAAAGGTTTCTTTCTGGGAGTTCTGGCTTTCAAACCAGTGCTGTGCAGTCCATTTCTGACTGTCTGAACAGACACTGAAACGTTACATGATGACAGAAGTTCATTGACAATATTTTGAGCTGATGGCATTGGTTTATTTGTTGCTGACCTTACAATCATTCGCTTAGCTCTTGAAGTCAATTTACTCGGACCACCAAGTCTGAGCTTATTTTTAACACTGCCGGTCTCTAAATACTTTTTTACGATGTAACCAACGGTTGTAAATGACAGTTTTAAAATTTTTCCTATTTCCCGGAAAGATTTTCCCTCTTTATGGAGCTCTGTAATATGTTTCCTAATATCTAAAGAAATTTCTTTGGTTTTATGAGCAATTTTCAAGATTATATCTGTAAATTTAAATGTAATCTGAAACTATTTAAGTATTATTGATAAACTAAGAAAAACGTATGAAAAACTAAGTTGAATCTAAAAAGTTTAACTAAAACTTTTGCCATACTTACACCAAAAGAATTCTGTACAAATACTCTTTTTGCAACGATTTTTCACACTTTTCCAGATTACAATTACTTTATACTTAAAAGGAAAAATAATTAGCATACAACGATTAGACGTATTACAGAAATGCATGATTAATTCGCAACTAAAATATGGGTATTTATTTCATCAAAAGCGAAGAAAAATGTGGTGAACAAATAATCATTTTGTCAACTGTATATAAAGATTATTTGAAAAGAGATTAATTAAAAACGTTAAAAAGCATGATTTGTCTGCATTTTTGTAACAATGAAGACCCTGTTTGGCCAGTTCAGTTTTGCTGAAAATCGATTTTAGACGCCAACTTACGTCATTTTTATAACAATAACGTTATTACAACAATGCAGGTGAATATTGAGTTGAATGTTTTTAATGTTTTGAATTAATATGTTTTTAACTAATTGCGATATTGGACCAAATTGTGAACCTAAACCATTCTCGAATCCACAGGAACAAACACAAAAAATTTCATCAAAATCGGTCCACCCGTTTAGGAGGAGTTTAGTCACATACACACGCACAGAAGATCTTTGTATATATATATATATATATATATATATATATATATATATATATATATATATATATATATATATATATATATATATATATATATATATATATATATATATATATATATATATATATATGTATATATATATATATATATATATATATATATATATATATATATACATATATATATATATATATATATATATATATATAAAGTAAGATTAGTTCTATCCCTTTGTCAATGTTCAAGGTCTTCTGCATATATATAAGTTTAAGGCCTTGTTCTAAGCAGCTATTTATTTGATACAGTTAAACCTGCCTTGATCCTACTTTCTTTAAAACATGTTTTTTAAGGGGTTTTTTCCAATCTTTTAAAAAATATTTAAACAATAGAATTATGGCTAGCATTATTAAGAAAATGAGCCGGATTCATTCTACCGAAACTGAAGATAATTATTCGAAAAAAGTTAGTAGGATATGGAGAACTCACTAAACTAGGCTCATTACGAGATTTTAACTCAGTTATGTCATTTGTTGAAACTCACTACTGAGAATGAATATGTAGGAAAACTCATGTATTTTAGCTTATGAGTTCCCAGAATGATTTGAAGAATATGACAGAGATATTTTCGTCTTGCTTAATTGGCCTTTACAATCATTAGATTATAATCCGATAAAATATTTACGAAATGAGCCTGAAAAGACCATCAGACAGCTGCGTCTACAATGAATATTTCTTACAGGCCCTTTAAAGCTACAGAGAGCAGCAGAGGAAAAGTATATAAGATATGATACTGGATTCCAAAACAAGCATTTCAATCCAGTCCATGCGAAAGAGAGGTTGCATAGAAGAATTGCGGAACCAGTGTAGCTTATAGGTGTATATTGTGTGTGTGAATAAGAGGTCAGTATAGAGTTTAGCAATTTAATGTACACAATTCACTATATCATAGGTATGTTAAACATTTAATAATATATGAAATTATTAGTATATTACTTTTAACATATGTTATAAACTAACTATATGTCTAAATTATTTTAAAAACGCTAGCATAGAATTTCACTGTTATTCTTTTTATTTTTGTTAGAGTATTTAATTGGTTTTATAAAAATATAAGGTAAAAAAAATGAAAGAAAAAAAAACGGAAATGTTTTTAACAGTATAACATGTCATTAAGGAATAATATTGGAGGATTAGATATTTTGTTTTATTCTGAAAATTTAAAGTGGGATAAAATTACTTAAGATTTTATCATGTGAGAGTCTTAAAAAACTAAGAGATTAATATCTATACTAAATATTTCATTTTGGGTTTGAACCTTTTTATGATTACCCTTATTTAAAAACGCAGGTAAAATAGTTAAGGTTGTAATAAAATGGCTATTTCAGGATATTAAAGATTACAGAATAATACTAAACAGTACATTTTCCATAGTTTTTACCACATTCGTGTAGTGCAGGCATGTCAAACTCAGATGATATTGCAGGCCACATGGTCTATTTTATATTAAGTCGGGGGTCGCATGTTTTTAATGTTAACAAAATTAATAAAAAACGATTTTTAGAAGGATTATATTATGTATTTATTAGACTCAATTCATTCCATGTTTCATTTTCCATGTTAGTTTTACAATCAAGCTATATGAATATTTCATATTTTTCATAAGAAAAAAAATAGTTGTAATAAGAAATACTGTTTAATATTACTTTTTATAAAATATTTTGCATAGCTTTTTACAAAACAAGTCATCAAAATTTAGTTGAATGTATTAAGCTGATAAAACTTTTATAATTGATGGTAAATGTTTATCGGGATTTATCTTGACTTTCTAATTTTTTCCTTAAGGTATCCGACTACGTTCGGAACCATGATTTTAAAAACGCGCATAAACGGATAGTTTTCATGATATTTAGTGTCATTTAGATAAGAATAAATGTATAAAATTGTTTTTAAGGACATTTTCACACACACACACAAAATTATTTAAGTACAATATTTTGCCAAAAAATTAACTTAAAATAACCTTTTTTTCAAAATGTTCTCCTTTTATAAAAAATGCTTCTAAAATAATAATATTTTGCTTATATAAAGTAAAGAATTCTCTCTTCAGAGAGTCTGAACTATTTTTTTTTTTTGAAAAATTCACATTATTTTCAGAGTTACCACCAATTGAAATAATTATCGACGTTTTCTTCTTAAAATTTCTCCCCTCTGTTGTCGTAAAACATGAATATATAAACCTTCTTCTAAGTTATATATTTCAAAAATTCGAGTTGAGCCTCTGTACAGAGGTCTGAGGTATATACAGACAAAATATTACTATAATAGAAGCATTTTTCACAAAAGAAGAATATTTTGAAAATGGGTCATTCTATGTTTATTTTTTGTCAAAATATTGTACTTAAATAATTTTTTATTGTAATACTATTCTTAAAAACAATTTTATGTACATTTTCTAATCGAAGTGACTCTAAACATCATAAATATTATCCATTTATACGCTTTTGCAAAATCACGGTTCCGAACGTAGTCGGATACCTCGAAGAAAATAGTTGCTCACATAAATCAGAGTTCTACTGAACACATTCATTGAACGCGTAATAAACGATAGCATTTTAGGAAAGCGATAGAAATATGTATCAAAAGCTGGAATTTCAAATTCCATGCAATTTCACTTCAACAAAGAATTGTATTGAATTTCAATGAACTATATATATATATATATATATATATATGTGTGTGTGTGTGTGTGTGTGTGTATATATTTGTAAGTTTTCGTCTACAACTTCAATATTGATAGATAGTGGTGAAGTAAAAATACGAAATTACAATTCATAGCTTATCAAATCAGAAAATCTTCGATTGAATTCGCTTTCTATTAATTTAATTTGCTAAGCCTTTTCCGTAAATTTTAATTTAGGTGATTTAATCTATAGATACACACGGGTTTAAAAATAAAATAAAAGTTCGTTTCTATTTGTTTTCGCCAACTTAAAATTTAATTTGAAAGCGCATTAGTTTTTTTCAAATAGCGCTGTTACAACATGATTTTTACTTGAAGCTTAAGGTTAAGTTAACTTATAATATCATCCAAGAAAGCCAGGTCCCCACTTTATCCATTGTTTAGCTATTAATTCAGCACATTCGTAACTTTTTGTTTTTAAGAAAATTATTCTTTCATCCAACAACTTGAAGAATCACCTTAGCCATTGAACTTTCGTATGATATGATTGATTGGTGCATTCACATTCTAAATCTTCCAGAAATAAAACAAATTGAGAAAAATTAATCTAGAATATAATTTACAATTTTGGTGACCGCCTTTTTTTTAAAAAAATCTGATGTTTAAGACTTTGAAGCACAAGCTGGTGAATAATGTAATGAAAATATTAAAAATTATTGTAGTGCTATTTGCATGTTTCTTTCTTTCTTTCTTTTTGCTACTCCTCCCATAGTAATCCCGGTTTTAAATAAGGGGTTGTAGGCCTAAATGCGGTGGTATCCTTCCTTCCTCAATGGCACTGCATCCCAGGGCCTTGGCCTTCCTAAGAATTCTGTTCCAGGCTGTCCTGTTCTTGGCCCGACTTTTCCAGTTTCTGACATTAATAGTTTTCAGTTCCATCCACCAGAGTCTTAGTTACAATAGGGTCTGGCTACAAAGATGTTTTTTGCGACTCGATTGTCGTCTAATCTTATCATGTATCCTTGCCCATTTTAACCTTTAGATTGCAGTGAATTTAACAATGTCTGGATGTTTGAAAAGTTTTTAAATTTCTAAATTGGTCCTTTTTCTCCAAATAATGTATCACAATTTAAACTTCCAAAAATAATGCTAAGGCCTCTTCCTTCAAATATAGCAAGAGTCCCCTTTTCTTTCTTGGTCATTCTCCCAGTTTCTGCAGCATATGTGAGAACAAGCCTTGTCAAGGATTTGTAAATGAGTAGTTTCTTTTCTGTTGATAAAATTAGATTTTAACTATTTTCGAAGCCTATAAAAACATCTGTTACCAGCAGTGACTCTTACGAACCTCTGGGGTTATGACATTGAGTGCGTTCTGCTCAGAGCCTAAATATTTGAAACCATTGACAGCTTCAAATCTGTATTCGCTTTTTACAAAATAAGGCTCATTAAAACTAACATGAATTTGATTTTAAATGTGGTGGTATACTAGTATTAAAAACAACGTCAATAATATTCAGTTTTTGAGAGAAAAATTGACATAAATGTAATAAGCAAACTTAGTTCAATTATCATTAGCATGAAGTAATAAATATTAACAATAGTTCGTAAGGCAAGTATTTTACGACAAGAGGTATTTCTCTCCGCACGTCCAGACAACCGCTATTGCATGTCTACTCGGTATGAGTAAGACAAAGGAGATGAGAGTTGTACAGAGCACGACTACTAGGTCCCAACAGAAATCGTAAGTGCACCATCAGTTGCAAGACAAAACTTTTCCACAATGGTGTGTGTGTGTGACTTATACTTCTTCAAAACTTCAATAACCGCATCAAAAATATCAGCTCCAGTATTTGTATTATACATATGAAAAATTCCAAGAATTCTTCAATTATTTTTAAGTTATCGCATCTGCGAACAAGAACGGACGGCTAAGTATTATTTCGAATTTCTAGACTAAATAATGTTTTATTCTAGTTTTGGATACAGAAATGTCGCAGTTCCCTATTTTCTTGAAAAATACGATTTTCCTCTTCAATCAATCTCTTTTCTTACACATTGCTTTTAAAGTATGAATATATTTTTATTAAACAATTTTTTAGTTTAATATCAGTAAAAACAGAAGTCCACTTTCATTCGCAAAAGGTTGAGCAAACATTTCACTCTATCTTGATTGCCTTCTGTTTTTGTGTGTGTTTTTTAAACTTAAAAATAAAACACACCTATATTGGTCTCTCTGGTGACTCACATCTATGGTGGTCACTCTGTTGTCCTCCAAGGAGAGATGAAGGAAGAGAAATAAATGTCGCATACACACAGAATTAATCTGGGTTACACTTTAGTAAATAATATGCATAAATTCATTTAAAAATTTAATAAAAATTAATTTATTATAATAAAATTAAATAAATTTTAATAAAATATTAAAAATAACTTTTGATCTAAAACTTATTTCTGTTATGAAATAGGATAACAAGAATAGGTAACAAAATTTTTTATAAGTTGACATCAAATAAATTTCAAAATGGAAAACTTTTAGATGCTTAAAAGTTTTCAAAAAGTCTCGGCGGGCCTCAACCTGTGCATTGGCGAGCCACATGTTTGACATTCCTGGTGTAGTGTGTAGTTATAACTTATTGATATATTTGTTTAGGTTAATTGTAAATTAAGTTTTAATATATATACTCCCTTTATCAAAAATGCAGGCACCTGGTGTATTTGTATCGTTGAATGTTATGCAGTTAAAAAAATTAGATTGTACTTCAGAACATATAGCATGTCAGACTTTCCTTACGACTTCTTTTAACTTTAGTATTTCCGCCAACCCGGGTATAAATGTACATAAACTACAAACTCAAATCAAAACTACTGACTAATTAACTAGAAGAAATTTGTTTGAAAATATTTCGTCAATATACACATACGAATATAATATTTCCAGCAACTTCAGACAAGTCAGCTCGGTGGCTTCGAGGTAGCATGCCCGCCTTGTAAGTATAAGTTTGCGGGTTAGATTCCGGTTGGAGTCGATAGATTTTCTGCATGCAAAAATAGAGTAAGCCCTCATGTCGTGTGATTATGTGGCATCACATGACATAAAATGTAAAAAAAAAATCCTTGGAGCATCAATTTGGCTCTGGTACTCTCGAGTGGCCGCGGTAGCCAAGTGGTCAAGGTATCGGATTGTGGCTGGCTTGTCACGAGTTCGAGCCCAGTACCACAAAAAGACCCGCCGCGTAGGGGAGCGATGCACGAAAAATCTATCGAGAGCGCAAACGTCCTCCCGTTGGTGCGGTAGCTAGGAGAGGGGGGGAGGACGACACCAGCTCAGGTGTCGTCCTCGTCACTTGACCATGGTTCAAAATTACGAGGCCCGAAACCAAAAGCCCTCGTGTAGCTGAACAGTGCGACGTTAATATTCCCTTACTCACTTGTACTCTCAGCAAAATTGAATGTGTCAAACACTGCATTTTCAAGGTTTTACTGAATTGATCAATTTTTTGATTTTGTAAATATTAATGCTGAAAATTCTGTTTTACATAAATATGTAATAAAAATAATATAAATAATATTTCTTAATTCAGAACCAAAATTCATATTTGTGATCGTTTGGGAAATTCAAATCTTAAGCCTTTACAGTTTGATACTCAGCAAATTTTTCTTCCGTGTTTGAATGTATATAACATAAAAACCAAACATTTGAACGAGGAATTTTGTTTATGAATTTAAATATAATTTTTTCCGGTACTTTTTCGTTTCGAGGGCCATTGGCAACTTAATTTTTTTTATGTTTGCCAAATTAAACACAAAATAAGGCAATAATCTCTCTCTCTCTCTCTCAATGCCAGATTCCACATTCCTTAAATTATTTCATTGAGGAGGCATAAAATGTTTTCTTGATTCCAACGTTGAAGAAAAAGGTTAGTTACTGTTAAATCGTCGCCACATAAATTCACACAAATACAAATTGAGGTGTTACCGAGCCATGTCTCGATGCCGTTTATTGTGTCGTTTTAAGCTTCTCTCTCTCTCTCTTCACATACGCTCTACCATTTGAGTGTGACACCTAGTTTCTGAATCAACAAAGTGATACATATGATTCGCAGTTCGTAGCCGGTATCCACTTCATCCGATTTATACGATTTCCAGCAATCCGTGTAAGCTGTTTCTTCCATGACATTTTCCTTTATTGCTGCCAATAAAGTTTTCGAGGATCTATCCGGAACTGCAATTAAATGTTATCTCTGGATTCTCTACACAATCTTCCGAAAACCCATCGTTCAAGAAGAAACCACCCAAAGTCGCTTTTTTTCCGAGTGAAGAGGCT
Source organism: Trichonephila clavipes (assembly GCA_019973935.1). Taxonomy (NCBI): domain Eukaryota; kingdom Metazoa; phylum Arthropoda; class Arachnida; order Araneae; family Nephilidae; genus Trichonephila; species Trichonephila clavipes. Next base: position 74,964 of record BMAU01007914.1, on the reverse strand, counting down.
TTCGTCCACTGGCATAGCTAGTTCCCCCCTGAGTGGACCCCACATCAAAACTCCTTCGGGACCCTTTTTTGAAAAGAAAGCACCTTTTTGTTGTACTGTAGTTACAAATGTTGGGGCCCCTGTAGCTTGGGGCCCCGCATCATTGATACGGAGGTACCTAAGCCGCTGCTTTCGTCTATTTCGACAATCTTGTCGTATCTACTAATTTTCTCTTTTGGCCCGATTACTAAGGCTACAGCACAAACCTCCCGCACCTAATTATTCCAATCCACAGTTGTATTGTGAGAGACCCGCGCCTCTCTCGCGAGCACCTAGATATGTAGGGGGAAGGGAAGAAAGACTCGACATTATTTAAATCTAATCTATTTATTTCAACTCTAAGAACATACATAATTTCAACTAATAATCTTAAGAGAATGTCTCAATAAAAATCGTGAAAGTGGAACAACGACAGAAACGCGTAAGTGATTAATCGACTAACAAACTGGATCCATCTTTTAATTCAGGATCTAACTTTTTATCTAATTTAACCAAATCTTAATTCAATCTTAGTAAGCAATCGTCACTTTAAGGTTTCCTTCTATTAAGGTATCCGACTACGTACGGAACCGTGATTTTGCAAAAGCGCATAAATGGATAATTTTCCTGATATTTAGTGTCACTTAGATTAGAATACATGCATAAAATTGTTTTAAGGACATTTTGACAAAAAAATTATTTAAATACAATATTTTTGCAAAAAATTAACTTAGAATATTCTTTTTTCAGAATGTTCTCCTTTTGTGAAAAATGCTTCTATTATAATAATATTTAGCCTGTATATAGCTAAGACCTCTCTACAGAGGCTTAACTAGAATTTTTAAAATGTATAACTTAGAAGTGGGTTTATCCATACGATAACAGAGGGGAGCAATTTTAAGAAAAAAACGCCAATAATTATTTCAATTGGTGGTAACTCTGAAAATAATGTGAATTTTTCAAAAAATTCTAGTTGAGCCTCTGTAGAGAGGTCTGAGCTGTATACAGGCAAAATATTATTATAATAAAAGCATTTTTCAAAAAAGGAGAACATTTTGAGAAAAAAATGTTATTCTAAGTTAATTTTTTGCCAAAATATTTTATTTAAATAATTTTTTTGTCAAAATGTCCTTAAAACAATTTTATGCATGTATTTTAATCTGAGTAACACTAAATATCATGAAAATTATCCATTTACGTGCTTTTTTAAAGTCACGGTTTCGAACGTAGTCGGATATCTTAATAATCAAAGCTCTATAATTCAAATATTATACCTTTAATACCAATCTCACCTGTCTAGAGAATATCTCCGCTCCTTCTTCTTCTAAAGCTAGAAAACCTCGCATATTTATAGTAAGTTAATTTACAGATATCTTTAAAAAACAACGAAAATTTCAAAAGCATAACAAACATGTTCAATCATTTCAAGCAATTCGTTTCATTGCAAAGATTCTCTCTTTTGGCTTAAAAAGACTTTCAAGTAGATCCTTTTGAAGAGTCTGGATAAGTGAAAATGAAAAAACGTTTATTCGTAGAATTTTCAGAGAGTGAGAGAGTAGTGAATATTAACTTCGCACTATTCAGCTACTCGTGGGCTTTTGGTGACGGACCTCAAAATTTTGAACCATGGTCAAGTGAAGAGGGCGCCCCTCCTGAGCTGGCATCTCCTCTCATAACTTCCACACCGCACCAACGAGAGGACGTTTGAGCCATGATAAATGTAACATTCAGTGGGCTCCTCTACAAGGCGGGTCTTCAGCGGTGCTGGGCTTGAACTCGTGACACGCCTACCGCGATTCCGTTACATTGACCACTGGGCTACCGCGGCCGCTCGCAGAATGTTCAGAAATGTATCAAATGCAGAGGGAAAAAAGGAAAATAATTCCGAATAACTTTCTAGCTATTCAAAGGAATACACAATTAAGGGATGATATATTGATAGTTAAGTTAATAATTTGAAAACCAGCAATTGTGTAACTACGATTTCTGCAATTAGAGCGATACTTGTTCATGAAGAAAGTGTGCATCAAAAGTATGGATTATTTTTTCCCAATATTTCTAATTCTTATTCATGAATCTAATCCTCTTTGAGGCCACTGAAACTGATACTTTCAAAGTAAAATTTGACATATGATTTATATGGAACTAAAATATTTTAAAAACAAACAATTCAGGCTATTGAACTAACGAAACGTTTTTTATTCTATCGTCGTGAATTTTTTTCGCTGCGATTCTGCTTTATTAATTTTTTATTGATATTGTTTTGTGTACAAACATAATTTATCTTTACAACTGATATGGGAAGAACTGACTATAGCATAATTCCTGAATAATTTTATTATAAATTATGCAAAGGATTCGTATAAAAAATGGTATTATTACATTTTATTTCCAATGAGGCTGCGGACTAGTACTATTTAATATTGCAGACCTAGTACATTCTCTGGGATTTGGTATCACTTTTTAGTGCGGGCACCATAATAGGTGGAATACCAATTGTCGTAATGTAGTTTTGACGCCCAGTTTCCTCCTCAGATAGAGGCATCTGAGCTGTGACGATGCGAAATTGGAATTTTTCCATCTTAATATGCAATACGTTGAAAGTGGAATTTCTTAAGAGAATACTATTTCTAGAATGTTATCTATAATTTAAAGTTGAAAATGTGATAAAAGTGCATCCGATAATAAAGGCAAGTAATCATTTTATATATTGTGTTTGCTAACCCTAATGTTAAGTCATAACAAGTGGATGTGTACGCTTTCTTTGAACCGTAATTTTTTTTTTCGCTCTGGTTTAACTAAAAAAAGTATATCTGTTCAGTTCCGGTTTTGGTTCCAACACAAATAACGGTTTTTGGTTCAGTTCTGAATGAATAATTTTATTTTATGTATATTTTTATCTTAAAATCATGTATACTTCTAGTTCATTCAATTGAATTAAATCTGCCTTCTACAAGTATTTTCGACCAAAACTGAAACAGAAAAGTACTAGTAAACATTAAAACAGGAAATCGAGAAGCAATGTATACGCAATAATGATAATTACATGGTTGACGTTAAATTAGAAAATATCGATATATAAAAGTTGGTTACAGTAACAAAATAACTTAAGATACATCGAACCGAAATAAATCACTATTAGCTCACACTCTCTATATATTTATTTATGTTGGTGGAATTTTCAATCGTTAATAAAATACATTTTAAAGCGCTCAATTGAGCTGAAATTTTATATACATGGCTATTTTGAATGACAACTCAGTAATTTAATTACAATAAATAAAAAAAATAATTGATTAAAACTAATTATTCAAAGAATTACAAACATAGCCACGTTGGCATCATTTTTGGTGACTTAGCGACCATTTTGGCGACTTGTGTCAAAACTTGAAAATGTTTTTTGCTCACATTTTAAAGCGCTCATTTGAGCTGAAATTTTCTTTTCACTATTGTTTTGGGTAAAAAGATGATAATTTAATTATAATTAATTGACTAAAACTAATTATTTAAAGAATTACAGATACAGCCACGTTGGTTTCAATTTTAGCGACTTGGGTCAAAACTTTAAAAGATTTTTTTTCTCACGTTTTAAAGCATTCAGTTGGACTGCTATTTAAAATACATAATTTTTTGGATGACAATACGATACTTTAATGACAATTAATAAAAATTAATTACCAGCGGGACTCAGGGCCGTTTTTAGCCTTCCCGGCGCCCTAGGCACTTCAAATTGTTGCGCCCCCTCCCACTATTTCCGGACCACCCCCTTCCCCTCCATCAGTTCTTACCTTGCCAATTTTGGTTCGACTCTCTTACTCTTTTCCTTTTCTTTGTCTTCTTAATAGGGAGTTCTTCCATTATTCATTAACTATGAATCCGCCGTGATCCGGACTGGCAATCGGCAGCCTTAAGGAAAGAGAGTGACATGGTTCGGTCACTCTTATTCATTTCTTACCTTACGGTATCACGGGCATCTCCCCCTCCCCCATCCTTTTGTAAAGAAGTACAGTAAACTACTAAAATCGTACGGGATTACAGTATAGATTGTACATTATTTATGCATTTATTTATTTATTTATTTTAACTTGTTTATCATTCAACTTGTAAATTATCTTTTACTTTTAGACATCCTGACAGTTGAGTCAAGTTCATTGTATTAGTGCAATAAAGGTTTTCTTCGAGCTTTCATCATTGTAAAATCATTAATGATATTGTCACGGAGTTCGAAAGAAGTACACAGTTCAATTAAACAAACAATTAGATTTATTCTAACGCTTGGAGCTCGATACAACACTGGACTGAGAACATGCCCAACTGGCGATCAACTCTGCTTTTATACACTTCGGAATATTCGAGAAATAACCAGTATGCACTCTAAAGAATGATCTGGATTCATCTAGAACCTAGAGAAACAATACATTAAAAACGGAAACAAAATTCCAGTCTTTGGATAAATCTGCCGGGGCCGGGATTCGAACCCGAGACCTGAGGAAGTTCAGTCCAACGCTCTGCCAACTCGGCTATCGGGACTTGTAGCAAATTATGCGTGTGGCATTGCTCCCCTCGAAAAAAGAAGACAGCGCCCCGCTGTCATTTTGTTCAAGGGTCTTTATTCTGGAACGAGTGATGGGTCCTTTGTATGATTCTTTGGGAGGAATATCCTCGGTTTCGATTTGCTCGGCGGGATCATGGTACGGTTTCATACGCAGTACATGGACAACTTCTCTTAGTTTTCTTTTTCGTGAAGCAGGATCAAAATCTTGTACTTCGTAAGTCACGGCTGATAAACGGCGTAGCACCTGATACGGTCCGAAATACCTTCTTAAGAGTTTTTCGGAGAGACCGACTTTTCTCACTGGAGTATAAACCCATACGAGATCTCCGGGAGCGTAAGATACCATTTGGTGTTTGGAATCGTAACGTCGACGGTCTTTGTCTTGAGCTCTCAGAGTGTGCACTCGGGCTAGCTGTCGTGATTCTTCGGCTCTGGCTGCTATCTTGGTGATGTTATTGTCATCAAAATCGTTAGGACAGAATGGTAGCATTGTATCTAGTGTCGTTTCCGCTTCACGACCATGAAGTAAATAGAACGGCGTAAAACCTGTGGTCTCTTGTTTAGCGGTATTATAAGCGAAGGTTACAAATGGTAGAATTTCATCCCAATTTTTCTGTTCTACATCCACATACATTGACAACATGTCGGCCAAGGTCTTATTGAAGCGCTCCGTCAGTCCATTTGTTTGGGGATGATACGCCGTTGTGAAACGATGATCAATGTTACACAAGTCGACGAGAGAGGAAACAAGTCTGGATCGAAAGACGGCTCCACGATCTGTGATAATTACTCGAGGAGCTCCATGCCTGAGGACAATTTCTGTTCAAGTAAGAACTTCGCTATTTCGTCGACTTCGGCTGTCGGCAAGGCTTTTGTTATTGCATATCGTGTTGAGTAATCCGTGCAGACTATTATCCATTTGTTTCCTTGAGCAGACTTTGGAAATCTCCCAAGGAGATCAATTCCAATGCGATGGAAAGGAGCTATAGCTGGAGGGATGGGAACTAAACGTCCAGGTGGTCGTTGAGGAACGGACTTTCTCCTTTGGCACTCCCGACAATGCATGACATACCGAACGACATTTCGGTACATTCCCGGCCAGTAAAATCTCTTGCGTATCCTGTCATAAGTTTTCGCGAAACCAAGGTGTCCTGCGGTGGGGCGTCATGAAAGTGCCTTAGTATGTCTGCTCGTAGATGTTTAGGAATGACTGGCAACCACAACTTTCCATCTGGATCAAAATTTTTCCTGCAAAGGATACCGTCGATAAATCTGAATTCTTCGTTTTTGGATGAGTTGCTCAAAAGTTTTAATTTCGCAAGGTCTTGATCCTTTTTCTGTTCCATCGCAAGGTTCATACTCGTCGTGACTGCTAAAAATTTGTCTGATGTTTCCGTTTCCTCTTCCACTGGATTTCTCGAAAGAGCGTCGGCGTCACTATGCTTCTTACCGGTTTTATATTTTACGTCAAAATCATGCTCTTGAAGTCGGAGGGCCCATCTGGCAAGCCTTCCTGAAGGATCCTTTAAATTCATGAGCCAGCACAAGGAATGATGGTCAGTTACAACAGTAAAGTGTTTTCCGAATATGTACGGCCGAAATTTGTTGGTAGCCCATACGATGGCAAGACATTCCCTTTCTGTGGTGGAATAATTCTTTTCAGCTTTTGTCAGAGTTCTAGAAGCGTATGCTATAACTTTCTCGACATTATTCTGAATTTGTACTAGGACAGCTCCGATACCGTACCCGCTTGCATCAGTATGGATTTCTGTAGAAGCTCTTTCGTCGTACATCCCCAATACTGGATCCGAAGTAAGTGCTTTCTTAAGACTGTTAAATGCTTCCACCTCTTCAGGACCCCAATGAAACTCCACGCCACTTTTCAGCAACGACTGCAAAGGTTCGGCGAGATAACAGAAACCTTTAATAAATCTTCTAAAGTATGAACAAAGGCCAAGAAAACTTCGTATGTCATGTCTATTCTTTGGAGTGGGAAAATTTCTTACGGCTTTTATTTTGTCGGGATCGGGACGAACGCCATTACTAGATACAAGATGGCCCAGAATCTTTACTTCTTGGGCAGCAAAAGACACTTCTTTGAATTTAATTTAAGACCAGCTTCCTGAAGACATTTTAGAACAAGTCTTAATCGTATAAGATGGTCTTCAAAAGTTTCTGAGAACACTATTATGTCATCTAGGTAACAAAGACACATAGTCCATTTAAAATGGCGTAGCAAATTGTCCATCATTCTCTCGAAAGTCGCAGGTGCATTACAGAGACCAAACGGCATGACTTTAAACTCGTATAAGCCTTCGGGGGTAATAAATGCCGTCTTTTCACGATCCGCTTCGTCTATTTCTATTTGCCAATAACCAGATCGGAGATCCATGGAAGAAAAGAACATGGCACCTTTCAGACAGTCGAGCGTATCGTCAATACGAGGCAGAGGATAAACGTCTTTTTCGTGACGCTATTCAGCTTGCGATAATCGACGCAAAAACGCCAACTACCGTCTTTTTTCTTATGAGCACAATGGGTGATGACCAAGGACTTTCAGAGGGTTGGACGATACCTTCATCAAGCATTTTCTGAACCTCTTCATGAATGATGCGTCTTTCAGTCGGCGAGACTCTGTAGGCTCGTTGGTTGATTGGAGCATGATCACCAGTAAAAATCCTGTGTTTCACATTCGTCTTCGCGGCTGTCGACTTGTCGGTCTTCGTGAAAAGCCCAGAAAATTTCCGGAGTAGTTCGGATAGCTTGTTTCTCTGTTCGTCACTTAACTCGGGTGACATCATTAACGAACAATTCATCTGTGACTCCGAAGTTTCTTGCTGGTCATCCAAGCAACCCGATGTGTCGGAAATAACACATAGATGCCCTTCATTTAGTGGTTCAGCTTGGCCTATGCACATTCCTCTAGGGATGATTTGGTTTCGGAACTGCAGGTTGGTAACCCAGACATCACTTTTTCCGTTACGATATGTGGATACCATGGACGGTGTAGCAATATTTTCTCGAAGAGCAAATGTTTGCTACCGTCTAGAACTACATTTATGTCTCCTCGGGTTTGATATCCTGATACTGTTATTCTATTTAAAGAATGCGGCTTAAGTGTATAGTCCCTGGTGGCATACAAATTCCAGGCGTCAGGCGCTGTGGAGTCTCGACAGATGTCTTCTAGAACAAGTTCATTTTGTCCACAGTCTATAACGGCTTGAGACGCCTCTAAAAGTCCCATCCTAGGATGACGTCATGGCTACAATGTGATAAAACAGTAAATTCAAAAGGCAGTTCTCGATTGTTTATACGGACACGTAAAACACATTTCCTATCGGCCGAACAAAATTTCCATCCGCAACTTTCAGCATAACGCTCTTGGCATCAGCAAACAGAACTTTCTTTAAAAATCGGCGATACTTATCGGATATGACAGAAAACGATGCCCCAGAATCTACTAGAGCACGTATCGGCTTCTTATCTATTATTACGTCTAGTTGGTTACCAGTCATCTTGGCGGTCGACGGAGGATTTCCAGTACACGCGGCCTCACCTCCTTGGAAGGTCGCTCTCCTTAGTTTTCCTCGCTCCTACGGCCTGGCGACTGACTGGATCGGCGATATGGCGACGGGGATCTGTAACGACGTATTGGGGATCGGCCTCTCGTGGGACTTGGCGTAAAACGGCGAGAAGAGTTTGGTCGGCGTATTTCTTCTTCAGTGCCAACGTCGTCGAAGTTCCGTCGGCGGTTTCGAGAGTTGTCAAAGACAGCCTTTCTCTCTCGGCAGTAGCGCATTACATGTCCAGGACGTCCGCAGTGGAAACAAACAGGTCTGTTGTCAGCCGTTCTCCACACATCTGTTTTTCTTGGTTCAGGTGGGAATTTCTGAACAGGAGCTCTGTATTTCCTGGTTACAGCGGCGTATGTTGGTCGTGGTCTAGTTTCTGTAGGTTTTGTTGACACTGGGGCCAAAACCCTTTCAACTTCGTCTTGAACGATCTCTTCTAAGGATTGGGGATCGGAGTCCAAAGATTCTTGCGTCTGGTTAACTAGTCGATGGACTTCTTCTCGTACGATTGTGCGAATAAGAGAGACCAAATCAGTCTCATCCGTCAGGGATGCAACCGGTACGACGTTTGGAAGCCTTTCAAATCTCGGTCGACCAACTCTCTTCTGCTTCATATCTTCGATATAGTTGCACCATTTGATAAAACTTGCTGTGTCGTTGATTTCTCTCGTCAACAGGGCCTGATAAATATCCTCAGCAACACCTTTCATTAGGTGTGACACTTTTTCGTCTTCTTTCATCAGAGGATTTACCTCTTGGCAAAGTCCTAATACACTTTGTATGTAGGACTGTGTACTCTCGCCTGAACGCTGGGCTCGGCATTTTAGTTGTTCTTCTGCCCTTCTGGTATATTTTTGACGGTCACCGAAAAGTCCACTTAGTCCATTTTTAAACGCTTCCCAGGAATCTAAGGCGTCTTCGTTGTTGACATACCACTGTCTCGCAGTTCCGTCAAGAAAGAAATAAACGTTAGCCAGGCACATCATGTCATCCCACTTGTTAAAGTTGGCTACTCGATCGTACTCTTTAAGCCATTTGAGAGGGTCTTCCCCAGGCGCTCCTCGGAAGGTCGATGGGCTCCTCCATTGCTGTAACGAAGGTGTTACTACAGCGGGCTTGGCTTCTTGCTCGGTCGGCATTTTTGTCCTCTTCCTACTATTTTCTTTTAACAGTCCGAATTCGGGGATAATCCTCTTAACCGGAGGCTCCTGCGAAGGTTGTCACTATTATCCACGTTTGACGTAATTGTACCCGGCGCCTCCACCAAACTTGTCACGGAGTTCGAAAGAAGTACACAGTTCAATTAAACAAACAATTAGATTTATTCTAACGCTTGGAGCTCGATACAACACTGGACTGAGAACATGCCCAACTGGCGATCAACTCTGCTTTTATACACTTCGGAATATTCGAGAAATAACCAGTATGCACTCTAAAGAATGATCTGGATTCATCTAGAACCTAGAGAAACAATACATTAAAAACGGAAACAAAATTCCAGTCTTTGGATAAATCTGCCGGGGCCGGGATTCGAACCCGAGACCTGAGGAAGTTCAGTCCAACGCTCTGCCAACTCGGCTATCGGGACTTGTAGCAAATTATGCGTGTGGCAATATCATTATAATAAATTCCCCTTAAAAAAATGCTGTGCGTGCCACAGATTCGACATAATGTAATTTTAATTTCATTAATATACCTTTTGAACTATCTGAAGTGCCGCAAACCTCATTGAAAAAAATACTTCAAGAAATAGTTATTTTATAAGCATTCACATTGACTTCAATAATTTTTTGTAAAAATTACTTTTATGTTCTAAGTTAAAAAGGGCTGTAAAATGTGATTAAGTGTAACTATCTTAAAACCTGCAGTCCGTTACACTCTAAAGGGCTCGTGACATTACAAATTTCATTAAATTTTATTGGATTGTCTTAATGATATCCTATTTTTCGTGCACAAATCATTACGAAAATTTCATTCTTCAAAAAATTATCAGTTAAAAAGTATTTTTATATGAAGTAAATGTTAGAAAAAATTCTCCAGTTTTATATATTTTCTTCTTCTTCTTCCTCAATACTTATTTTTCTTTTTTTCTAATGGCCCTAGCATCTAACACCTGAAAAAATCTTTTCAATCTGATCAGATATCTCAACTCAAATACATAGTATGCTGCCACTTGGCTTTAGAACATATAAAAAATAATCTGAGCCGACTTTCTCTACAAAGAAACCCCCCTGGGAGCAAGAAACCATTTAAAACGCTAAATTTTTTGTAAAGTTAAAAAAAAATACAAACACGAACTAGTAGCATTACTAAAACATATTTATTTAGTTTCAGATTTGAGTTTTGCTATTGGATTAATTATTTCAGAAAAATTACAATTTTTTGCAATATCTATTTCGATGTTTAATATAGCAAGTGCATTTAAAAAGATATACCTGTTACTTATCCCATATTATAGGATATCGTGAGCAAGTTTTTAGTTGCTTTTCCAAGTAAAAATGTGTTTAATCGTAATTGCTAATCTCCAAACAAAGAAAAAAAATAGACTAGGCATTACTAACCAAGGAGATGTAAGGTCAAACTTAACTAAATTTATGCTGAATATTAAAAATTTGTTACTAAAGCGTCATGAAAGCATTTGTTTTTTCTCTTTATTCTGTATAACAGGTACTAAATTTTAACTGGAATCTAATAAACATTTAAAATTGACATTTTTTCACACTACACTTCACTACTAAAATGTTCACTAAAGTAAATATTTTTAAAGTAGCAGCGCGCGAGTTACCACAATATACCAGCTGTCAAAAACCCATTTGAAGTTCATGAATTTCCGAAAATTCAATATTAAGTAAGCAAGGGTCTACCCCAAATCGAAAAACATGACAAGTTTGAGAACCTCTGTTCTAATCTATGATGCTGACGTTCTGTTTTTTATTTCATAACTCAATACAAATACTCATATATACTAATTTAAAATGTACAAAATATATATTGTTATATATACAGGGTGTTTCAGCTAAGATGTTACAAACTTCTAGGAGAGGTAGGGGACAACAAGACGACTCGAAGTATATAGGCAATGCTGGGTCGGAAATGCTTTCCTAAGGTTCCACGCGCCGACAAAATTTAGGGTGCAAAACTTCAACTAACGGGTCTTAAAAACGGGAAAAATCGTCGAAACGCTTTGGGTTTTGGTCAAAATTATTGTTATTATTTATTATTTCATAAAAAAAAAAAATTCTGAGCAATATTGCTGCTAAAACGTCACTAGAGGGCGCTTTAGACTTTGGAACGCGAGGGAAAAAAAATTTTCAATATTTTTTTAAGTTTTTTGATGACTTTCATAAGGTGAAACTTTAACTTGAATTTTGATACCAGATTTGGTATCCTCCGGGGAAAATTGATGTAAAAAATCGAACATTGTTCAGGGCACTTAAAGCACAAACGGTGCTAAAAAAACGAGCAAAATGTTGGATTTCGGTGCGGTTTGCGCGAAAAGCATTCCCTTGCTGACTAATTTGTTCAAAACAAATTTTGACATTGTTGCCAAATTTAAAACCAGAGGTGCTTCAGACAAGTAAAAAGGCATTTCCGACCGACCTTTCCTATGTGATTCCGAGTCATCTAGGTGTACTCTTCCACCAACGAGGTAGAGTACACCTATACGACTCGGAATAACATAAGAAAGGTGGTCCGGAAATGCCTTCCTGAAGCAGTAAGACCATCGAAAGCCTGATACGTAGCCCAGGAATTGCAAGTGTCGTGGCAGTGAATAAAGCGAGCAGGGTTCTCGGCGAAAATTTTAGCGAGAGAGTGTTAAAGGCAGAATATGCAAATTTCACCGTCGAGAGTTGAATTAGCCGCCAGAGGGACAGAACGATAAGAAGGAGTCCGCTGGAAGGAAGCTTTATTTCACCGCGTCAACATAGGAGTCACACAGGGTTCCCTTCTGGGGCCCGTTCTGTTCAACATATATCTAAATGGCATTCCATCACACCCACAAACCATGCTAAACCTGTACGCGGATGATACCGCAATTCTTGCTACTTACAAAAACCACAAAACAGTTACTCTTGCCCTCAATAAGCACCTGGCTCTGCTAGAAAATTACTTCAATCAGTGGAAAATTAAAATAAACGTAGAAAAAACTGTAGCTGTACTATTCACCAAAAGAATAAAACCAGTCAAACCACTAACACTGTACTCCACACCACTGCAATGGTCTCAGTCCACTAAATATCTTGGTTTAATACTTGACAAGAATCTCACTTGGAAACATCACATCTTACACGCGCGTGACAAATTCCGGCACGCACTAAGATTAATTTACCCCCTAATTTGCCGGAATTCCGAAATGGATATGTATAATAAAGTGCTTCTTTACACTGCCGTTTTGCGACCAATAATTAGTTATGGCTGTCCTGTTTGGGGATATGCAGCAAAGACTAATATTAAAATTTTAGAAGTAGCTCAAAACTCAATAATTCGTACTATCACTAAGGCTCATAGATATACTAGGAACTCAAACATTTATAAAGCTCTTAAACTTCACCCTTTTAAAAATTACATTCAAATATTAGCAAAGAAATTCTTTGCTAACCTTCATAATATCAATAATACTAATCTGATGAATCTTGAGAACTACACGCCTCAGGATGACCATAAGAGACCTAGGAGAATTCTTCTAGACTCTTACAATCCACCTTAATTTCTCTACCACCTCATTCATCTGTTGATGAATGACCCAGTAAATTTTTATTTTTATATTTAATTTCTCTTTTATTTTTATCATTTGTTCATTGCTTTAATTTTCAATGCTGCAACCCCATCAGGCACCTCTAAATTTTTATAATTTCTTACTATCATGGTACAGCCAACCGAGAGGTAACTCACTAAGTTCCACCGACCAATCGCAGTGCTTGCTTTCCTCGTCCAGTTCACAGCAATCAATCTTGGTTTCCTCATCAGACTCTCACGTCAACCCCCCTCCTACGTCCTACCACCACGTCATCTACCACGTCACTCCAGCTAGCCAATCAGGTCGCTGCTTACTTCCCATCAAAGTTTTTCCACTACCACAGGCAACACTCACTATTCTTGTTCCGGGACGGAGGAACGCTTCACGTTCCATGTCCCATTAATTCATACACAGCCATACACAGGAAGCTTTATTTCCATCGCACACAGACTGGCTGTACGATGGCAGAGAACACGAACGCAGAGAAAGCAGATATGATTCTGGTGTACGGGGCCACAGATTGCAATGGTCGAGCCGCTCAGAGGTTGTACGCCGAAAGGCATCCTGTCAGGCGGACTCCTGCTCATACCATGTTTGCTCACCTACACCAGCAATTATGTGAGACCGGTTCATTCCAGAAGGCAGCACGTAATCGAGATCGGACGGCACGTACCGAATTGAACGAGGAAATTGTATTAGATATGGTAGAGACCACTCCCAGTTTAAGTACACGAGGTATCGCTAATGAAATCGGGATTTCATACAGTAGCGTTTGGAGGATTCTCGATGATAGTGCCCTGCATCCATTTCACTACCAGCGCGTCCAGTCACTAAAAGAATGTGACTTTGCACCTCGTCAGGTCTTTTCACAGTGGTACTTGCAGCAACGAATTGCAAATTCCTTTTTTGCAGCCTCCGTGTTGTTCACAGATGAGGCGTCTTTTTCGAGAGAGGGTATTTTCAACACCCATAACAGCCACTCGTGGGCAGCAGCGAACCCACATGTAACACGTACTCGGGCTGCACAGGATCGTTTCCTGGTTAACGTATGGACTGGCATTCTAGGGGATCATCTAATAGGACCGTACATTCTGCCTGATAGCCTGACTGGTCCACGCTACCTGATATTCTTGGAACAAGTTTTGCCAGAGTTATTCGACAGCGCACACGTTACCGCTGTGACTCGTACTTCCATGGGGTTCCAGCAAGATGGAGCCCCGCACATTTCAGTATTTCTGTTCGGAATCACTTGGATGCAACATGTGGTGAACGATGGATTGGCCGTGGAGGTCCAGTTCATTGGCCTCCCCGATCGCCAGACCTTTCCTGTCTGGATTATTTCTTCTGGGGGCAAATGAAATCCTTGGTGTACGAAACACCCGTAAACAGCGCCGAGGAACTTGTAGCACGCATCAGTGCAGCAGCTGGGGAAATACGAAACACTCCAGAAATGTTATCGAATGTTCGACGCTCCATGAAGCGAAGATGTGAAGCCTGCATCACATGCGGCGGGCGTCAGTTCGAACACCTCCTTTGATAGCAGTTTTTCCTTCTTTTCTTTATTTTTTCTTTTATGATTATGCATAGCAGTTAGTAAACAGCTTTTTTCCTCCTATTTTGAATCTTTCCTTGTGTTTTACTTCTTGTGATTTGGTACTTGTGTTTTTTACCCTCTTTTACTAAAATTTTTTGCTATAAAATTACTTTTTTGCAACACAGACCAACTCGAATCTCATTTAGGAGGAAAAATTGCTAGTAATTATTCGGCTTACACCCAACCACAAAATTATCCAAATGAGTTTCCAAGTTGCAATGTCTGAAAGCGCCCTCTGGCTTTGATTAATGGCTACCAAGTCAAAATTTATTTTGAACAAATTAGTCAGTAACGGAATGCTTTTCGCGCAAAACCGCACCGAAATCCAACATTTTGCTCGTTTTTTTAGCACCGTTTGTGCTTTAAGTGCCCTGAACAATGTTCGATTTTTTACATCAATTTTCCCCGGAGGATACCAAATCTGGTATCAAAATTCAAGTTAAAGTTTCAACTTATGAAAGCCATCAAAAAACTTAAAAAAATATTGAAATTTTTTTCCTAGCGTTCCAAAGTCTAAAGCGCCCTCTAGTGATGTTTTAGCAGCAATATTGCTCAGAATTTTTTTTATGAAATAATAAATAATAACAATAATTTTGACCAAAACCCAAAGCGTTTCGATGATTTTTCCCGTTTTTAAGACCAGTTGAAGTTTTGCACCCTAAATTTTGTCGGCGCGTGGAGCCTTAGGGGAAAGCATTTCCGACCCAGCATTGCCTATATACTTTGAGTCGTCTTGTTGTGTCCCCTACCTCTCCTAGAAGTTTGTAACATCTTAGCTGAAACACCCTGTATATATACAGGTACTCAGTTACTCGTCTATAAACTTGCAAATTTTCTGCCTTTATATTAATGTTTAGATAGAAAATGTTTGATAATTACAAAACAACCTAATTTTAGTGTGAATATTCAAACAAAAAAAGTTTTTTTTTCTTATTGCTATTTTTTAAAAACCCCTTCAGTATGATTGTTAGAGGAATATCTAAAATTTTAATTTTACAATCTCTTTGTCATTTGGTTAAATAATTTAGCAATGTTTGTAGGTTTAAGCATAAAAGTTTTTCAAATTTAACGTGAATTTATGCAATAATACTTATGTAGGAATATTTTCTTATCTTTGTATGTTTGAAAAGTTATATCGTATTCATACCTTACAAAAGATTGTATCATTTTTTTAAAATTGTTATTCAACTCTTTTTTTTTAAAAAAATAATATTGTACAGATATAATACTTGACATGAATTCTTTTTTTTTCGTAAAAGTTAATGTACATTACGTACTGTTCCATAACGTACATGGAGCACATTAACAATTTTTTGTAATTTTTGTCACTTTTTGCTTACTATATTGGATTACATTTAAGATATTAAGATTGTACAATGTTCGAAGAATTGTTGTACATCAGTTGTTTTTTTGTCTTCAGTAATACTCTACAGCTATGAAAAAGTAAGATATTGTGAACAAAAAATAAAAAAATTCACAAAAATGATTTTTTTTTTTTCGTGATCCGAAGTAAATTTCGAATGCTTTACGAAATGGGTAGGGTATTCCAGAGTAATATATTTCTCGAAAAATAAGAATAATTTTCCCACAAATGTGTGTATTTCAGTAACCAAATGTTCACTGAATAATCTGATTACGATAAATTTGAGTTTTTAAAACTTTGTATGGTACAAGACACGCACATGTGCTATAGTTACTTATGCCACCTGATCGACAGTGACATCAAATCAAGGTCGAAGAAATTCATCACGGTGAAGTTCTAGATTTTTACACCTGTCTCGTTAGCTTTAGCTTTGAGCACTATACAGGTGACAGTACGAGTTGGCTCGTTTCTACCTCAATTTTTCTCGCCTCTCTTTCACCTTCCACTAACCTCCCGAGAGGACTTGTGGCTCGACGGCTATTTAGAGTACCCCCATGCCGCGAAGGCACTATATATTTACAAAACATCCATGCCTTCTCCGGGATTCGAACCCAGGCCCTACGTTACCGTAGTCAGCGTCACTAACCACTATACCAAATGGGGGCACAAGACACATAACAGTATTATATTCAGAATATGGTGAATTTTGCAAATGTAAGTCACATTAAGTTGTATAAATTCCCGGGCTAGGAAAGGTCAACTCACCCTTTCATCTCAACTGCAGTAGGTCGATAAACGAGTACCAAACTTGCTTGGGGACTTAAACATGGGGGGTCTCTGTCTTCGGATTGACCACCTGATCGGGACATCTGCTCATGTACCTCAGCGCCCAGTGGTCACGTATACTAAGATGGGCACAGTATGCCCTGGCCCTCATGGGCTGTTGCGCCACAGAATTTGTGTTGAAGTTGTACAAATTTAACAAAAATAATTCTACAAAATTAAGGAAAAAGAATTACATATTAACCAGCCTTTCTATCATTAACACATGTTATAAACATTAATTTGCGATCAATTTTTGTTTCCTTATTTATTATGAACGTTAATCTTTAGGTTTCTGAAATGTTTTTTTTTTGTAGGTAGTAGTAGCAGTATTTGAATCAAAAATATTTTACTGCATTTATTTCTATTATTTTTCATAAAGAAAAATTCAGAAAATTTATAAAGTAAAATAAATGAGATTCTAGACAGGGGATTGGTACGTTTTCAAAAAAGAAGAGCCAGTTGTGTTAGTGAAACAAGATATCGAAAGTATCAGACACCTACTTGATATGCGTTTCAGGGAAAAGGGTCCCCCATCCCAGCAATAGTCGCGTTCAAAACTATCGTGCTCCAATTAATATTTATTTATATTATTTAAATAATGTTTTACATGCATTAACATTTTCCATTCCATCAAAAATGAAGAAACATTGTAGTTATTTTTTATTTCTATAGCTCAATGCAAGTGCGATCAGTGCCAAAATTTCAATGCTAGGAATTAAACTTTGAAGTTTCGTGAAAAAACTTCCATACATCCACTACCTAAAGTACTATATTCTGGAATTTCATATTTACACTAATAATTAAACTGTATACAACTTACACTAATAATTAAACTGTATACAACTGTTCTTGCATAGAAAAGCGTGTGTTTGGAAGATGTATTCAAGCAAAGGATACAAGTATTGATGCATATTAACATAAAAGTATGATGAAAGTCCATTGAAATACATACATAAATATAGACGAAAATGTTAAAATTAGCTGCGGTAACACGGAAAATTTGCAAAAAAAAATTTTTTTTTTTTAAATAGATTTCCTTAAACTGAACAGGAAAGCAAATAAAAAAGGTCCAAACTTTCAATATTGTGTCATAATTTTCATCGTGCCCCTCTTCTTACTATAAAAATGTGTTGAATGCAATTATTATGCACTTTGATGATAAAACCACAATACAATACGACTTTAGTTATAAATCGTACTAATTATCAAGATAAACATTGAGTTTTGTATATGACAAGCCCAGGGAAGTCACTAGTAATTACTAAACTTGTTTTTAATTGAATAGTGATAAATTCATTATGAGATACATTTTGCAGTTTTGATAAATTTATAAGTAGTGTGTATTATATCAGTGTGAATGTGTACTCCATTTTTTCCTATATAAGAATACATTTTACTTATTACTTTAAATCGTAAATTTTTTTATTGAATTGATAACTTTTTAAAATTGTTAATTATTTAATTAAATTGATAATTATTTTAAATCTTTTATTTTCAATTTTTAGCGGTATGCTCTCGTTCCTCCCCTTCCCAAGTACAGTTATCACACCCTCCTGGGGGCCCACACTACAGTTTGAGAAACGCTGCGATAAAGATTTTATTTCGAGTTTTGAGAACATATAATTAAATAACAGTATACATGAAACAAAATATGATTTGAGGAAGAAAAGCCAAGCGATTTACATAATAATTTGGCCGATAGCGAAATGAAGATTTGATAATTTAGGTATAAAAATGAAAGAGAATAATTGGCTTTTTAATAAATGCTAGGCGCGGTTGTACATTCTCTAAAATTTTAATTTTTTCTCTTTTTTTTCACCCTCCAATTTTTTGCGCCCCCAAATCTCTTGCGCCCTAGGATGTGCCTAGCGTGCCTAAGCGGAAAAGCGGGGAGGTTGATTCATGTGACGTCATGATCACGTGATGAGGAGAGCACGTGAATATGTTTTGGTATGTCTCCTGCTTAACTCTAACCTAATAATTCTTTGTGTACTATTTTGCTCTTGCTCTTATACATTATAACTCGATTACAGTAAAAGATCAGATAATTGTATAGGAAAAAAATATGTTTTTAATATCACGGTAAAAAAATTCGAGTGTTTAGTTAACGTGATGAAACGTAATGATTTTATACCATCTCCTCACTTATTATGCTCTGACCACTTTGAATAATCTTGTTTTCAAGACCAAACATTTTTAGAAATCGTCGCCAGCTCCATTCCTATACTATTTTTGTGTTCACAAAAGAAACTTCTGCTAAAAGGAATTTGGATAGATATCTACAGGAATGTAAATATTTTTTGTTTATTTTAAATAAATTACATAGAGAACATACCTAAAAAGATAAAATATATTTAGTTAACTTAAGTTTTAATTATTTTACTCATCTTCAGAGCAGTTAATAGATATTTCTGTATTAAATTATCTAAAATAAAAACACAAGAATCTAATATGTAACCCTACATGTCATATATTAAAACAAGTTTTTTCTCTCTCTCTCTTTATATATAATGTATTATATATATATAGACAAATATGTATATATATAATGTATTATATATATAGACAAATATGTATACATATAATGTATTATATATATATAGACAAATATGTATACATATAATGTATTATATATATATATATAGACAAATATGTATACATATAATGTATTATATATATGTAGACAAATATGTATATATATAATGTATTATATATATATATATATATATATATATATATATATAGACATATATATTACTATATAATTTTATTCTTTTGGGAAACAAATTTCGAAAAGCATTCACTACAGAAATGAAAAAATAACTTAATTTACTACAGGCTCATTTTTGTTTATACTTGAAGATAAATTAAAAACCATTTTCAAACATTAGAAATGCAAATTACCATTTACCTTTTGTAAAGTTATAAGTAAAAAAAAATATGCAACATTTTTAAAGCCTTTATTCGCAGCATTATCTTAGTAAAAAGATATTATTTATCGAGAATTTCATTCTGAATGTGGTAAAAAATTAAGACATTAAAATATTTTTAATTAAATTGTGTATATTATGGAAGATAAATTGGTGTGTGTATATATATTGAATATAAAAGTCCTGTTCTCTCCTGCATAGTCAAAATAATGTCATTTTTGAATTTATAATTCTTTTACACAAAAAAATTAAAATTATAAAATATTTGTGTGGCGTATGTATTTATTATGTAGTATAGGGATTTCTTAGCACAACATCTGTTTTTCAGAATTTGACTGGTATAAATTTGTCACACAGATGTACAATTTTTTTTACTATGGATAACATTTATTGGTACTTGCAGAAGGGTTATCAAAATGTAAAATTCATTAATTTTGATGATAAGTTTTACATATAGACTATACACATATTATTGAAGTATAACACAGTTTATTGAAGAAATCTATGCAACCCCAGCTGAAATGTATCAAGCATAAGAATACTCTGGATTTTAATTTTTACATAAGTATTAAAATCTAAAAGGTTCATCTGTATTGATACTATCCTGCTTATAAATTTAAGTCCTGAATAAATTTGTTGTATTGAGTTATTTACAAATATTGACCCAAGAAGTGTTCTTAGATCAGTTCTATGATATTTATCAGTAATTAAGATCATGAAACCAAATATGATTTTACATATAAACATTTGATTCTGTAGGATATTTACTTTCTGAAAGCAATAGAAGTATTCGAAATTTTAATATAACCTTTTTCATTTCTCTATTTACTCTTAAAGGAATAACTTGACAAATTGCTGTTCGCAATAATCTACATTAATGCAAAATTCAGTAAAAAAAAAGGTAATTTCAGAAAAATTTCAAAATTATTTTTAATGGGTTAATTGTCCAAAATCACTGATATTTTTGTGTGACGTGTATTGAGAGGGCAAATCTGGAGCACTTGTATATTATAATATAGATTCTCTAATTTCTTAAAATCATAAAACCGCCAAATGCTACGATATACAACCAATAGTAGAAACTGTTCATGATCATGTTTGAACACAGTAATTACAGTGATATAATTTTTTTTTAAATTCGGATGTCTTTTTGATTGGCGAAATTAGTTGGCAGTTTAACATGTATGTTCCAAATTTTGGAATGGTATGAGTACTGATTTAGCATTTCTTAGACAAACTTTGAAGTAATTAATTTTATATTTGAATTAATATATTTTCAAAAACATGTGTGTGAAACTTCAGAGCAAGAATTCTGATTCTATTTTCTTAATGTTGTTTCATTTTCAATTTTTTTAAATATAAATATTATATATAAAAGGATACTTAAGATGCATGATCAGTGATAACAAAATAACATGTCAATACATTAATCCAAATAAGTTTAATTTTGGATGAACTGAAGTATATTTAACACTATACATACAATAACTGGTAGAAATAGGTATGCATTAAGTGTTGGTATGTTCAGTGTAAAAAAATCAAATATTCCCATTAAAACAGAAGATGATGCTTCGTATATTTTAAAGGAACAGATTGTAGGAATTTTGTAATTAGTGTGAAATTCAAAAAAAAGAAAGAAAATCCTTTGTCAATTTTATTTTGATGTAGTATATGCAATGTAAAGATTTATTAATAAAAATAAAAATCAATGTAAGGAGAATTAGAGTGGTTTAAAAATAAATATAATAAACTTTAGTATTTAATATGTAATTTTACAGTATGATAAACAAATGTTATACAAAGGTTTATTGTACTTGAAATTGTATTGGACATGAAAAAAAATTGTATCGAGATATTTTACAAAAAATAGTTACATTCTCATTTTATATGTGTATTTGTTTTTTTTTTTTATTATTCGAAACTTCTTTCTATAAGTTGCATGATTTAAGTATTCTAATTTGTTTTATGTAAATTCAGAAAGTTGATTGTATAGATTTAAGATCTGAAATTTTAAAATTCTTAGGATATTTCATTTAATCTGGTTGGTTAGTCAGTTAGATCCTCTATTTGTTCACTATTTGTCCTTATAGTATAGTGTTACATTCATAAAGTCTGCTTTATTTGCTTATAGTGTATTCATGTAATGTTAAAATTAAGTGTCAATAAATAATGCATATTAAAATGAGTATGATTATTGAATAAAACTGTCCGATAAGAATTTTCTGCTTCATTATATGAGAAATTTTCATGAAAACAATTTAATTTGTTCTACTTTAAAACAATTTTATTAAAAAAAAGCCTATTTCTTTAAGCATGTTTCTTAATTTATTTTTAAAAAGTCAAGTTCATTTCTTTCTGAATGTTGGAGACAGGCATTTCTAAAAAAATTTAAACCTTTTGAAGGGTAATAATTACAAAGGAAGTCAAACTACAAAACATATCAAATGTTTGTTTATAATGAGATTATTTCAGATATCCCAAACCTTTAAATGATGTTAAAAACAATTTCATTTCCATCACAGAAGAATTCCTAATTATTAATCAAAAACTTTCATTATTAACCAACTATTATTTTATACACTCTGCTCTCAAAAAGTATAAATCTCTTGTTAAACATTAGAAATAGGTATGAAAATTTTTAAATAAATAAAAATATATCCATGTCATTGACAGATTTTATTATAAATTCATTTCCAAAATTATATTTACTTGCATTTCCTGTTTCTGAATGTTCCATACTCTTCTATGAAAAATTATAGAGATAGTATTTCTAAAAACATTAAATATTTGTAGCTGGTATTTACTAAGGGAATCAGAGAATGAAAGGTATAAACATTAGCATTTCAAAATGGGACCATTTCATATCTGCATGTTTCTAATAAATTACACTATTTTATGAATTTATGAGGAGTGTGATACACTATATGTAGCAATAAGTAATTGTACACATATGAGAAGTTTTTCCAAATTCAATGGTCTCAATTCTATACTGTAAATCTTTTTCGTGCGTGAATAAACATAATAGACTACATGGAAACAAAGGACTTATTATTAGGATGCTAAAAAATAATCTAGAACTATTAATAAATATATAAAAAAACACTGCAAGAAGCTACCGGCTTCGCACACTAACACCTAATGACAAATATTCTAAACTGAAACAAAAATTATTCTAAAAAATTACGAAAAATACTTCATACCTAATTATTAAACAAGGATAATGCAAAAATATAATAAAAATAAATAAAATTTCAGAAATAAGCTTCACACACAAGAAGTAAACATATCAAGCATACGAAATTTACACACTGATTCAAAACGCGGGGATATGTTGCTATCCTCGTCACGTGATTTCGCCTAGGCGTCTCAATGTCTGTGAATCAACCTCAATGAGGTTGATTCACAATCCCTCCACCCACAGGAAGTGCGAGTTCATTTACCAATAGGGACATAGCGGGATGAGAGTGGCTTAGATCGGAGAAAAAGACTTGTAACCATATTTCACTATGTGTGAATATGGCATAGCGGTAGAGAAGTACGGTACAGTTGCTTAGAACCGGTTTCGATTCGCACTTTTGCTAAATTGCTTTAATACTCTTTAATTTTCCTCGGAAAATTAATTCAACAGATCTTTTTAATTTTTCATGATCTTCTTTTATTTTTTCTTTAAGTATTTTATTTTTTATTAGCTTTTAAAAAAGCTGTTTCTGATTTCCTTTTTTCCCCTCTGTGTTTCCCCCATTTTCTTTAATCGAGATCTTAGCTGCCCTCCCATTGGTCCGGCCTCGCCTCGCTCGCCCAAAGTTCGAAAATTTTGCTTTCATTTTCGGGTTTTGCACCGTTTTTGAACAAATTATAACAATTAATATAGAGCACCCCATGCTTTTATCCCAATGACATTAATTTTCTCGTTAATCATTTTATTCTTATATTAAGAATTATTTTTTTACTTTTTAGTTCGATTCACACTATAAAAGCGTATTTTTCAGTTTTTTTTTAAAAAACTATAATTTATTTATTTTAAAAAAATCTTAAAATGAGTATTTCATAAAACTGAGATTAATCGACTATTTCGATCTCCGAGCATAAGTTTCATTTTGTGGTAACTGATTAAAAGCGAACCTACCATAAAAATAATCATACTATGGGATAAGAAATAAAAAGCATAAGATAAGCCATTTTTTTTATGCCATCCTAAGTATCTTTTTTATGTAGATGAATTAATACCACACAATTTTAACAGATTTTGTACACTTACTAGCTTCATGGCCCGGCGTTGCACATGCTATCTCTACTTTTATAAATTTTCTCTTTCTTTCACAAAATCAGAACTTCTAATACTCATTTTCAAAATGACTTCCCCTCTCCACCGTTTAGCCCAGCGTTGCTCGGGCTTTCACTTTTCCTCGTGACACCAGCATTTCTGTGTGTGTGTTTGTATGCGCACAATGTGAGTGATTTCTAAAATTATGCCAAAAAATTTCCCTTTTTCGAAATTTGTTCCACTCCACTTATTTTCTTAAATAGACAATGTACTTTTTAATTAACAAAGAATTCATTTCGTAATGAAATAATAGAAATAATCCTTTTAAAAAAACATATATATATTTATTAAAATCAAATTTCTATAAGTAATAAATGAAAGAAAAATTAACAGATAGCTATCGAAATGATTGCTTTGTTCTGAACGTTTGATTAAACATATAAATATATAAAATAGAAAAAAAACAGTATGGGGGAAAACCTATATATATATATGTACTGAAAAAAACATTAAAAAAACGATCTGATAAAAACATTTTGATATTTCATTTTAATTTTAACCTTTTTCATTCCACTAAAAAAATTTTATAGCGTGATGCGAAATGGAAAGTCTCTTCCTCTTCAGTTTTGAACTTGGGAACTACCGTTTTATAAAGCAGCGCTTTAAACAGCTAAGGTGTCACTTACCCTGGGGAAGAGCATTGAATTGAGCTTTAAAATAAAGGTAGATTTTTTTTTCAATGCGCCATTTCGTTATTCTTTAAAGTAAAAGATTTTTTTTTCGGGTTTCATTTTTAAGTTCATGCTTTCAAACTTCATATATCGATTGAAAACAACGGTAATTTTTTAAACAAAAAACTTTAAAAAATTTAAAGTTTACATAATTATCGCAAAAGGGAAAAAAATTGAAAAACACTTTGTTTTTTTTAACCGTAATTTTTAAGATATTTTATTAATCTTTGTACAGATTACGTATAATATTGTTCTACACGCGGAAAAAAAGAAAAGCATTAACTTTTTTTAGTGTAAATTTTTTTTCATTAACATAAAAGAAAGTTCAAGCGGAACAACTAATAATTCGTATTCAAAAAAGAAGCCAATTTCGACTCATTTTAAAAAAAAAAAATCATAAAAAATACAAAACATAATTATTTTGTAAAATAAATTATCGCATATCGTGGCGAAATAAATGATCTTTACGAACCTGTAATTAATTTTTGTGTGAGTTTCATGAAAAAAATTAGATCGTGTTTTAAAAACCTCTGAAAAAAAAGAAGTTCCGAAAATATTTTTAAAAAATTGTAAAATAATTAAATTGAAAGAAAGATATATATATAATTTTATTATATTAATTTTTAAATAAATTTATTTATAAGCAAAGTTTCGTTGTTTTGTAAAAACAGAATTTTTAAGGCGAAGTAAATGATCTTTCCGATTCTTCGCAGATGGCGCCACGTGTATAAAAATTTTTTGATTATATTTTGAAACACGCGTGTAAGAAACGAAAAACACATTTCTGTATAGTTAGCTTAAAAATATCTCTAAAATGTATTTTGATCCAAAATAATAGGCGATGTACTTTTTAATTAACAAAGAATGAATTTATTTCATTTTAATTTTAACCTTTTTCATTCCACTAAAAAAATTTTAAATTTAAGGCGAAGTAAATGATTTTTCCAATTCTCTGTAGATGGCGCCACGTGCATAGTAAAATACTAATTATGCGTTTTAAGGTTTTTAACTAATTGGAATATCGGAATATAAATGGTCAAAACGGATTCCTGGGATCATTCCCAAAATTTTGGTACCTTCGGCTAGTTTCTGCATTTTGTGGTTCGTGAGAAAATTGGGTGACATCCCTTTCTATATACCTACATACCTACATAGATACGTTTGTTTACCTACGAATTTTAAGAGTGTAGATGCTTACCAACAAGTGTAGGAATTTGATGGAGGCAGAATCAGTGCCTGTAGAGCAGCGGTACTCAACCTTTTTTACAGCCGTTCCACGTACATAGGACAACTATTTCACGCGAGCCGCATACATATGACAACTGTCTCTCGCGGGCCGCAACTTGAGGATTAATGGGGGAGGAGGCGGAGGCTATAAGATCATCTAAGACATTGAAAACGCAAAATATTAATAGCAGAGAGAGAGTTTATTTCTCTCTCTCTCTCATCAAAACTATATTTATCTCCATCAAACTCAACTTACAGGGGGGGGGGAGTACATTTTTTCCCTTGTTATGGAGTAATTTTGATTTACTTTCGTCAGTGATTCCAAATCCCCCCCCCCAATATTTTGTTGCTGGAAAAAGAGGATGAACTGATAGATTTGTGCTTAGTGGTATAGTGACGAGAAAAATTATATGTTTTAAATATAGTATTTTTGTAACAAATTGTTGATCCATGTTTGTTTTTTCTACGAAACAGTGAAAAGATCTCCATCGTCTTGAAAAAACAAATATTCTTTTAATATCTTTCGCTTGGAGGGCATAAGGGTTAATTAAAACTAGTTTCCTCCATAAAACAGTCGCTATTCTACTGTTATTTGTTAACACTATAACCGTTACAGTTACAAAATAAAAAAAAACTATCCCGCAATTTTTACCAGCACCACATCGATAGCAAAATCGATATATGGGATAGTTTGATTGATAGAATTTCACGCTAAGTTTTTAATACATTGTTCTTAAATAATTGAATTTGTTAGTGAAACGGGGCATGAGACCGGGCCACTCAGAAAGGTCCGGTGGGCCGCAGGTTTAGTATCGCTGCTATAGAGAGAATGGATTATTGTTTCGTGATATCACCCTCCGCACTGGTAAAAATTTAACCACTGTCATGCGAATATGGAATCAATGGATTGATGAAAGTCATACCGAACCGCATGCAGGATCTCCTCGCCCTCCATGACTAACACCTGAGAGGCCAGATACATTATGAGGTTTATTAAGATGTCAGGATATGCAAGTGATTAGTATTTCAGCGCATTTAGACCATACCGGAAGGAGAAACGACATCTGAAGCACTGCATAAAAGAAACGTGAATTTCTCATTTGGAAAGCGCTTTGTTTGCTCAGAATATTGTGTTATGCCTCGAATAATAAGAAGTAATGCTTACCAGCTTGCGAAGGAATTTAGGCAGGATCATTGCCTATAGAGAGAATGGATTATCGTTCCGTGAAACCCCCCTTGCACTGGTAAAAATTTAACCACTGTCATGCGAATATGGAATCAATGGATTTGTGACGAATCTTTACGGAACCTTTCCATTAATATTCTTAGGCGTCTTTGAGGAATGTAAATTCGCGTATATTTCCAATCACCTCTAAAAGAAGATGGGATATGTAAAGTAGATAAGGTAGTTAAGGAGAGCGTTGTAAGTTAGCGGAGATGAAGGCTATTGAGCCAGCAGCAGTAATGACAAGATTTATAGGATTCAATTGGATTACGATACTGGAGCATTGCTGTTAGTATTCAGCGAAAGAGCCTTAGGAGGTTATTAAACCTGAAGAGATCATAAGTACTACCAGGTGATATATTCTAGTTTAATACCGCTTACAACGAGCGTTAGTTTAATAAAATTAATTCAAGTTAATGAAAGCTAATAATTCAAGTTGCGTGTATTTCTCAGACCTCCTAGTCCGGTAAACCTTTTTGATATTAATCTTAGTTATTGATTAATTTCATATTCGTAATTTAATTTAATATTAAAAGGTAAATCCCTTTTTGACGTAGACATATAGCTTACTATTTGTCATTAGAATTTTGATATTTGAACCAAGTGGATAAATATAAGTTATTATTATACAAATGGCGTCTGGTCATTCTTTGCCTCAAATTAATCTTAGTGTCCAGGGTGGAATCCAGGGGGGTCCCACAGATTGACGAAAGTCATACTTAACAGCATGCATGATCTCCTCGCCCTCCATGTCTAACACCTGAGCCTGAGATGACAGACACATTATGAAGCTGACCTTGCAAAACCGTACAGCCACATGTCGGACCATTAGTCAGGAAATGAGCATGTTTGCGGCACGCCTAGTATCAAGACCAATGGAAATCAGGAGAATGATGCATAAGACTAATTTTCTTCATCCTCAGACCTTTACCTGAAACTGTGAGGTCTCTTGCCATTAGCCTTCATATTGCTCTAATGTGACGTAAATAAAATCAAACCAATTCTACTAACAAAACTACCAAGGTCATCTGCAGAAATATTTCATCTTTCTGTAATTGAAATACTAGTATATTGATGTTTCACACAGTCTCTTGAATTGTCAGTGATCAAGATATGAGTACTATATTTTCTGCAATGCAATAACTATTATTTTAAAAATTACACAAAAAATCTAATTGAATTTCCGATTGAACCTATTCATTTCGAATGGATACTTTATTTGATGGGTTCACAATGAGCCAATTTGGAAGGAAAAAAAAGACTCTTAGCTCTTCTTTCTGACCTTGGCAAAAGCTGGAGGAGCCGAGTGTTTTCAACCGGAAATTGAACGCCTAGAAAAAGATATGACAATTACCTAGATTTCCGATACGGAATTGTTATGGGTAAATGCGTATGTGATAGGTTGCTGAAGATAACAGCTCTGGCGGATTGAAGTACGGGAAGATAACGCAACTAAGGGCTTTATCATTGTAGTTTCAGCGCGTGATAAATTTTCTTTAAAAAAAGCATAAAATTGGTAGTGATGTAAGCGGTTGAAAAGGCTTAACAAATCACCTTGAGTACGGTATACTATTAAGATATGGTTCATGGTAGTTATAGATATGCAAAATTAATACAATCATAAGATCTTAATCGAACGAATTTAAAGTATCCGACTACGTTCGGAACCGTGATTTTGTAAAAGAGTATAAATGGATAGTATTTATGATATTCAGTGTCACTTAGATTAGAAAATGTATATAAAATTTTTTAAGAATAGTATTACAGTAAAAAATTATTTAAGTACAATATTTTGACAAAAAATGAACATAGAAGGACCCATTTTCAAAATAGTCTCCTTTTGTGAAAAATGCTTCTATTAGAATAATATTTTGCCTGTATATAGCTCAGACCTCTGTACAGAGGCTCAACTAGAATTTTTGAAATAAATAACTTAGAAGTGGGTTTATCCGTGTTTTACGACAACAGAGGGGAGAAATTTTAAGAAAAAAATGCCGATAATTATGACTCTGAAAACTCTAAAATCTTTGTAACTCTGAAAATAATGTGAATTTTTCAAAAATCATAGTTGAGCCTCTGTACAGAGGTCTGAGCTATATACAGGCAAAATATTATTATAATAGTAGCATTTTTCACAAAAAGGAGAACATTTTGAAAAAAGGTTATTCTAAGTTAATTTTTTGCCGAAATATTGTATTTAAATAATATTTTTGTGAAAATGTCCTTAAAACAATTTTATACATGTATTCTAATCTAAGTGATACTAAATATCATGAAAATTATCCATTTATGCGTTTTTTTAAAATCACGGTTCCAAACGTAGTCGGATAGCTTAAAGAATCTACAGAAAATTTTCAAACAATAAAACGTTAGTGAATGGAATTATATTAAAAATATAAAAGGTCACTTCATTGATTTAAATACACTTATCTATGTTTTGAAAACCATTCCTTTCTTAATGAGTTCTTATATTGCTTTCTCTGATTATAATTATCTTTTACATATATAAATGTTAACACATAAAAAGCCAGCGTGCATTAAAAAGTTACATGTAAAATGAACAATGTAAATAAACCTCTTATGACGCAAAATTCATCTTGGTGTGAAAATTTATCAGTTTATTTAAAAAAAAAGCCAAATAAAATTTTTAAAAAAAATGTTTCTATTATGATTGGATTTTTCAGATTTTTCTTTCTAGTATTTTAACGCAAAGAAAAGTAACTCTTCTCAAACACACACACAAGTGGAAACACACAATAAATACCGACGGAATTTCTGCTAATAGTAATTTTGTTTTTACACAAACTTTTTCCACACGATTTATGTACTTTTAATACGAACTAGGGAAAAAAATAAACTCTCTCTTTTTTTTTTACACGACTTATTTTGATTTAAAACGATCGACCTTATTTCAGCGTTTCTCAAACTGTGGGGCGCGCCCACTTAAAGGGCGTAACAACTCTACGGGGGGACCGCGAGCACATTGAAAAGTCGAAAACAGAAGATTGTTTGAAAAAAAATTAATTTACTGAAAGTAAACAAACAAAATTCATAATAAGAAATAAAATACACATTTACACTGATATATTACACTTATAAATGTATCAGTGCTACACAATATTTTATAATTAATTTAACAATACTAACTTAAGAACATTTACCAATGACCCCCATGGGATTGCCATGTATAAAATTATGTACAAAAAGCATATATAAAACACTTATCTTGATAATTTGAACCGTTTTTTAAAAAATCCTTTAACTGACAAATAAAAGTTACGCTATTAGCGTCCCAATGACAAACGTTTTCCACACGTTTTCGCGCGTATAATTGGGGGAGAGAAATAAAGACGTAAATAATCTGAAATAAGTAAATCCTTCGCAAACAATTGTCAAGGTCCTTTTATTGCAATCAAAATTTTACGGATAGCAGTGCACAAAAAAGTTCCTACTTCGGAAAAACGTATATATACGTCAGAGTAAATAATGATTTGGCTGAGTGCAGTGGCGCACACAGGGGGGTCCTGGGGGTCTGGACCCCTCCAAAGCCCTTGATTTTTTCCCGATTGATTATAATTCTAAGTATATAGTACGTAAAATTTAATTAAGTATTTGTTGTTAATGATTAATTTTATTAATTAATGCTAATTATTTATTCAATAATTAGTTTTTTTCTGTGTTTTGTTCCTGAAAATCGACAAAATCAGAAGGAGCATGAAACAAGAATAGTGAACTTCCGCTCCCCCGAAAAATTCCTGTGTGCGCTACTGGCTGAGCGAGACGTTTACATACGCCGGTGGCACTAAAGAGATTAAAATCGTATCGTATTTTTAGCATCAGAGTATAATATTATTAAATTCAATACATTGATATTGTATGTGGGGGCCACGATGAAAATTATAACTGAATATTGGGACACGAATATTGAAACTTTGAGAAGCACTGCCTTATTTCGTAGAAGAAAATTTTGCTTTACTTTTATTCTTATAAATGCAACATTGGACACAAGGAATGTAACGCGATTTCTATTTGTGAGAATTTCACGAACTTTATAACCTAGAAATGGTATTTTGCCTAATTTTCGAATACAAAAAAATTAACCCTGTACTCTCCTTGATTGATTAACACAAGATGATAGCTCAGTTTACTCAAAAAAATTACTCAAGAAAGAGTCTCTCTCAGTTAAGTGGACTGTTGTTTATATATTACTCTCTGTTGCTCAGCACGCTCGATTCAACTCCTTACTCGATGAAGTCTTAGATTACGCTGCATACACTGGTGTGCAAAAATTAAGGACGAAGTCGAAAAATTAGCATATCAGCTGAACGAAGAGGCAGAGCGGACAGAAAGACCAATCAGGAGATTAAGTAAGGTGATGTACTGTAGCACATGCGCAGATATGCAGGTAGACGTAATGGGGGAGTGTCTGAGTAGTATAAAGCATGTTGTCGGAGTAAGATCAGTATTTCTGGCAAAGAGATTGCACGCCGTATAGCAGTTAAAATCACACCGAGTTGCTGCCTCAGCGAGAAATGGCGAATAATCAATCTGTTAGACGACATCTGGATGCTTTTACCCGAGGTCGAATCATTGGGAAGTTGGAGGAAGGCCGCAGTGTGACAAGTGTGGCTGCAGAGTTCGGAATTGCTCACAGCATCGTTTCACGACTTTGGAGACAATTTCAAACTACAGGAACAGCTATCCGTGGGTTCAGTAGTGGTCGTCCACGAGGAACCACACCCGCAGATGACCGGTACATTGTCTTACAGGCCAGAAGAAACAGGCGGCAGACAGCGGGAGAAATCGCTAGACACACGACACAGGCGACTGGACGACCGATATCGCGTTTTACCGTGGCCAGAAGACTGCACTGTGGTGGTCTGTTTGCACGACGCTCTGTACGGTGTGTACCTTTAACGCCTGCCCATCGGAGAAGGCGTTCTCTGTGGTGCCGGGAACACCGGAATTGGAGAGACAATGAATGGGGATGAGTACTCTTTACAGATGAGAGCAGATTCAGTTTGAGTAGCGATTCTCATCGCATACTCATCTGGAGAGAGCGGGGAAGCCGCAATCATCCCTTGAACATCATTGAAAGGGATAGGTATGGAGGTCGCTGTGTTCTCGTTTGGGGAGGCATCATGCTTGGTAGTCGTACAGACCTTCACATCTTCGACGCAGGTTCAGTCAACGGGACCCGTTATTGTAACGAGATTCTTCTTCCATATGTGCGTCTTTTTAGAGGCGCTATGGGTCTGCAGTTCCTTTTCATAGACGACAATGCACCATGTCATCGCACAGTAGCTGCCGAACAGCTCTTAGAGAGTGAGGATATTGAACGTATGGATTGGCCGGCACGATCTCTGGATCTCAATCCCATCGAGCATGTATGGGAGTTTCTAAGCAGACGCTTGGCAGCTCGTACCTTACCACCAGTAACGATTCGGGAGCTTCGATTGGCGCTGCAAGACGAATGGGCAGCAATGCCTCAACAACTCATTGACACCCTCATTCTCAGCATGGGCAGACGCTGTGAAACCTACCTAGCAGTTAGGGGAGATCATATCCCCTACTAAAGACCGGATGTTTCTTGCTGGACACCCATCACAGGGATGTTTCGGCCTTCAGTTGCATTGCACTCTATGCTACTACTTTTTCAATCAAGCTTCTTTTTATCCCTCTGATTTCTCTTTTAGTAAGTGTTGCTTACATATTACACATGTCCTTACGTATTGGGGATCTTACGGTATTAAATGTGTTGATTTGGAAAGCTTTTGTACAAAGGTATATTGAAAAAACCGTCTCGTCCTTAATTTTTGCACACCAGTGTAGTATGAAACCATGAGCGTTAGAGGGCGCTCTACATTTACATACGTACACTGAACATGCCGCCCGGCCTTGCAATGTTTTTAAACATGCAAGATTTGCACAGAACATAATCATGAAGATAACACATAGAAATACAATATTTCAAAATACAAACAAAACAACATACAAATGAAGACAATGTATAAAGCAATTGATAAATCACACATTACAGACCAAAACAATAGAAATTTTTTAAAAAATACTATTCTATACAAACATTACTATTTGAAGAGTTATATATGCTACTTTACACACACACACTGTTTCAATTGGTAGAATGCACAGTTTCGAAATGGGTCTCTTAAATATACCTCTAGTGGTTTTGACTTCCACTACTCTCACTTTAGAATCTTTTCCTTGATAAATATAGTTGATTCTACCTAATGACAATTGACATGAAGGTAAAAATTATCCTCTTTTATTACAACCATATCACCAATTTTAGCATTCTTTTTCTCGAAATGCCACTTATTTCTCTTCTGCAAACTATTTAGATAGTCTACACTCCATCTTTTTCAAATTAATTGAATTATTTTTGTAAATTTCTGCCAACCATCCAACCTATTTCCATTAAAATTAGTTAAATCAGGTTCAACAATTGATGTAATTGATCTACCTATCAAAAAATGAGAGAAGGAGTCAATACATTTAAATCATCTAAGTCAGAAGATAATGGGACAAGAGGACGAGAATTTAACATCCCCTCTATTTCGATAATCACGGTCAAAAACTCTTCATATGTTAATCTAATGTTACCTATTACTCTCTTTAAATAGAACTTAAAAGATTTAACGCCTGCCTCCCAGAGACCACCAAAATTTGGGGCTCTAGGGGGGAGGAATTTCCAATCTATTTCTTCAGAGGCCATATAACGTGCAAGTGCCTCTCATCAGGTTTACACACCAATTTAAACATTTTTTTAAGGTATCCAACCACGTTCGGAACTGTGGTTTTAAAAATGCGCTTAAATGGATAATTTACATGATATTTAGTGTCATTTAGATTAGAATACATGTATAAAATTGTTTTAAGGACATTTTCACGAAAGAATTATTTAAATACAATATTTCGGCAAAAAATTAACTTAGAATAACCTTTTTTCAAAATGGTCTCCTTTTGTGAAAATGCTTCTATTGTAATATTTTGCCTGTATATAGCTCAGACCTCTGTACAAAGGCTCAACTATGATTTTTAAAAAATTCACATTATTTTCAGATTTACAGCCATTTGAAATAATTATCGGCGTTTTTTTCTTAAAGTTTCTCCCCTCTGTTGTCGTAAAACATGGATAAACCCTTTTCTAAGTTATATATTTCAAAAATTCTAGTTGAGCCTCTGTACAGAGGTCTAGTTTTTTCCCATTTTAATAATAATAATTTTATTTTCTTTTACCAATTTTAGGATTTTTTCCTTAAAATATACTATATAAATATAAAAATCACAAAAAGATCTCCATATTTCCTTTTTTTCAAAAAAAGTTGTCGCAAGTAGTCGGATACCTTAATATAAAACGTTTAAGTGTAGCAATAAACGCATTAGAGGTTAAATCAGTCGCAATATCTAAGTGCACAGCTTTAGAAACAAAACATATAAAGATACAAACATAGATTTTATTATATACACCTTTTCTCTGCCCTTTATACTTAATGTAAAAAGGACCACAGAAGTCCACACCTGACACATTGCATGGATAATTTTTGATAACTCTATCCCTTGGCAAATCAGCCATTATTTGATCAGTGCAAGTAGGATTGGCCTTACAACAAATTACGTGGCCGCGGTAGCCGAGTGGTATAGGTATCGGATCGTGGCTTGCCTGGTCACGAGTTCGATCCCAGTACCACTAAAGACCCGCCGTGTAGGGCAGCGATGCACGTTAAATCTGTCGAGAGCTGAAACGTCCTCCCGTTGGTGTGGTGTGGTAGTTAGGAGAGGGGTGCCAGCTCAGGTGTCGTCCACGTCACTTGACCATGGTTCAAAATTACGTGGTCCGTCGCCAAAAGCCCTCGTGTAGCTGAACAGTGCGACGTTAATATTAAATCAATCAATCAATACAACAAATTACACAATTATGAACAATTTTTCGACAAATATTACGGCCATTCAATATCCAAAATTTTTGCCTGATCTGATATAACAAGGAATGTGGACCACTATGTAAAAACTTTTTATGAAAATATTCAACTATTAAATAAGTCAATTTATGTTTCGAAGGCAAAAGAATTGGAAATTTCTGGTTATAATTAATATCAGTATTTCTCAATCGACCTCCAACTCTCTCTCGACTGTTGGAAGGTACCATAGCAGAATTTTGATTACCATTCATCTCTGCTTTAAATTGTTCTTCTTGCACTAATCTCAATAACAGCTGTTTAGCCTTTTTTAATTCTCCTAAATCTAGAGGCCCAATTCTCTTGCTTTCTTTGCTCATACAATTATAAACAAATCTACAAATAAAACTTAAGATACGAATAATTTTAAAATAGTTATTACTAAGGTTAAGTAAATTATTTAAAAAGAGTTAGTAGCAGAATCAAGAAAAAAGTTAGAAAATTCTCTACAGTTTTTAAGTTCACCTGGATCCTTGATCACTGCAACAGGAATTTGTCGTTGTGGGTACTGGTTGCTCATCAGAAATTTAGGACCATTCCACCACAGCTCACAGGTTTTAAGTTTTGGAGATTCAATTCCTCTGGAAACGAAGTTGGCAGGATTGTCCTCTGTTGAGACATAACGCCATTGCTCACTGGAAGTCATCTCCTGGATTGTAGAAATCCTGTTAGCCACAAAGGTCTTTAGTTGATAGGGCTCCTTCCTTATCCATGACAAAACTATCATGGAGTCACTCCAAAGAAAAGTATTGGTCACACTCATTTTTAAAGCTTGCTTGACACGATGCACTAATTTTGCTAACAGCACAGCGGCACATAGCTCATGTCTGGGAATCGTAGTTTGCTTGATAGGCGCAACACGGGATTTACTGGCAATAAGATGTACAAGCACCCTTCCATCTGATGTTACGGATTTGCAGTAGACGACAGCTCCATATTCTGACTGGGACGCGTCAGAGAATCCATGCAGCTCGATCACTTACGGTTGCTCTACCACAATGCATCCATCGATGTTGATGTCATTTACTATCTGAAGTGATTCAACAAATTGTCGCCATTCTCTATTGATTGTATCTGGAAGCAAATCTGTCCAATCAATCTTTAACATCCATAATTTTTGAAGGAAGATTTTCGCCTTCGCCATCACTGGACCTAAAAGACCTAGAGCAGGGGTGGGCAGACTTTTACATGGCACGGTCTACTTTTAATTTTTTTAAGGTGTAGCGGTCCACCATGTGGCGTAGTTGTGATAAGCAAAAAAAAAAAGCTCGACACAAAATTTGTTCTACAACAATAATAAATACAGAATGTGTATACTTACCTACATAACTACAGCAGAAAAACGAAACTCTTTTGAAATTGCGTTTTAAGTAAAACGCAAAATACAAACATAATAATTATACCTATAAATTTAATATCAAATGATGCATTTTCAAACAATTCACAATACATCACAAATTAAGTAATTTTCTCTTAAAATTAGTTTTTATAGCTATAGTCTCAATAGACGACTTAGTCTTCGTATTATCTGCCCCAATCTTGAATACATCTCGGTATATTATTACTAACTGCTAATCTTACACTGGATTCTTAGTTGTCGTCTGTGAAACGGGAATATGTTGTCTTAATTATATTCTTCGTTAAAAATGTAGATTCTCACAGATATGTAGAGCGAAAGAACGATGTTAAATGAATTGCAACTTTTTAAAATTGGGATACTTTACTTCGACCAATAGATTCCAAAAGTTAATCTTTACAAATTACGTCCTTTTGAAAGAGAAAAGCTTCGTTTTTCTCGAGAGATAAAGAAAACATATAACATACACTTGCTAGAAAAAGCCTGAGTTCACCCATAAGAAATCATATAGCAAAGGTAAAATTTAATAGAAATATACTTCTTTTTCTAACAAAATTTCACGAATTTGTTTACTATTATTTAAATATTGAGCATGCAAGAATTCGTTAATTTTGAATTAAAACTACATAGGATAACGGGAGTTTTGTAACAAAATACACAAATAGGCAGAAAAAGTCTGCGTTCACTATTTGAATATTTTTGGTTCTTGGAATTTGTATCAACATCAACAGGCAGCAGAGTTTTTGCATTTAGTTATCAAGTAAAATAGCCTACTTTTTAGTTATCAAGAAAATAAAAAGAAGGGAATTAGTACCAGTGAGCGTAAAATCACTGTGAAAAGATGGAAAAAGTCGTCGGGATATAGCCAGATCCGTTGGACGGCAGTATTCATCTTTCCAGCATGTTATTTATAACTTTAAATCTATAAGAGTTTACACATCCAAACCTCTTTTAAGTCATCCATCTAAACTCACAATTCGAGAAAAACGAAGTATGACATCAATGGTGAAAAAAAAATCCGTGTTTGTCTGGAACTTAAATAGCAACAGACATTCACGAGCAGTTTAACAAAAATATTTGGGTGGATACTGCAAGAAGAATCTTGAAAAAGGCCGGATACCATAGTCGAGTGGTTCGCAGAAAGTCTTATATTTCAATGACCGACCGGCTTAAGCGGATAGCTTTTAAAAAAGATCATATACATAAGCCTCTTGAGTTCTAGAGGACTGTGATATTCTCTGACGAGGGCAAATTTTGTATCTTCGTCATAAAAGGTTGTAAATTAGTCTGGAGAAAACCTTGCACAGCGCTTCAAAAAGAGCATTTAGTACCAATGGTAAATCACGGTGGCGGTGGACTCATGGTGCGAGGGTGCATGGCGAGCAATGATGTTGGCAAGTTGGAGTATATATAATCAATTATGAACAAATATGATTACTTTGATGTCCTGAAAAATAATTTAAATGAAAGTGCCACCAAACTCGGCTTAGGATAATCGTTTCGTTTTCAACACGACAACGATCCTAAGCACACCGCTGAGATTGTGAAACTTTGGCTCTTGCATAATGTCCCAAATCAACTGCACATGGACCCACAGTCATCTGATCTGAATCCTACAGAACACCTATGAGATTTGTTGGAACGCAGGATTCGTCAACACAATGTATGTAGCAAGGATATGCTGAAGAGTGTTCTTAAGGACCAATGGGAAAAGATAAATGCTGAAAAACCCCAAGATTTGTTAGTTCAATGCCGAAACGACATCAGGAGGTTCACAAATTATGAGATTAACCAACCAGCTACTAAATAGCTCATTATTCTCTTTTTAAATAATTTTTATAGTTACTACTAAAACAGTGAACGCAGACTTTTTCTACTTGATTTTTGTTATTATCGTTACAAACCTGTCTTTATTTTAAAATCTATGAAAGCAAACCAAATTTACTTTTGTTATTCTAAATATACTTAAAATTTACTAAATAAAATATAATTAAAATTTGTTTTTTAAATGCCAGTTTTTAAACTGTTTTTTCATTGTTCATGTAAGCAATAGTACGTGAACGGAGACTTTTCTAGCTAGTGTATATTTAGTTATATTTTTCACATCAACATTGCCAAATGAATAACCCATGAATTAAAGTTTTGTGGGATTCTAATCTAGTAAATTCTTAAAAACGTCTCTCAAATTTGGTTTGGAGTTTTATTCACGGGTGTTTTCATTGTCTTGGTAATCACCTGTGTTTCTTTTAGTATGCGCGTCTAAGATTTTATGTGAAGTTGGTCACCCCAAAATGTCTTGACGGTCCACCGGTCGATCGTGATCAACTTAATGCCGACCTCGAACCTAGAGGATCATATATCCTGGCGATGGTTGACAAAACATCCCGTTTGGTATTTAATCCGTGCAAGTTTATTTTTACTCTAAAGGAGAAGCAAATCATCTTTGGGGTTCCAATAAACACCCAAGACTTTAATCTCTGATGAATCTGAAAAATCATAATTTTTGGAAACCTCAATCAATTCCGCATTATTTCCGCACCGCTTATGCAAAATCATACCTCCTTTGTCGAAGATATTGATCAGTTGATTTTTCAGTTCCTTTGCTTTTAGAAAGGTCTCTGCACCGGTAAGTACATCATCAATGTACATGTCACTCATAACTGATGACCCTAATGGAAAATTCTCTGCTTCATCTAGGGCTAATTGTTTTAGCGTACGCGTCGCTAAAAATGGTGCACTCGTTGTTCCATAGGTCACAGTTGACAACTAAAACGTTTTTATTGGTTCGTCCATGTTCTCTCTCCACAGAATGCGCTGAAGTTTACGCTGATCTGGATTAATCCAAATCTTTCTATGCATTTTTTGCACATCCGCATTGAATGCAAATATGTGCTTTCTAAAGCGAACCATTATTGGAAAAAAGGTCATTTTGAGCAAATCCCCCGTTGTATTGTAAAGAGTTTAAAGAATAATAATTTGTAGTTGCACTCGACACATTAAAAACTACTCTCAATTTACTTGTTGAAGTTAACTTCTTATGGCACGGTAGGGAAAAATT
This sequence comes from Trichonephila clavipes, assembly GCA_019973935.1. Lineage (NCBI taxonomy): Eukaryota > Metazoa > Arthropoda > Arachnida > Araneae > Nephilidae > Trichonephila > Trichonephila clavipes. The sequence goes on along the minus strand of BMAU01007914.1, from coordinate 35,528 downwards.
TTCGTTACGCGTTACCAGTTACGGTTACGCGATGAACGTAAGGTAGAAATGAAAGAAGCTCCAAATCCCCCACCCCACGTTTTTAAAAATGCCATTTAATTCACCCTGTCTATCTCAGACAAAAAATAATTACAGAATCAGAAAGATCATTTTTTCGCCACGATATGGCATATTTTTTTTTTTTTTACAAAATAATGACATTTCTATTTTTTACGATTTTTTTTAAATGAGTCAAAATTTATGCGCTTTTATAAAAATGGTTTCTAAATCAATCCCTTTCAGTTTCCTTTCACGTTAATGAATTGATATTTTATCCTAAACAAGTTCATGCTTTTCTCTCTTTTAGAATCAGTCGTTAAAAAAAAATACCCAAAGCTTTTTTTTACGATTTTTCAAAAAATACTCAAAATTTTAAATATTTAATGACTTCATTATTTATAAAAATAATCTAACGAAATTTTTTTTCTATGTGTAAAATAGTATTATCCGTAATCTGTTCAAAGATTGAAAAAATGGATTAAAAATTACGGCTTTAATTTTTTGTGTGTGTGTGTGTGTTTTTCGTCTATTAGCCATTTTAAGAGAATTACTGTCCACCTATACGAGGGCTTTTGGCAACGGACCTCTTCATTTTGAACTATAGTCAAGTGACGAGGACGACACCTGAGCTGGCACCCCGCTCTCCTCATTTAACAGCGACTTTAACAAGTCTTTCCTCTTTTGGCTTCCGAAACATACTTTGTTTTGTTTTTACGTTACCTAGAGGTCAAATTATAATCAATTTTATAAATTTAAAAAATCGGAAGTGAGTCTTTAATCTACCAGAAGTAGGCATTTAAATGGTTCAAAATCTGTCAAAAATTAGTTTAAGGAGAGTTTGTTGGATATACAGTTTTAAAATTCTTTTAAGGAAATAATACAAACAATTTATTGTTTTAAAATTTAGTGGAAACACAAAATTTCTTCCAATAGTTTGGCAATAAAAGATTGTGTTTACTAAATTTTCAATCGAATGGAATTTCTAAATCCATTTCAAGAAGCGAGTTTTTAAATCATAATATGCTTCGGTGTAATTAATTTGATAGTTGTGAAAGTGTTATATAGTGCTTCATTATTTTGTATTTTAAAATCTTTTCATCTTATTTGCTGTATATATTTATTTGGTGTAATAAATTTGTTAATTATACATAAGATTACTTTAAAAAAAAAATAAAACTTAACTATACAATTCAATACATACAAACCAAAGAAGTTAACTTTTACCGCCTGTTCACACTGTTACACACATTTTTTTTTATCAGGGTGATAAACACCAAGATGTGGTATGAAATACATACCACACTCCTCTTTCTCATCTACCACTTGCATATGGCCTAGCTCTTTATACTCTTTTAAAAAATTTCTATATAATTTAAATAGTTAGGCTCACGTTTTAATCTATTCCATAAAGAATTTAATTTTTTAAGGGCAATATCTTTTGACTGGCCTAAGCAATTTAGATCCTTTTTAAATGGCATAGACACTATATATCTCTCCGTACTATCTCCAGTACGATTTTTTTTTTGAAAATGCTCCTCACAAATTATCGTTTCCTTATCTTTTATTGTCTCGGGTTCAACATTTTCGATTTCCCAAGATCTCCTCATTATCTTTTCTAAATTGATATTATCTTTGATTAACCCACAGAGAGGTATATTTTCATTAGAAACTGGAATACTCCCACTCGCAATATAGCCGAAGACTGTATTCTGAAAAATTAATTTTGTATTTAAAGATTTGTTTGTCCTGGTAAAAGAATTTCATAAAAGATTTCTGCTCCCAACAATAAATCAATATTTCCCGAAATGTTGAAATTTTCATCTGCTAATTTCTCTTTACTGAAATTACCCAAAAAACTTTAAATGGTTGAGAAGGAATCATATCCGTAATTCGCGGCACTACAAAAAAGTCTGCATTAGTTACATAACTATTTCTCTATTTGCAATTGTTGCATTAATGCGCGATTTAATCGTTAACTCTGAATTATTTAATCCTGAAACTAAAATGTTTATTTTTTCTCTTTTTAAATTGAGTCTATTCATACACACACTGTTGCGAAATAAAATTGCTTGTCGAACCACCGTCCAGCAGCGTTCTGACTTCCTGCATTTCCCCAAAGGAATCTAATGAAACAAATCGCGGTTAAAAGTAAAACGGATTTCGATTTTACGTAACTCATTGCTGCAAACAGATCTCCCACACCCTGAGAAGATCCCTCTCTTGAAATCTCCCCTATATAACTTATAGGTTTGAACACTGACGCTTTCGCTGAAAGTTGACCCATCGAGGATTCCTCTCTTTCGCGCTCTTTCTGCACCCCCGATGAAGAAGGTTGAATGACCCTTTCACTCGCTGGCTCTAAATTTGGGTATCGAGAAAAACACAGGGAAGAATGATGCTTTTTTAGGCAGCATTTACAAAGAACTTTAGAATTACAAAACTTGACTATGAAAATTTAAACAATTAAAACACAAGGAATTATTTTTAACAAGTTCTACCCATTTATTTACTGATAATTGCTTATATTGAGGATATTTAAAAAATGACTATAGGATTGACACAAAACACATTTTTTGTCCTTAACATCTGAGAAAAATACTCTAGACATATTTTTAGAATTTTGATTTTTGCGACAATGGTTAATACTCTCACTCAATGGTTTACCTCGCGATGAATAAAAAAAATCAATTTCTTTTCCCAACGTTAAAGGATCAAACCATTTATCTGCTTGTCTGACACTAATATGCAATGCGGTTTCTTTATCTAAAGTACTAAATATTTTGTCTGAAACTATTAATTGTGTTTTAATACCTCAAAATTTGAAACATCTCTCAATTTTAAAAAGTATTCCCAATTTGCTGTTAATCTACTCGCAAACTGGACATGGGATTCACAATTTTCCGTATTGCTTTCTTAAAATTCTCTAAACACGATTGAGGAGTTAACTCAAATTCTTGGAGTATTATGGACTTTATTTTATCATAATTTTTGAGATCCTCATCTTTCAGATATAAAATGATATTTGCAGCTTTTTCTCCTAATAAGTTTAACAAAATCTCAGGTTTAAATTTATCAGTAACACTTTTGGCTGCAAATGCACGTTCTAATGATAAAAAAAGAAACTCCATCCCTCAGGTTTGTCGAGAATTTTCACTGTAAGTGTGCGGATACTTTTAATTAAAGAATCTAAAGAAGAGAATCATTACAATTAATTTCAGTATTATTGTTTTTATCATTTGCTCGTACTCTCGCTATCTCTAAACCAAGCTTAGACTTTTCTCTTATTTTTCTAACTCTAATTGATGACTTTCTTCCGATTTCCTTTCTTCGATAGTTAAATTTGCTAAATCATGCACGGAATCAGGATCGTTTTTATATCGATCATATTTTTTTATGAGATCCATGAAATCTAAAACAGTTAATTTATCACTCACACGCAACTCTAATTTAGAAGCAATTCGCCTCAAATCTTTTTAGCTCCTTTAAACATCGTTAAATTATAAGGTTCTTCATAAAGTCAATAATAGTCTCGTTTTTTCAACGAAAAGTCAAAAAACCACAGCACATACCTCGTATTTTCAATGCTTAGGTCACTCTTGGCCCGACAGGACCAAAATGGTTGATTCACACAAGATGATAGCTCAGTTTACTCAAAAAAATTACTCAAGAAAGAGTCGCTCTCAGTTAAGTCAAGGCTATCTTGATTATCAGGCTGTGACAGAGAACCTCCCCCAAACAAGTCACATGACTAAAGGAGGGACGACTTTCCCCGCGTTTGACCATCGCTTCACCAGTCTTCCATTAAAGCTTGTGATATAGTGCTTTACCTTACCACGTGCTTTTATACATGTAATGTAGTGAATATAACATCAGCGATACCATTGGACATAAAGAAAGGTAGAATATTTATATTGTATTACTTTATTCTTGAGTCATTATTGAATTTATTTTTAGTTTTGAAAGTAACTGAGTATAATAAATTGATGCATTTATGCCAACATCACTAATTATTAATAAATTAAGGCATTTTATATGAGAAATAGTGTTTAAATTGATATATTTTTTTAATCTATCAAATCCTTATCTTAAAAATGTTAAAAGTTTGATTAATAGCATAACCTGAAACTCCGCACATTTTATAGTAATACCTTGTTATTGTTATGTGTACCCAACTGTTCAAATAAAATACATATCCTTACATTTTCCCGGCTGTCCATCCTATTTGAATGAGATAACATATTGATTAACATATTTCAGCGAATTGCTAAATATTCTTAATATGGTTAATGTTTTTGAAGAAATCTGCTTTATTAATTATGTTCAACATGTTATGGCAATTCAATCTTGAGAAAAGTATATAGAAATTTGTGATACAGGAAAAATTTTGCAAGCTGAAAAATAATTCCGCGTTAAAAGCGTGCTATCTTTACACTCGGATAAATATGGCACTATTTCACTGAAAATTTTAATTTCAAAGTATTCAGGAGAGATATTTAATGTTAAAGTAGATATTAAGGATTTCAACGAAGTATTAAACATATCAAATAAATTAGAGGATATCTCAATGGAAGAGTATAAAATTTTAATGTACATTACGGGTTATGCGTGCATAATATAAAATTCGGATGCTCCTATTTCAAATGTATATTTCTTTCAAATAAAGAGATCAATTTCGATTCAGAAAATGCAGGACAAAACATTTGAGACTTCTGGATGGAAGAGATTTAAAAATGCCCACATATATTGCTATGAAAGTCATTTCAACGCAATATTTCATTTTTAATTTGTTAATATCGAAAACATTAGAATCAAGATTTCTTAAAGTTAATTGCCAATTATCTTGTTTACAAGCACAATAAAAGCATATTTGGAGTTACATGACTTGTGGGATGTCTCGCATTCGTTTCATTCATCTTGTGTAAAGTGTAACACCCCCCTGCATTTTCATATTTTTTAAAAAAATATTCATTACATTCGGGAATATATGCTTAAATAATTATTCAAAAAAGCGCAATGAAGAAATTGTAACGGGGAAGGATAATCGAAAAATGAAGAAATTTAAGACCAATTAGATCAATGATGCTTTTTATATATTTCACTGTTTTATTTATTTAAATATTCAATTATCGATTGGTATATTATTCAATATACATGTACTTCCTTATACTTCATTTTTTTATTCAAAATAGATTTTATGCACATGTTTAAAATAGTTCACATATAAGTATTACTTAAATAAGAATTCTATTTATTTACATTATTCGTTTAAATAATTTTCATGAAGATTTCAGCATTAGAAGTATGTTAAATGTTAAATACTATTTTTTAATTTAAAAATTTTGTTTGATTTTTAAATATTTTTACCTAGGCTTAATATTTATTTGTAACGCATAAAAAAAATAATGCAAAAATTTTTTTGAATAATATCAGTACAAATCCAAATGATTCAAAACTTGAAAAAGTAATCAATACATTGCCTCATTAATGATATATTTTATGAAAAGTGGTTTTTTTTTGTCAGATTTATATATATATAGGTAAAGTATTCTTTTCTAATGTCCATATTTTCTAACGTATAATCTAGAATCTATTTTTGCTGTCTAATTGTTATGGTATCTAAAACTGTGTCATTTCTATATTTCTATATATTTTTACATGCATTGCATTCTTTATTTGTACATATTTTTGCATGAAGTTTGCATCTGTACATATTTTTGCATACATTTAACCTTTATTAAGATTCATTGATCGCAGCAAAATGTTGCTAAATCCACATGTTTTTTTTATTAATATGCCTCTAATGCTTCACTGTTCATATTTTCTTTGCAAGTAAATGTTTCTTTTGTTATTTTATCTAATTGAAAATAATTTATATTGAGTTAGTTTTTACTTAGATGTTTCTTACATTGTTATGAGCTTTTCACGAGTGATATTTCCCCCTTTTCCTGGAAATATTAGACATCCTTCTAACATATTAATACATAACTTTCATCTGAAAATATTCTAAATGAGAATTATTAAAAATAATCAATAATAAATGTGGAAATATTAGTCTACGACCTGAAAAGAAATAAATGTCGTAAGCTTTATATTCCTGACAGCCTCTGCGAGTAGCAAAGCATTCCCTCCTTTCGTGACGTCATCAAAACTCTGTCGCGGCCTGGCCCTTCAAGATGACCTTGGTTAAGTGGACTGTTGCTTATTACTCTCTGTTGCTCAGCACTCTCGATTCAACTCCTTACTCCATGGAGTCTTAGGTTACACCATGAGCGCTAGAGGGCGCTCTACATTTACATACGTAACCTGAACACTCCTCAAAGTTTAGAACCCTTACATAATGTCACATAATTCACCTGTAACAAAAGTGAAAAGAAAATCGATTTCTTTAGATACTAAAATTCAAATTTTAGAACGCTTTGAAATTGAACAAAATGCAATGTCTGTAGGATAGCAATTGAAGTAACCGTATAAGAGCTATTAAGAAAAATGAAGCTGATATTAGAAAATCCGTGTGTGTTCTGGAATTAATGTTAAGTGCTAAATCTCATCATCGTACACAAGAGATATTATCAAAGAAAAAGTTGAAAAACCTCTGGTAATGTAAGCGATGATAAATCATAATCGGTAGAAATGCTATCAAGTTAAAAAGTCACATGGGGCCAATTCAGATGAATAAGGAGGATGCCCCATCACAGTAATGATTTTGCTGGTCAGAAACTGCTTGAGAGGTAGGGCAGTGAGAATGGGTGCATTGTCTTGTTCAACAGCCATCTGTTTGTCCCCAATTCTGGCTTTTTCCCCCTAATTATTTCACGAAGTCTTTAGTACTTCAATTTAGTAGTGTCGATTAGCAGTCTGATCACTGATATGAGTGGGAGCCCACTCATATCACAAGTTTTGACAATGTTTTGGTATGTGATCGCTTATACCGTGGGCGCCCAGCCCGTTCATCATCTTCCGTACTGTCCCTTCCCAGTGAAAATCGCTTATGCCATTCAAACACTTATACACAAGACAAAGTTTCATCTCCATAAGCCTCGGTTTCTATTTAAAATGTTTTCATGGCTGATTTCTTCAGTTTCACAAAAAACTTGATGTTGATTCGACATTTTCCCGGCAGAATGCAGTTGCACGTATTCACTCAATGATGCAGTACTCTCAACTGGCGCGATCGGTTATGTCAAAACTTGCCACATGGATAGAGGAGGTGAGTGGGATGACGTCACCAAAACAGCTGTTGCCAATTCTACTTTTCTTTCAAGCTACACTCTTAGTCTCGTTTTTTTTGTGTCACATCTTGTATTGCTGCCTAGTGATATCTGATACATATGATCGGGAATACTCTTGGACGCAAACACACAAGTAGCTATTGTTTTAAAATATCCTTAATGTTTGAATACACTAGTTCCCAAGGATTTTGTGTGTGTGTGAATATTGAAAGGTTTTTGGTGCTTGACTGTGTTTCGAGTGGTTTATTTTTTATTAATATTACTGTCGATAAACAGCTGAGATGTCCAATTATCATTTAACAGAAAATGTTATCCATCTCTCCACTCTTTAATAACCAAATCTCTATTAATCTAGAACAGGGATGGCGAACCAGTGGCACGCATGCCATCAACGGCACGCGACACAATATTTTGGGCACGCCAGTGATAAAAATGGTTTGTTTTTTAATTAAAAATAACAATTATCACTATGAAGTATTACGATCAAACGCGAGGGATCGGTCGTGGCGGTGAGCAACCTCGTTTGTTGTTGTCTTGCCTTGGTTACGTCGTGGACAACAGTTGCTTATGATGCAAAATTTGTCTACGCATTACATAGTCAATTTTGGTGACACAACTGTATTTCAAAGTTTATTTGTGTTATATTTACAATTTTTAACTGTTATTTAACATAGCTAGTTAAGCAAATGAACAAAAAGTGCAAGATAGTAGAGCATTTCAAATTTGGTGAATCTAGAAATATGGCATTATTAGTAAAGGCGACAGAGAGAGCGCTGTTCTCTCTGGAACAGTGGTATGCATAACATCGTCTGTAAAACGGCATTTTGAAACAAATCACAGCTCCTCTTGTCAAAAAAGTGAACCAATGTAAAAATAATTAACTGCTTAGAAACCATTTGGCAGATGACTAATTCAACATGCATTCTACTAAAAGTAACATCTTACAATCCTAATTTATTTGTCATCCAATCTACAATTACAGAAGTCACACTAATGTTACTTTAATTTGAATTGAACGTATAACTGAAACATTTACTACTATACAGAACAAAAAGTCTTTTTTCGTAGTTAATAAAGAGTTTTGAGTTCCTATTCAGTTTTAATATTTTCCCAATAATCACAAGTCAAAATTATTTGACGGCATCTCTATACCTCATTAAACACATGAAGGAGTTTAGTATAAGTCATTTATGCTTAAATCTGATCGGCCCCTTAAATTATTAATCCGTGGTCTTCCTACTTCCCCTAAAGTAGAAGAAATACGTGTTGAAATCGAGAGAGAAGGATTTCAGATCCATAAAATCTCCCGATTACAAAAATTTAAAACCAAAGCACCCATGCCACTAATTTACCTACAACTTGTAAATGATGCCAAAGCTGACACTATCTTTCAGTTTACTGAAATGTTTGGCACACAAATTTCCTTTGAGCGCTATGACAATAGTCGCAACAAAAAACCCAATCAATGCTGGAGATGCCAGGGTTTTTTCCATTCTTCGGAAGTCTGCCATCTCCCAATTAAATGCCTTAAATGCGCAGGGCCTCACAAGGCTAAAAACTGTAATCGTGCATTTGAAACCCACTAATTTGTGCCAACTGCAGTGGGGAACATGCGGCGAATTGGCGCCAATGCCCCCGTTTTCCGAAGACTAAAAATAATAAAAAAGCGCCCCAAAAGGGCAATCAAAATAAAAATCAGCATCCTAAGGGAAATAATCCTAATAACACTTGCCACAAAATAAAATTCAAGAGAGAAATTTAGGCTCTCGTAATGATCTAAACTTAAAAAGTAGCATGCATGCTCAATCCAAGATCCAACACAGCCTCAATAAAACTACCGCGCTGTCATTCCCTCCGTCTCGTATTCTAAAGTTGTTTCTGGACAGATCAAGGAGATTAGTCATGTTAACACCCCAAATTCCAATTTTTCAGCCATTTTCACAAATGTAATTCAGATAGCTAATGATGAAGAAGTTGATGAAGAACTGTTGGCCCTGGCTTTCCGAGCAGCACTCCCAGCACTCCGAAAACTTTCTCATCCTGACGATAAAGCCTGTGAAATTTTTCAGGCCTATGTCGCGTTAAAAAATGAGCGTAATTATGTTGCCCACAGTTTAGCCTAACTTTCAGTCGTGCAAACGTGCAATCAATCTCAATTGGTTTTTGGAACGCAAACGGTCTGCGCTCCAAAATTCATGAAGTCAGAGATTTCGTTTTGGAGCAAAATCTTGATTTGTTTTTGGTCCAAGAAACCAAACTAGAACCTAGTCAGGACCCCTGATTGCAAATTATCCTCTTTATAAAGATAATCGTGTAATTTTTCCTAGAATTCGTACAGCAGGAGGTACCGCTATATACTGTAAAAGTAATTTCGTTCAAAGCAGAACCCCTTTACCGGGGATACAGTATATGGATGATACTGCTATTTAAATTAAAATTAATAATTTCCCTTCCCTCCGAGTAGTTTGCTTATGCTCGTTTTTGTGCGGAAATGAACAGAAAATTCCCCGAAAAGGATTTTCTTAAAATTCTAAATTCAGGTAATAAATTAATCATTGCTGGAGACCTTAACGCTGCTCACAAAACGTGGAACAACACCAGGTCGAACAATTTTGGCTTTTGTCTTAAAAGAATTATTCAAAATTATATCCCAATGCAAGGATTGTTGCACCTTACACTCCAACTCATATTAATTCATGTTCTCGGCCGGGAGTACGTGACTCAATTATCAACCTGGCTGTTTTCAAAAATATCCCTTTTAATTATGACATTAGAGTTATAGATGATCTTTGTTCGGATCATCTACCGCTCATTTTAACTCTATACACTAACTCTGATACCATGAAAATTCCAGCGCAACTCTCCACCAATTGGGAGAACTTCCGATTCCTTCTTAAAAATAAGCCACTTCCCATTCCGGCGTCTCCCAGCAATGAGCATCTCGATGTTGCGATTGGTCGGTTTGGAGAAAATATCTCCGAAGCACTTGTGGCTGCTTCAAAAGCAAAATTTAAAACCGCACCTATTAAATTACCTCCAGATATTCGCTCAAAAATTCGCCACAGAAATTGGGTACGGAGATTTTGGCAAAGATCTAGAGACCCTGCTCTTAAAAATGAACTCCGTACTATCAGCAACGAGATCGCCAGTGATATAAGACACCTCTCCCGTGCAAGATGGGAGAAAACAATTGAGGAGTTATCTCCCGAAACAGGCACTCTTTGGAGGCGTACCTCCTTTCTCAAAAAGCCTTTTCATCACATTTCCCCCCCCCCTAAAGGGCGCTCTCGGCAGTATCGCAGTTGCCCCGATTGAAAAGGCCGAGGTAATTGCTGACAGCCTTCAAAAACAATTTGAACCAAATACTGATGTGGAGAATCCTAGATTCTCTGTCCATATACAAAGGAAGGTCCAAAGATTCCTTGATTCCCCTACCTGTATGGATCTGGAAAAAACATCTCCCTCTGAAATACAGGGATTCATTAAAAATCTCAAACCAAACAAATCTCCTGGTATTGATCTCATCACAAATCGTATCCTTAAAAATCTTCCCACTAAATTTATCATTTTCATTGCTTTGCTGTTCAACATGCTTTTGGAAAATTGCTACTTCCCTAAAAGTTGGAGGATAGCCGTGGTGATCCCCATTCTTAAACCCAATTCTGATTACTCTAATCCTCAAAATTATCATCCAATCTCACTACTTAGTAGCTTGAGTAAAGCATACGAATTCGTGATATTGAACCGCCTGAACCAACACTGCTTAGCCAAAAATATTATTATTGCAGAACAGCATGGCTTTGTAACTAAGTGATCTACAGTAACCCAGTTACTCAGAGTCACTGAATTGGCTCACACAGGCTTCCAAAACCATCAGGCCACGGGTATGCTATTTGTGGACATAGCCAAAGCCTTTGACAAAATTTGGCATGGTGGCTTAATATCCAAGATGATGAGACTTGGATTTTCGGACCAAATCCTAAAAATTATTCACTCATACCTAAACTCGAGAGAGTTTAGAGTTAGAGTCGAAAACTGTGTGAAGGTCCCCTTGGACCTCACTTTGAGAACGAGAATAAATAGGAGTCATATAAGAACCAGTAGCCATTTTTATAAACAACATTCTTTATTTGGTTATCTTATCCAAATAGAATCAAAGACTTATTAACAAATTTGACTACTAATATTATGAGGTTTTAAAGGTAATATCCTTCAAGTTAACTTAATTAATTAATGATCCAATGAATTATTTTATTAAATAACGATCACGCAGAAATTACCACGATAAGAGATCCCAGAACTATATTTAATAATGTTCTTATTGAACATTTAACTTTAATCTCACTCCTAAAACTTTAATGAGACTTTAAACACAAAACAATATTTACCACTCGGAATCTCAATTCTTGAGATTAAATATCTCTAACAAAAAATCTTCAATTTAAATCCACGATATCTTTCTGCTTCAATCTCTATCTCCTACTGCTCTAACTTTACTATTTCGTTTGACTTAAATACTTAATCTAATCTGCATATAACAAGGAATCCTGTCCGCTTTTTGGAGTTGATTGGAAATAGGTAGGGAATTAAATTTCCCTAAAAAGGTCGACTCAGAAGGTTAGTGATAAAGTTCCGTATAGATTCGTCACAACTGCCTCTCCAGTCCTCGTCCAGTAAAAAGTGGAATTCCTGAAGGAAGTTTGCTTGGACCAAGACTTTTTAATCTATATATTAACGACATTTCGAAGGCTGACAATGTCCATTTAGCTATGTATGCGGATGACACTGCGATCATTAGTCAACACACTTATAATTTCAAAATTATTGGAAGATTACAAAATTACATCACAAGGCTTCAGCTCTGGCTCATTGCTTGGAAAATCAAAGTTAATGCATCAAAAAGCGCCATCCTCTTCTTTACCAAACAAAGGTGTATAGGAAACTTACCCAATATCTACATTTTTTGACCAACCCGTTCCCTGGGTCACTGAATTTAAGTACCTAGGGTTCATTCTCGACGCAAAATTGAACTTCTCCCCCCCACATCCGTGCTGCACTTCAAAAAGCGGCAGGAATGAGCCAAACGCTCAATTGCTTAATTTCTCGAAAGTGTAAGCTCCCAATCAGACGCAAGGTTTTGCTCTATAAATTATTTCTCCGACCAATTTTGTTATATGTATCTCCCATCTGGGCTTCTGCTGCAGTAACTCACTTGAAAAAATTGCACGTTTTTCGAAATAAACACCTTCGAAAAATTACTAATGCTCCCTGGTTTGTCAGAAACGAAATCTTGCACAAAGATCTCAAAATTGATCAAATTCTTGATTTCATTAAAAACCAGTCCAAAAAGCTTTTTGTCAGATTACCTCAAATTCCTAACCAATCTATCCGAGTCATCCCTGCCTATGATAACTCGGCCCCAAGCTCTGCAAAAAGACCTAGAGCTGCTCTTCACCACATATATCAGCATTTTCCAGTCCTTAAAAGACTTCGGAGATCCTAAATATAGTCTTTGGTAACTCTTTTCAATTTTTTTTTCTAAAAAAAAAAAAAAATCTCTAATTTTAACTTTTGTCATTTTGTATATGTGCAAGATTTCATCTCCATTAAATTACTTCGACTTAAATCCACATTCTTTTGAATCGGTCTTGCGTGGTAGTTTAATTCCATGTCAATTATTCTCCTTTTCCACATCTTTTGTGGATTATCTTTTATTTTACTCATTTTCCAGCAGATGGCATCACATTATGGACACTTTCTGTGTCAACGCCTTCTCTTTTCGTTCACTGTTCAGCGACACTCCCGTCATCACTACACGATTTAGCAGTGTTTGTCATTTCCCTTTATTTAAACATCATGTACCACGAGCACCACGACATTAATTGCTTTTATTTTCCATTTCATCTTTTTTTTATCTTCCAAATTCCGTGTGTACTTTCTGATTTCGTTCTGTTAAGGACGAATTAGAGAAGAGCACAGATTTCTACCACCTCCCTCCGGGATGGTGCCTCATTAAATATGTTCCATTCTTGCCGATTGAATTATTTCTCGCTCTCTCACTGGTAGTATGTCCTCAGCTACTGGTGAGAATCTTTCTTTTAGAACGGCTCTGAGCTGTTGTTAATAATTTTGATAGTATCTTTTAAATTTTATGGAACTTTCAATTAATTCTCTTTTTTCTTATTATGATGAGAGGGTAATACTGTTTTTTGGTAAGGTACCTCGTATTTTGAAGCCGTGGGCTCATTAAACACTTCTTTAGAAAAAATGGCACGTTGATCCATAAAGGTTCGCTACCCCTGATCTAGAATATTGACACTCTCATTAAAAATGTACCAAATATATTATTAAAATTCTAATTTAAAAGCAAAACAATAAGCAAGATAACTCAAGGCAAAGTAAATGAGCAGGGTAGTTATGCCACCCGGACAAAAATGGAAAATTCCACCCTTCTTTCTAAAGCAAAAAGTCATAATTAAAAAAAGATGAATTGTTCACATAGATACACACCTACAGAATAATTTTTGAGAACGCAAAGGGAGCATAACAATTATATGTATTATTTTAACTCTTAAAAAATACAAAATAATTCGAAATTAAGAACATAATTATCTGCTATTATTTGAAACGAGTAAAATGTAAGAAAAGGAATCACCCATTTCAGCAAGCCAATTTCTTCGAAAAAGAGTCTACTGATGGTGGGGATCACAAGCGTTTATTTTAACGTAGAAACTACCCTCGAGATTAAAATAAAACATCTTATGTGCTTCTCTGGCAACCAAAAATTCTAATTACCCCTGTCCCCTTTTGAACAGCTGAAACCGGACATTGTACGGGTAAAAAGAATGTCCGTTTTGACCCCACTCCGGGCTGGGGAGAAAGTACCAGTGAAAGATATGTAAACATATCAAATTTAATGATTTAACATGTACTCCTGCCTCGAACTCTTCAAGTTTCAACAGAAACTACTGGCATTAAACGCAGTGCTGGTTTAAGCTCATTTCAGGCCCTCGACGCAGAAGATCAACGGGCCCCTTTCACACTGGCGGATTGAAATTTGTTATCAGAAAACCTGGTTAAGTCAAGCTTATCCGGACCCTTGGGCGCAATGGATAAACCGACACTGATTAAACGTACAGAGTACAAAATAAGGAAATAAGATACTGAAATAAAATACCGAATTCCCTCCCAATAATATTTCAGGAAATATATAAAATTTTTTGTAAAAAAAATATTTCTCAAGTTCCATCCGAATGCCGCCATTAAAATTTGCCTCCCCGGGCAGGGGTCCGGTTTGTCCGGCCCTAGAGTCGCCCCTGAAAGGAGCCACATTTAATACATTAGCAAACTCTTAAACTTAGAGCTAAGGTTACGAGGTTAAGGTATCCGACTACATTCTGAACCATGATTTTAAAAAAGCGCATAAATGGATAATTTTCATGATATTTAGTGTCACTCAGATTAGAATACATGCATAAAATTGTTTTAATGACATTTTGACAAAAAAATTTTATTTAAATATAATATTTTGGCAAAAAATTAACTTAGAATAATCTTTCTTCCAAATGTTCTCCTTTTGTGAAAAATGGTTCTATTATAATTAATAATATTTTGCCTGTATATAGCTCAGACCTCTCTACAGAGGCTCAACTAGAATTTTTGAAAAATTCACATTATTTTCAGAGTTACCACCAATTGAAATTATTGGCGTTTTTTTCTTAAAATTGCTCCCCTCTGTTGTCGAAAAATATGAATAAACTCACTTCTAAGTTATATATTTCAAAAATTCTAGTTGAACCTTTGTAGAGAGATCTGAGCTATATACAGGCTAAATATTATTATAATAGAAGCATTTTTCACAAAAGGAGAACATTTGGAAAAAAGATTATTCTAAGTTAATTTTTTGCCAAAATATTATATTTAAATAAATTTTTTTTGTTAAAATGTCCTTAAAACAATTTTATATACATTTTCTAGTCTAAGTGACACTAAATATCATGAAAATTATCCATTTATGCACTTTTACAAAACCACGGTTCCGAACGTAGTCGGATACCTTAATCAGAATTTTTTTAAAAAAGCCCTAGCCTCCCTTTTTATTTCTTTACATTACTGGGCTGAAATAAAATTAAGAAATTTTAACGTTAATTTTTAATATTAAAATTTATTTGTAAAAGAACTAAATTGACAATATTTATCTTGAAGATTTAATTCTTACATATACATGTGGGACGGGTGTCTAGGGGTAATGATGAAATTCTTGACGAAGGAAAGTATAAACTAAATTTAAAGAACATATCAATTTATTAAAATAAGGAACAGGTTATATTTATAGATCTAAATTACAAGAAAATAAATGAATAGTTAGTTCAGAAAGAGAACAGGATTCACCTGTAGAGATGGGGGCGTCAAACATTGCTGGGTTTAAAGAAACGTTGTTTACGAAGGCTAAGAGGGGTCGACCTCACTCCGTCGTGTCCGGTGTGCGAGTGAAGGAGAGAACAGAAAACGATCCCGCGCTTAGGGATTATAAGCTTCTGACGTCATCGCTCGAATCCTCTCATTGGGCATTGAGATGCCTCATGCGTTTGACGTCAGACGCTCCGAGTTCTTTGATTGGCCTCTCGATTCAATTCAGTTCGTTTGGGGCCACCATCTCTTACATCTCTTTCTCTCTCTCGAAGTACACTAAAAATTTAAAATATTCCAATTATTCGAAATCGATAAAATACCATTTCCTACATATATCACCACGATCAAGGTTTCACACTGAGTAGGTAAGATTCTATCGGTGAAAAGATTCCAGTTTATGTACCGTTATTATCAATCACTACTTTTTCTTTGTTTTTCTTATTTTTATTCTTTTTTAAAATTAAATTCACATTTCTATAGATAACATCGCTTTACTTTTTGCTGATTTATACCATTTTTACTGTTGCCCTTAAGCCTTGGTTTTAAGGTTTATGTAATAATTAAGGCATTATAAACTTGAGCCGTGTTAGCTTTGGAGTTTATCATACCTGCCCTACAGTGATACATTCATCGATTTCTTCAGTTGTGCAGTAATTGTTTTTAAATAAATTAATACTATAGATAGATAGATAGATAGATAGATAGATAGATAGATAGATAGATAGATAGATAGATAGATAGATAGATAGATAGATAGATAGATAGATAGATAGATAGATAGATAGATAAAACCAATGTGGTTCTAAAATTGTTTTAATTTTTTTTTAGTATTTGCCTAGTGTGTTTTGTCTTTTAATTATCCATAGGTTTTAATGTGCAAACATCTCAAGATATATCTTTCCAATAGTGTTTCTTTATATTTTAGATAGAAACCAATTTTAAGATAGACATTAAAGAATAATATAAATCATTGCTTGTTAGAGAATATAGTCTCTTAGTAATTTCTCAAAGAATACAGTTCAATCACAGAATGCTTTATTCTAGTTCAGTGGTCGGCAAACTTATTGGCCAAAGAGCCAAATATGCACATTACAACAATTTTTAAAAAAATTGGGGGCCAAATCTGCTTGTTTAGTAAACTTTTATTACTCTAAATAAGTAGTATACTAAATAAAACTAAATTTCCTACTTAATAAATATTTATTAATGCGAACAATGGGCTTGTATCTCCTTGGAAAGTTTAAGTCAGGTTTGTACGTTGTTTTTAATTTTAGGCATGATTCCAAGTTTTCATCAATAAAACGACTTCTCAGTTTACTCTTGATAATGTTCATGCTTGAAAAAGATTTTTTGCTTATAGTATATGTAGAACCGAAAAGAGAAAGAACAGCAAACGCGAGTTTTTTCGGCTGATTGTAAGAGTGAGGAATACTATTCCAAGCGTTGAAAATGACCATGTCTTCCCCTTCTCCAGGTCATTCAAAGCCGACCACTTGTGTTGTGAACTAAAAGATCACATTTTTTCTTCTCCTATATTTCCAGTTCAACACAAAGACGTACGAATTTAGAGCGCCATATCTCCTTGTTTTTTAAATCCAGCAATTGTGTTTCAAAACTACCAATGTCAATTTCAAAAGGAGAAAATTTCAACTCGGTTATCGTAGCATTAAGAGGATTTTTGACAATACTAAAGTTGCTCTGCTGTTTTTAAGTTCCTGAAACCTGCTGAGAAATGCTTCCCTCATATTTAAAATTATTGTTGTTTTAAAATAGTGTTTATTAATAGAGGAATTACTATCTTGGCGATGCTTCAGCAGACACAGAAAGTGAAACAATGTTTCCCTTTCAAAATCCTGAGCAAAAATGGATAATTTGTTTTCGAATGTTATTACTTCCAGTAATATCGAAAAAATTAAGTTTCCTTTCCCTTATAGTTTACTATTAAGCTGATTTAGATGAGACGTAACGTCTACCATGAAATAAAAGTTTTGGATCCACTGATCATCTGTTAGTTCTGGATAGTGAACGCCCTTCTCAAGAAGAAAGGCTTTAATTTCCGGAAAAAGAGATGCGAAACGTTTTAAAACATTCCCTGTTGATAACAAACGTACCTTGTTAAGTTTACAAGTTTTAAGTACCTTGTAGTTCTGAAGCAGATCAGCGTACTCACTCTCCATTTCAAATAAAAATTCTTTGAATTGGTGATGATTAAGAGCTTTAGCTAAAATGGAGTTGATAATGGTAATCACTAATTCCATAACTTAACAAATTTCATCCGGAAATGTTTGCACACAAAGCGCATCTTAGTGAATGATACAATGGTAAACAAGTATCTCGTGATTTATTTTTTCTTTCAAAATAGCAACAAACCCTTTTCTTACGCCGGTTATACTTTTGGCTCCATCTGTTGAAATCGACACAATTTTATCGAGGGGAATATGATGTTTATCCGTACACTCAATTACAGCATTTGCGATATCTTCTCCACGCGTCTGACCTTTGAGTGGCAAGAATCATAAAAGTTCTTTAGGGCCTGAATGAGACATAAATCTTACAAAAAGTGAAACTTGCGCTGTATCATTTATGTCACAAGACTCGTCAACTGCTATTGGCAAAGCCGAAACCAATTTCAGATCTTCGATATGCTGGGTGGTTATATTCGAACACATTTTAATTGTTCTATCTTTAATGGCTTTGACAGACAATGGTAACTCTTTAATTCTTTTCAGAATATCTGCTTTGTTTTTAAAATCCTGAAATAGCTCTTCGGATACATTTATAAAACAATTTTTTATGTATTCGCCGTCTGTGTACGGTTTCCCTTTCTTAGCAATCTCTTGGCTAAAAACAAAACTTGCCATATTAATATTACTGGAAGATTAACACAGAAGTTGGCGACTCTTCTGAAGTTCCTCAACTGCTTTCTTCCTTGCATCACCAATTAGCACTAAATATGTTTAGTGCTAAATGACGCGTGCTTTCTTGTAAAGTGTCTCACTAAATTTGATTTCTTGTTATGCGCGAATTTCTCCTTATAAATAAGAAATGTCGGAAGTCCATTCAAGTTTTGAATAAACGCAAAATTCTCGGTCCGCTCAGCTTTAAATTCGCGGTTTTCATCTTCCGTTTTTCTAAGCTTTTTTTTTGGTAGCCATGTTATTTTGGGTGCCTATAAAAATATTCTAAATATATTTTTTTCTAAAGCCACCAGTACAAAACTATTATAATTATTAAATTGAGGAATATAAACATTAAAAATCTGTTTTTAAAAAATACAATTTCATTAATATATGTAACTACTTTAAGAAGAAAAAATAATTTTTTTCATCATCAGAATAACAAAACTTTTAATATGACCAAAAATGGAAGAAAACTTCCAACTTTTGGACAAATAGAAGTTATCGTAAAATCGATTACAAATTTTGTACCGGAATCACAAACATATATAGCAGGTGTAATAAAATCGTATAAAAATACCTGTAAGATGTGCAGCTAGATTGAAAAATTCAACAACTTTTTAATAGACAGGACAACGGAGGACACGGTAGATAAGACAAAACTGTTCACACTGCAACTGCTGGTCTGTGATGCCAATTTGTACCCCCACTACTTTAGAAAAAGTATGCTCGCGCATGCTTGTGATACCTTTGTATCACACCGGAGTACGCCGAAAACATACGAATAATTTCAGCCGGCAGCTTGTGTATGGTTTGTGTTTACGTTTACGAAAACCAATAAAATTAAACTCGATGTTCGTTACGTATTTTTACAATATAAAATTTTAATTAACTATCTATCTTTTAACTTAAACAAAAAATTATACATGTCCTCGATTTATAAAGGAATTTTAATTTATCCAAATAAGATGTAATTTTTTTCTTGCCAAGTTTTTTTTTTAATGAAAATATTATTGCACATTCCGTGGATATTTGTGGCAGAACCGCACTTAAAAAGAGCCAAAGAGCCACATGCGGCCCTGGAGCCGCACTTTGCCGACCACTGTTCTAATTGATTGTCCTTTTTTATCTTAAAAAATAATAAATAGATAAATAGCTTTGGTTTTTTTTATACTGAAATACATTTAGCTTGACATAATAGATATAATGTAGAGCTTTTATTTTCTTCAAAATAACATCAATAAACGCTTATAAAACGAATGTTGACTTTTATAGCGGTAAGAAATTATTTTCTTGGTGTCTAATTTTAATGAAGAATAATATAGTAAGTACAATATTTCAAAAAATTACGCTTAAAGATATCCGACTACGATCGGAACCGTGATTTAGAAAAAGCGTATAAAGGATAATATTTGGGATATTTAGTGTCACTTTTAGATTAGAAAATATGTATAAGATTGTTTTAAGAATAGTATTAAAATAAAAAATTATTTAAGTACAATATTTTGACAAAATGAACATAGAATGACCAATTTCCAAAACATTCTCCTCTTATGAAAAATGCTTCTATTTTAATAATATTTTATACCTGTCTATAGCTCAGAACTCTGTACAGAGGCTCAACTAGAATTTTTGAAATATATAACTTAGAAAAGGGTTTATCCATGTTTTACGACAACAGAGGGGAGAAATTTTAAGAAAAAAACTCCGATAATTATTTCTCAATGGGTTGTAACTCTGAAAATAATGTGAAATTTTAAAAATCATAGTTGAGCCTCTGTAGAGAGGTCTGAGCTATATACAGGCAAAATATTATTATAATAGAAGCATTTTTCACAAAAGGAGAACATTTTGAAAAAAGGTTATTGTAAGTTAGTTTTTTGCCGAAATATTGTATTTAAATAATTCTTTTGTGAAAATGTCCTTAAAACAGTTTTATACATGTATTCTAATCTGAGTGACACTAAATATCATGAAAATTATCCATTTATGCGCCTTTTTAAAATCACGGTTCCGAACGTAGTCGGATACCTTAATAGAGTGATTCCCAAAGTGGTCTATATAGACCCCCAGGGGTCTATGACGACCTGCAAAGGGTCTACTTCAGCAAAAAAATAATTTGGGGGTCAATGAGGTGTAAGTGGGGGTCTATGTGATACTGGCTCTTATTAAACTAGATGGGAACTTTAACTATAAAAGAAAATTTAATCAAGTGGAAACCAAATTTTACTTATTTAGCATATTTATTTACTAAATTTAATGAGGTTAATTTGCCCTTACAAGGTGACAGCTTTCTTTTTTTAAACTGGAATCATTTCAGCGTTTCTTTGTAGAGTAAAACTGAAGAAGTATAATAATGGAGGTCCGGAATTTTCTCAAATTAACCCAGACAATCTGCCAGCACGTTTTAACCTACGTTCAACATTTAACTGCCTTTTATTCAGATTTTGAAACCAGGTTTGAGAATAATTTGACTATGGTAATACCACAGTAGGTAATGAATTTATATGGTTATAATGAAAAAAATGTCACATGACAACAGGAACTGATTGTAATATGCACCAATGACAATTTTAAAGTTTAGAAACAGTTGCCAAAAATTTTAGCTTTAAAAAGGCAAACCTGTTATTTGTCTCGAATTATGGAATAACCTGAGGAAGTTTTTAATTATTTTTCCTAGTAAGAAGGCGTTTCGGCGCAGTTGTCAACCTCGAAAACAAAAAAAGAAACAGGACACTACTAACACAGGAGATTTAAGATTAAACCTGACAAGATTCATACTAAATGTTGAAAATTTGTTATTGTAGCGCCAGATTCATCCCTCCCATTCAAATAAATTGTGTGTTGTTTGGTTATTTTATGTATTAATTAACTTTTAATTTAATTAATTAACATATGCTTTTTAAACTTTTAACTCTGTACTTCATTAGTTATAAATTTAATTCTTTTAAAGTAGTAGTAGTAGTACTAGCTGACAAAAAGACATTTGAGTTGATAAATTTGCAAAAATTCAATATTAATTAAGCAGGGGTATACCTCAAACCGAAAAACACGGCAAGGGGTCTATGAGACAAAAAAGTTTGGGAACCTCTGCCTTAACACATAAAGTATATTTTATTAAATTTAATGTATTTAATTATTAATTAAATTATTTCTATCAACCAGTCTTTTATGTGATGATATTGAATGAATTGTAATAAAATTATGAAATCTCTTATTAGAATTTAATTTTAATTTTATTCTATGAACCTTCCGATAGATATTGAATGATTTGAATAATTGTAATTGGTTCAAGAAGTAGAAAATTTATCATGAATTTTCAATCTTTTTTCCCTTTCATGGGAAAGAAGTGCTTAGTTCTGCAAAAAATAGCTTAACACTACGTAGTTTCAACCAGTAGCATTAATGATTTATTCTGGAGTAGTATTATTTTTTTGAGTGATTCTAACGTAAGCAATGCTTATTTAGCTATAGAAAATTACATGAGAGATTTTTGAGGGAATTACAGGAGATTAAAGATTCCTTATTTCGTTTTGATTTTGATAACTTTTAATATAAATATCTTTCTAATATAGTATTTTTCAATTCGTCTAATGCGAGAAATTTTAAAGATTATTAAATAACTAATTTCCCTCCAAACGTTCAAAACCCAATACTTGAATCTATTTAAGTTAAAACTCGTTTAAATGGATTACATGAGTACACACATAAAGTTATATTACGAGGGGGTACACAAAAGAAACCGAACTTATTTCTTTTAAACTTATTTTTTCAAACTTTTTAAGGACAAACCTTCAATTCCCTTCAAAGTACTCTCAATCTGTACAAATACACTAGTCTACTTTTGCTTCATTTTTCAAAACATTTTTTAGATGTAAAATATCGAATGTTAACATATAATGATTGCCGATAGCATCGGACAAGTAGTTCATTCAGTGTGTTCGAATGTTCTTCCTTTCTTTAGATTTATATACCGTATTTCCTCGATTCTAAGCCGCACCCCTAATTCTCTACACGTTTTTGAGGGGGGGGGAGACTGTGTAAAAGGCTCCTTAATATCGGATACTTAAGAAATTTTCTTTAAAATTTAATTAGAAACAATAAAAGAACTCAATAATTAATTTATTTTTCCAGTATTAAAAACTATCAAAAATATACACGAACCTATAATAATTACTCTAACCGTCAGCATCATGTTTCAAAAATCATTCGTCACAGCTAGCTTCCGAATTCAAGCAGGCGTCACCATTTTCCCACAATTATTAAACACTGTTCAACATTTACAAGGCCAAATTATATCATTTTGTTTACGCCATCGATGTATATTTTTTTCTTTCATATCAAATTTTCAGCGGCTGCTGCTGTTTCGTTTATTTTTCTGCACATAAAATTGCCTCACCTTTCAGATTTGCTTCATAGTGAACTAGTCTTGGTGCTATTACCGATATTTAGATGATTAAAAGAAAGAGCGTATACGAAAAAATTTCCTAAGTACGACCCGATAACGGTATTTTGAATAGACTGAATACTGGAGATAAACTATGGAGTGGGATGAGTCATCGATGCAGAATTGAAGGCTACATTTTACTTTTTGAAAAGGGTGTGAACTCAATTTCCTCCATCCAACAAGTGCTTTGCCTTCGATTCTAAGCGGCACCTGATTTTCAATATCATTAACACTGGAAAAATAGTGCGGCTAAGATTCGAGTAAATATGATAGTTACGATCAGGGACGTCTTAAGGCATGGGCCAACTGGGCCCAGGTCCAGAACCTAAACCTTGATGGGGCCTCGTCTCGTTCTTAACTCTGCTTCATGTAAGATCATGATCCAAATAATTTTAATGGTCAAATGTTGTTCCCGGACATATTATCTGAAAAACAAGGAATTTTAAACTATATGGCACTGTTAGCGTTATTTTGTGATGACTGTAATCGATGTCTAGGCCTAGGCTTACCATCATACTTCATCATTACGTGTGGTACTCATGCAAATTTATTTGTTTCAGATTACTGTTTGTGCGAGTCTCTGACAACGTATGTTATACATTATCTTCTTTTAAGGTCATAGGAGAGAGCCCACATTTGCGTAGGGACCCAGTGAACCAAGAAGTCTTAAGACGTCCCTCGTTACGATAGGTTTTTCATATTACTGTATTTGATTTACTACAACTTCTAGGATTCATAGATACATTTTTTTATTCAAATTTGCTATTTGGAGTAATCTTCAACACATTAGTTATTATAAACAATTTATTGATAGGTACATCGACATTTTTTTTAGCCTTCACCATGCTTTTAATTCTTTTCTATTTGTAATCCAAGAACACAGCTAATTAGAATTTTTTCCTAAGTGCCTCTCATATTATGCTTAACTTCCTGATAAGAAAGGCATAAGACTCCCTAAAATGAAGCCCTCCGATGGGAAGTAATTAATAAGATTGACCTCATAGGTATAATATGTGTTCCTATAGTTTTTAGGGCACGGAGGAAACTGTGAAGAATTAAAG
Organism: Trichonephila clavipes; assembly: GCA_019973935.1. Taxonomy (NCBI): domain Eukaryota; kingdom Metazoa; phylum Arthropoda; class Arachnida; order Araneae; family Nephilidae; genus Trichonephila; species Trichonephila clavipes. The sequence goes on along the minus strand of BMAU01007914.1, from coordinate 11,443 downwards.
AAAAAGATGTCAGTCAAACAAGAGATACACTTTTTTCTGTGGTGGTTGAAAATAAAAAGTACTTGAACTTAGGATTTTCGATTTTGAAATATACACTCAGGAACATTGAAAATAGCGACCCAAGAAGGAAGCTAAGTACAATCGCGAAACTTTGCAAATAAGTACAGCGTAATGTGATATGCAAATGATCTAAGTTTTGTGCGAATACATATGCTCATACACGCCGAGGTGGCGCTACAATCAGGAAAAGGGTGCTATATAAGCCAGCGCAAATTCGAAGATTCATAAACGTGGCGATTACCCGCCGATTGTAGGAAGACTTTGGTAAGCGAAACATGCCAGGTAAACGTGCAAGAAGACATTTCTCACAGTTAAGCGAGTTTGAAAGAGGCCTGATCATCGAGAGGAAAACTGCAGGCTGGTCGACGCGCCGTGTTGCTGGCCAGGTGGATAGTTCTGAGTGTTCCGTTAGAAATTGTTGGGAGCAGTGGACACGAGAAGGTACCCACGCGTGGAAACCCAGGTCTGGAGCGACCACGAAGACCACGAGGAGAGAGGATCGAAGAATCGTGCGGCAAGCACTTGTGGACCCCACAGTGACTCGTTCAACGATACGAGCAGACGTAGGCGTAGCAATTGTTCCACAAACAATTTCCAGACACCTTGCAGAAGCAAATCTTAAATCCAAGCGCCCTTTCCGTGCACTCCCTTTAACACCGGAACATCGGCAACTGTGTCTACAGTGGTGCCAAGTCAGATCAATGTGTAATGTCACAGATTGGCAAAAAGTTGTGTTTAGTGATGAATCCCGTTTTGTTTTGGGAACAGATCATAACCGTGTACGAGTGTGGAGGCTCCCTGGCGAGCGGTACAATTCCCACCTATCTGTTCTACGTCACACTGCCCGCACAGCTGGTGTAATGGTCTGGGGGGGCCATAGCCTATGATAGCCGGTTCACTTTAATTGTGATGCGTGCAACGTTAACGGTCCAACGTTACGTTGATGATATACTTCAACCCCATGTAGGACCTTTCCTAAATGGTCTCCCAGGAGCAAAATTTTCCAGCAAGATAATGTTCGTCCGCATACAGCAAGAGTTGCTCAAGACTTCCTACGTCATTTTCAGACTCTTCCATGACAGGCCCGCTCCCCCGATTTGTCCCCTGTAGAGCACGTGTGGGATCAGCTAAAATGGCAGATGCCATCGTGTCACTCTGTACATGATTTAGAGTAGGCTGTTCAAGATTTGGGGGCCCATCTGCCTCAGGACAACATAAGGTGTCTAATCAACTCGATGCCGGACCGTGTGGCGGCATATATTGCAGCTGGAGGTGGTCCAACGCGCTATTGAAGTTGCCCAGTATTTGTGTCGTTGCACACCCTGTATTCGTTTAATTGTTTTGTTTTTGAGACCAAGTGAATCTCTCATTTTTGCCATTATGTGTATTAAATTTCATTTCAATCCGATGCTTTCTTCTTGGGTCGCTATTTTCAATGTTCTTGAGTGTACTTCGCGATTGTTATGTGAAATCACGAATTTGCTTATGTAGATGTCAAACGAAATTTGCGTAAGTATGGAATAAGACGCTGGAGCGTTTTTATTATTTTTCTTATTGGCTATAGAGAGAGTATTCTTTCTAAAAAGAAAACTTCTTATTTAAAAGTATTGTATTTTTGTTATTGTTACTTTGTATTATTATTATTATTATTATATAGTGTTTAATATCATATTTTATATTATTATTGCACTATTATAATAAGGATGTTTAACAAGATGCCTTGGAGAGACCAGACCTACAAAACTATTTATTAGCTACATGCCAATTTTAGTTGGATGATTTAGATGTTTAGTCCAGTGTTTCTCAAACTTTCAATACTGGCGACCCAATTTTCAATCATAATTTTTGGGCCCCCCCCCTCTGTACAACAATAATGTATTTACTGCAATAAAAAGGCACTTTGAGAGCGAGAGGCTAAAGTTACAATACGATCTTAATTATAAACCGTACAAATTAATACGATAAGTATATTAAATTTTTTTTGTATAACTTTTAAGTAATATATATTATAAGAAATTACTTAAAATATATATTACTTACTTATTATTATGTTATTTTTCTTTCTCTAATTTTTAAATTGGAACAGATCGCAAAATGATATATTTAATTAAAGATTTATTTCCTTCAGCATTCATTTCTCAAAGTACAAATGTCATTAGAAAAATAGTCTGGTCTATGTTGCTCTCTATCATATCCATCACATCTGGCATTATAGGGTACGTTTGCGTGAGTCTGGGCAACCTATCGGACGTCTGCGCTAAACATGTAAAAATGCTTTTCCTCGTACAATTCCAGGCAGTTTTGGTCGACTCGATACTCCTATAGCTACCGAATCTAGCTTGAATGTACATTTTTTTTAAATTTACACGTTAATTGTTATTCACAGTAATTAAGTATTTACGGCAGTAGATTAAAACAAAATCATACATACATTTTTAAGTCGTAAGCAAACATTCGATGATAATAAAGAATCAACAAGTACACAGACGAGCATGGTTCCGAAAATTAAATCAAGACGATATTCTCAAAAATACTTAAATTTAGGATTTACCACTACTGAAGTAAATGATTAAAAAAAGCCCCTGCTCGTTATGTGTTAAAACTTACAAATCTGAAGAATAACATGAGAAATTTGTTTTTAAAACATGTAAAATCATTTAGCTACGTTGGCAAAGAATTTTAAAAAGTATTTTCTGGATGAGGACAACTTGGTAGCAAGTTACAAGTGGATTAGGGATCTATTTCAAGATACTCCAGAAGGGCTTTCAACTTCCGGAGAAGAAATATTCATAGATTTCACATCCAGTGAAAAATTAAAAGGAAATTTTGTAATAAATCGCTCTTTGAATTTTGGGTAGAGGTGGAAGAGGAATTCTCCGTACTGAAAACAAAAGCACTTCGTATACTATTACCATTTTCAACATCCTACCTTTGTTAAACCGGATTTTCTGCGGTGGATTCTTTGAAGACAAAATATATTTCTCAGCTAAATAAATATAGAAAAATAAATATGTTTTCTGATATTAAACCATCCTTTGAAAAACTTTCCTCTGCAAGACAAGCCCATGGAAGTCCCTAATAATTATTAAACTTGTTCCTAATTTAGTAATAAGAAATTATTTATAAAATACTTTCTTCAGTACTGATACATTAAACGTATACTGGCTGAAACACCGACTCTTCGAACGAGTTCATTTTTTGGAAAAATAAAACATTATTCTTGATATAATAGCTGAACTGTAAGGAGAGTAAAACTGCGTGCACGACATTGTATACAAAAATGTAAAATGATTTTTTTAGATAAATGCTATAATTGTAAATAACTGTTTAAAAGAACTGTAATTTTAAACCTCACATAATTAGCATTTAGAATTAATGTTAAATAATGAAAAAAGAATATAAAATTCCGAAGAAGAATAATTGTGTTACTTTTTAACATTTAAAGCGAGAAGACTTCAAAATGTTTTAACCCGGGAGCAGGCGGGTACTCGATACTAACGCTAATGGTAGTGCGGGGGGACTCAGTCACCCCAATCATTTGTTTATAATTATTTTTACTGCACACGATACAAATCGGAATTCCAGTGAATAATTTAATTAAGAGAAAGTATACTTACCGTCTTTCAGGGACTATTGGACAAGGATGATTTGAGAAAAAATCCAATAAAACTGAACTAAAATGATTCAAAAGTGCAAGACCATAATAAAGGACGCAAATCAGAGTCACTTTTCACTAATATTACAGAAATGTTAAATCAATCAATTCTTTTCCAAATATCGTAAAACTCTTTATTATTTACAATTTCCTTAAGCGAAAAGCAAACGCATAAAAGATGGGACGGAACTAATATAGAACTAACCATACCATAAGTTTAAAGGTCAATCAAATGATTAGCAAATGTATTATGCAGCCTGGCTGAAAAGTGAATCTTGTCTTCCTTTTCTTTTTCTACAACTAATGTACAGTATTTCAATAATAACTACAGTGATGAATTGTTTATCTTCTTAGAATTTTTCTCAGGGGGTCTGGGTTTCGTTTCTTTAATTTGGTTTTGGGATCAAAGATAGCTATTTGATGATGGAAAAACGCCAGATGATAAACATAAATTATATCAGTGTTGTTGTGCATTTTTTTTATTATGGAAGAAAGCATTTTGTTTTACTTCTCTTTCCGGTTATTTTTTTAAAAAAACATTCTTTAAATTTTCGATATGCTCGCGTCTCCCTTGTAGGGTCATCGCCCCCCCCAAAGGGGCGTGCCCCACACTTTGAGAAACACTGGTTTAGTCAATGAAATTTAAAATAAAATTGTCATTCAGTGCTGCATTTTGATAGAAAATTCTAGAATTGTAACTATGACAAATTCTCCCAAAGGTAAATAAGAGACATAGAAAAAATCTGAAAAAGTCATTAAATTGTACCAAATTGATTATGGTTTCTAAAGAAAATTATTGCTTGGGATTTATATGCATCAGAATATATTTACAAGGTAATAACCTAGATATGTGGGAGGAAACTTGGGAAGAAGGAAGTAGGAAAGAAACATTTGCGATGATCCAATCAATCTATTTATTGATCACACAATAAAAAAAAATTCAATTAATAACAGTAAGAGAATGTCACGGTGCGAGCCACAAAGTGAAACAACGACGATAATACACGAAAGATTAAGAGACAATCAAACTTGATCTTTACTTTATATAGGATCTAATCTATCATCCGATTTAATTTAATATCAACTTAATCTCAGTGAACAACTGAAAACTTAAAAGCTTTAATCAATTTAATCTCAGTGAACTTTAAAGCTTTCTTTAATCACAATAATTCAATAATGATACCTGTCAGTAATAATCTCACCTCTCTCTCTCTCTCTCTCTCTGATTCTGTTTTTCTCCTCTCCTACTCTTTCTTCTAAATAGAAAACTTCGACTATTTTTCGTAATTTAATTTGCATATTACGATTTTCTTCTTCCGAAGGGTTGGTTGTGAATAACGCGAATTGATAGCCCAAAGATTTCCCAAGAGGATTAGTGGAAAGATCGTGAATAGATTCCGTCACAATAAGTATTAATAAAAATGTAAATGACTCTTCGCAATGAACATGGAGGGACAAAAATCCTGCGTAGATATAGTCTTCTTTTAAATTTCTTGTGAAACTAAAAGAATTCTCAAATAGTGTTTTTAGTATTCATTTTATACATTTTCGAGAGAAAGAGGGAAAGAATGTAAGGGGAAGTGTATAATTGCAATTTTAGATGTTACTAATTTTTGTGCAAGTATTAGTTATATTAGTTGTGTAGTTAAATATATTTGTGCAATGAAAAAAGTGATTCACGTAGAAATAGTTGAATGCCTCGATTTGTTTACATGTTATTGACAATTTGCTTTCATGTGATTGGCAATTTGCTTGCATGTGATAACTATTGAATGATAAGTTTACTTTTCAAATGAATTTATATATCACTCAAAACAATTGTTTGCTTTTAAAAGGAGAAAGCTGAAATCCACTTATAATTTTAACCCTTGTACATAACATAAAAATGAATTTAAAGAAAGGATTGCGTTGAAAAGTTATTTTTCAGTACCTAAACTGTTTTTTTAATATATGTTTTTTTTTTATTTTTTCCAAAATCAGTAGCAGTACCTAAGAAAAATTCAACATTCTCAAATATTTTCAGAAAAATTCTAGCATTTAGTAAAAAAAGCATGGTAGTCAAAAATGGATTTAAAAAATATAATCATCTCCAAAATAATTAAAAGGTGTTTAAAGTTAAAAATTATGTGTGCAACAGAAACTTTTGCATATCACAAACGCTTTTCCTACTAATGGATTCAATATTATATATATTAATCAACGTTCTTGATTTTTGTATATAATTACATATACAAAATTAACTTATAAGCAACTTTTAAATACTATGTAAAGAGTGTTTTTTTTCCAGGTATAGAAGTTTAAGTTGGCATTACTTTCCAAGATGGCGACCGATTTAACAGCTGTCAAGTGATTTATTCTCAGTTTGGTTTGGCAATTCATCAAAACGATCATCAAGCAAGGCGTAGATTCGTCGAATGGGCCCAAAACGAGATTGCCGATGTTCCCGATTTTCATAAGCGAATTTTGTTTAGCGATGAAGCGCACTTCTGGTTGAATGGCTACATCAACAAACAAAACTTTGGAGTGAAGCTAATCCACAAGTGTATGTCGAAACACCGTTACATCCAGAAAAACTGACTGTTTGGTGCGCTTTATGGGCTGGTGGAATCATTGGTCCGTACTTCTTCAAAAACGATGAAGGCCACAACGTTACAGTCAATGGTGATCGGTATAGAGTCATGATTACTAACTTTGTCATTCCTGAATTGAACAATCATGATGTCCAGGAGCTGTGGTTCCAACAAGACGGCGCAACATGTCCCACAGCTCGAGCCACAATCGATTTATTGAAAGACACGTTTGGTGACCGCCTAATTTCACGTTTGGGACCTGTGAATTCGCCTCCAAGATCTTGTGATTTAACACCGCTAGACTATTTTCTGTGGGGCTATGTAAAGTCATTGGTCTATGCGGATAAGCCACAAACGCTTGACCATTTGGAAGACAACATTTGTCGTGTTATTGCCGATATACGGCCACAAATGTTGGAAAAAGTCATCGAAAATTGGACGACCAGATTGGACTACATCCGAGCCAGCCGTGGCAGTCATATGCCAGAAATCATATTTAAAATGTAATGCCACAAGATTATCTTTCGAATAAAAAAAATTCATGTCAATCGAATAATACATCGTTGTTTTATTGCAATTTAAAGTTCTATACCTCTAAAAAAACACCCTGTATATTACAATGAACTGGATACTCCCTTTAAAATAGTTTTTTCTGTACACTCCTTTCACTGTGCCTTAGTCTAAAAAAGATTCAATACATCTCTTTACAATACTAAAGAATTTTGATTAATGGTTTGACATAAATAAATGTAAACAAACTCATTTTTCTAGATGTTCCGAACTGATGCCACAAAGTAGGAAGCTCGGAATTAACCAAACTGTCGAGATAGGCTTTCATCTTGAGTTCCTTGCATAGGAACTAAAGGAATAGGGTTAACATATTATCAAATTTTTGTATAAAGATTGCGTATTTGCGCTTCCATCTACGTTTATTATTATTATCATTATCATTATTATTATTATTATTATTATTATAACCTCTCCTATAAAAATAGTCTGTACACTCCACTTAGCTATTATCCATTTTTGCAAATTTTTCTTTAAACAAATGCTAATTTTTAATTATCTTAGAACTTCTAGGTTCTTTTCATAAAGTCAAATTTAATGTTTGTTTAATTTCCCTTTCATTTGAAGCAATATGTGAAAAAATCTAAATTCATATAAATTTATATGGAATTTCTGATTCAGAAGCTATATGTGATGAGGATGGCAGGAATTTTCTTCTGAAACTGTCAAATCATTGTTTGATTTTTTATATTGATTAAATCCTTTTTATGTGAGTTCAGCCTTTCATGAGTTTTTTTCTTGTGTAAATTGTTAGACGCTTCAAAAACTTTATTTTGAATAAAAGTTTTAGAACTGCCAAATTTTACACCTAATTTTTCTGAAGTTTCTTTATGTAAAAGTACAAATTGATTAATAATGGAGGCATTCGCGAGTTATCAAATATAATTTATTTTAGCTTATTCGAAATGCATTGATTGACATATAATTGCATATTTTTAAATTTAATAATACATTTATAGATAGATAGTATAATTTTACTCAAAACATCCACTACAGTCAGAATATATTCATTGCAGTCACAATATTTATGTAGCCCATAAATTTCAGTATGTATACAAATGTCATTAATTAGATCGTGTTAAAATATCCTGAAATGTTTTCTTTCCACATATACATAAGTCATGTAATCAAATTTTAATATGGACTTCCAATTTTACCATTGAAATCATAGCTCATTAGGGTTATATCATTACCGGTGTCAATCAATCCATTTATGCAGTTACCTATACTATAGTTTTTTTTTCTGGTTTTCGTACAGTTGCTTTAAGCATTAACTGCAGAATTCTTATTCTTATTCTTGTCTTGTATATGGATTTTATGCATTTCTATATTGGTCCAAAAGCCCCAATAACAAGCGAGTGCAGGTCTGGAGCTTGAGGACTGTAAAGAATGAGAATTGTGAATACATCTTTTAAAGAATTTTTTTTTCTTGTGTCCAAAAGTTTTGTACTTATCCAAAAGTTTTGTACTTAAAATATATGCAAGTCCCTTACTTTAGTTTTCAACAGTTATAACAATAACATAAATGTATCTTATACATCAGTTTCCACTTAATGCCTATTTTATCTATTTTGAGGATCCTAATTTCTCAGTTTTACTCAAGTACTAAAATCGTTACGCATTCTTTCATAAATTTTCAGTTAAGTTTAATACACTGGTAAAATATCATAAGCGTGTAGGATGAATTTATTTCTAGACTATCATTTATTCCCTTAATTATATGAAGTAGATTAGACTCACATCTTCTATTTTACTTTTTTTCATGGAAATAAAATACTGAAAATACTGTCGCATTCTCGTATCTTTTGCTTAGTCAACATTTCATACAAGATTAAATTGTCATAATGTGACCCAAATATTCAACTGTCAATAATACTTAGAGTTTTCCAAAAAATTCCATTTATTTTAATGTGTATAGTTTTACAATTCCTATTAAAGATTTCTTCCCGAAAACAAGCTTTTGAAGATAATTCCTTTCCATAACTTGAGAAATTTCTTGAAAGTCATTGTTCATGCTTGTCGCAAAAACCGTGCGCCAGACGGCACTGTCTGTGTATCTCCAGTTACTATGTTTCTAGGTGAATAAAAATAGAGAGTGTTTTACAGTCCATGTGTGAGGTGTGTGTTATTGAGCTATCCCGGGTGTAGTGATAAAACATTTTGGTCCGACTCTCCCGGAGTTCAACAAGCAACTATGGTTTTGTGCTTTATTAGTTGAGTATTTGGTGAAGAAATTTTTGAATAGGTGAGCGTTTCTATTCTTAATGATGTTTTTAGGAGTTATTTGGTTGTGTTCGCTAAAGTTGGTGTTAATAGTTGAATAATTTTAACGTATATCATGGTTGAAATTAGTGTTTGTAGATTTGTGTTGATTGTGATATTCTTGTTGTGTGTTTTTGTATACTTTCCTATTCTCAATAGTGTAATTTAGGTGCTTACAAATGCTTTTTGGTTGAAAATAGTGTATATTGTGTAGATATTGTGACAAAATAAGTTTAAAAATGGCGTTGAAATTAAATCTAAAGAAAGACGAGCTTATCTCGGTTGCTGTGGAAATGGGTTTGGAGATTCCTAGCAAAGCTAAAATAATAGATTTAAAAAAGTTAATTGAATCAAGTGCCGTGTATAAAAATGATATTGAATTTGTGCGTAGTCTTGTTGAAAATGTTTTAGAGAAAAGTAAACAAGAGGCTGAGGCTGAGAAAAATAAGCGCGAGGCTGAGAAATATAAGCGCGAGGCTGAAATTCAATTAGAAAAAATTAAATTATCTCAGATTGAAAAACAATTAGAATTGGAGAAGGTTAGGAAGGAATCCGAAAAAAATTCTCAATCTCTTGAAAGCGGAGAACCAAACTCCATAACTGATAAATTGGAGAGTTTGGTAAAGAGCATTAAAACTTTGACAATTCAAGTACCGGTTAGGTCAGAGTCCTTTAATTTATTTTTTCATTCTTTAGAAAAGGCATTTCAAATCAAACCCGTGCCTGATGAGCTAAAAGCCGAAATTCTATTAAATATTTTAGGAGAAAGAGTCAATAATTTGCTAACATATGTGAGTCAAGAGGATTTAAGCAATTATGTTAAAATTAAAGAATTAATATTAAGAGAATTTTTTAACCGACACCTCAAGAATGCCTGAGTAACTTTAAAAAGGCTCGTAAACTACCATCCGAAAACTATGTTCAGTTTGCTTCCCGCTTAAGTGCAAGTTTCGATTATTATTGTGTGTGTGTGTGTGTGTGTCAGTTGCGTAAAGTTAATGAATTCCGCTCTTTGTGTGATCTAATAATTTCAGATAAAATATTTGAAACGCTAGATAGAGATACGAGATGACTCATATTGCAATGAAACAGGGAGAAACATATTTCAAGCCTCAACAGCTTGGGAGGGAATGTGATGTCTATTTATCCGCGAGAGGAAAGGTGTCGAATGATTTAATGAGCAGAAATCCAGGGAGTGGAGTCAAAACAGATTGGCGAAACAGACTGCAGATGGTTGGCACTTTGCGGCGAGAAAAAAACTCGTCGAAAGTTTTCGTGGCCGAAACCAAACCGAATTGTGTTCTATGTAAGGGTAATAATTTTCATCCCCTTTCTAAGTGTTATCAGTTTAAGAAACTGTCAGTTGAGGATAGAGTAGACGTAGTTAAACGGAATAATCTTTGTTTTCGTTGTTTTTTACCTCATAGATTGAAGGAATGCCGTTCAGAGAAAAATTGTTTTTGCCTTAGACCTCATAATAGCTTGATTCATTTTTCACGTGACAAAACGAGGAATCCCACTCCCACTAGTAATTTAAATTTGGATGTTCCTACTTTTGTTCCAGGGGAGATTGAAGGATCAGTTGAAGCAAATTCACAATCACAGTTTGTGGCGACTGGGTTTGAGAAAGGCAGACTAAAGAATGTGTTTTTGAGTACTGTTCGTGCGCTTGTTAAAAATAAATACTCTCAATGGGTGGAGGTCAGATGCTTGTTAGATGTAGTATTGCAGTCTTGTTTATGTACAAGGGCATGTGCTGAGAAGATGTAGCTGAAAATGGAGAAAATAAATACAGTGGTTTCGTGCGTTAATGATGCTTCTATGGTTGTTAAAAATTGCGTAAAAACTTCAGTTGCAAATAAAGCCAAAACTTTTGAGAGTGAGTTAATGTTGTTAGTAGTTAATAAGATTACAGATCTCATTCCAAACAAGGTGATTGATGTAGATGTTAATGTTTCAGAGTTTGTGCCCTTAGCGGATGATAAATTTAATATACCAGATAGAATTGATATGTTACTTGGTGCTGAAATCTTTTACGAATTGTTAAAGCCTGGAAAATTTTATTGTGATAATTCGCATTTAGTGTTACAAAATACGGTGTTTGGTTATGTTGTAAGTGGAAGTGTAGATCAAGTTACAGAGAATCGCGTTCATTGCGGATTAATTGTTGATGACGATTTAAACAAAACACTGAAAAAAATTCTGGGAAATTGAGGGTGTTCACATAGAGCCTAAGGTTGATACAGAGGTGTCCTTGTGTGAGGATCATTTTGTGCGCACTCATAGGAGGAATTGTGAGGGTAGGTATGTAGTATCGATGGCATTAAAT